>NNCF01129130.1:225907-262975 GCA_002313205.1 Laupala kohalensis | reverse complement strand
GGTTTTATCCATATGTATAGGTATATCATAATACAATCTGTAACGCTGATCGCCCATAGTAGGTAGAGCTTTGTATTGATAGTATGGACAGAGTTTGTCTTTAGAGAGGAGACCTAATTTCAATGGTAGTTCTTGATGAACAATACTTGCAGTCAGGTTGTGTCGATGCAGGTATTCTGTGTTAGCAAGATTGGGGCATGCTGTAATTAAATGGTCAATTGTTTCTGAAGATTTATGACACATTTTTCAGAGATATTAGTTTTTCTATGAACTTTTTGTAATTATTTTTTGCTATAACCTGATTCTGGATGATGTGGATGAAACCCTCAGTCTCACCAAATAGAAACCCATCTTGTAGCTAACGCGTCCTTATAATAATAATAATTATTATTATTATTATTTTATTCCGTTTAGGAACTCAGCTTTTTCAGCTGGTCGTAGTGAGGTACGGACTACACCAAGCACACTCACTCCGGATGATCCAAACATTTTCTGACTATTCTTGATGTTTTGAGCAAAACAGCTTTCTGTAGTCGTACATAAATGGTCTACGCAATTTGAACATTCTAATACTATTGTGGAGACAGATAAGGATGACTCCTGTAAATCACATTACTACCGGCACTATGTAAACTCTCTCCATGTTCCATATCCTTTGTATTTCTGCCTTAAGGTTACTGTGTTTCTGATATTTTTCGTGAATTGTTTTCTGAAGGTTGTGAGTGTTTGGCACAGCTATATCTATCAAATAAGTTGTCTTTTTTACTTGATCTTTTAGCACTATGTCTGGACTATTGTTATGAATTGTACGGTCCGTGATTATTGACCTATCATAATATAATATGAAGTTTGTTGATTCTAAAACGTCAACCGGCTCATATTTGTAATAAGGAGTGCTATTTTCTATAAGACAATACTTTAAAGCTAATGCTTATGAATTATGTTAGCCACGTGGCTATGGCGATGTAAATAATCAGTTTGTTCCAACATATTAGACGCTCCGGTTTATGTTATTGTTTCAGAAGCAGTTCCAAATTTTCTACACTTATCTTTTTTCTACTTACAGTCAGAACGACCCCCGGCAGGTTGGAGGTTCCCTCGGGTTCCGTACCCAATCCCGACCTAACGGGCAATGGATCGGTCCGAGGGGGAAGGGGGGAGATGTTCCGCCAGGGGCATCGACCGTTATTCGTTGGGAAAACCCAGGCTGACGGGGAAACTTGTCTAACACGAGCAGAGAACCGCAATGGGTCATGACGGAACCGCCGTAGAGAGGGCAAACTTTCTGACAGCGGGTGGTGCAATGTGTTCCACCACCTTGAAAGCACTACTAATAGGACATATCCTGTCCAGATCCTAGATGCCACTGAGCAAATGGAACGGATGTCCCGGACAGGTGGGAGAGGCAAACGGGTTGCGCCTCAAACCGTTACCCATCGAACGAACGGTAATACAGTAAGGTTTCTGGATTCCGTAACATGGGGAGAGGGTTTGCCCTCAAGCACAGCTAGGTGTATGAAAGGTAGTCTCTTAATTGGGCCTACCTGGATAAAGCAAGCAGCCGTTCGGTGGACCACTGGACGAACGGACGAGCCCCACATCCCCCGTACCCAATCTCGGGTTCGCTCCCCGAGTAACAGATCGGTTGCTGGGGATTTCACGAAGTCGTAGAGATTGAGTCATGATCTTTGGGTGGTTACGATCTAAGTCTCGGGTGTCGCTCAGCACCATAAAACGAGTAGGCAGGGTAGGAGTATTGAGCCCTCAGGTTCTTGTGGAGTCAACCTGGCGCACCTTAATTGGGTTGGTCTCTGCCGGGTAGTGGTTTCCCCATACGTGACACGGGTAGGAAGGTACAAATTCCATTGGGTTGGCGTTTACGGCTTCCGATCGGTAAGCAAGATTGCTGCTCGACTAATGCATACAGCAGTAGGGATACAGCAGCTAGACGTGTCCCCGTCTACTAGTGCGCACACTGGAAGGTCACCTGTAGCCCAACCCCCCAGACCAACTCGGGCGAGCAGGGTGGCCGCTGAGTCGGCAGCCTCCGACACGGGACAGACATAGAGGGTGCTCTCGGGCTCATCCACTGGTCCCGAGATGATGATGATGATAATAATAATAATAATAATAATAATAATAATAATAATAATAATAATAATAATAACATAAATTTGCCTTTATTTTGGCGAGACTCAGACTTTAAAGCAGGGGTCGGCAACCTATGACCCGAGAGTCAGCGAATAACCCATTTCATAATTTCAAGACACCCACTTAAGTTCCAAAAATAAAGTATAATATACAAAAATAAATTATAAAACATAAACATGAAACAAACATTTTGAGCATTAAAAAATTGAAATAGATACTAAGAACAACATTTTAGTTAGATTACCATTGCTCTTATACACATAAGTGTTTATGTGTATAAGATCCATGTCAAAAATATTTCTCAGACCCAAACGTCTCTTTAATGCTCACATTGTGATTGATTTTGACCCGCGACCAAAATGCCGACCCCTGCCTTAAAGTCTGCTTTTCCATCTAACCATTTTTAAACATTTAGGTTTTAAATACAAGATGAAAATATGGAGGGTTGTATTTACATTTAAAACTGGGAAGCAATACTAGAGACCATCCCGGTAAAACCTTAAGCGGTTGAGTAAACCCAGCAAAATCCCAATCGGCGGATTAGTGCCGAACATAAAAGAAGCAGTAACAGTTCAATATAAGTATGAATATAGAAATAGAAAAATATAGTGATAACAACAAGAATATCAAAACAAATTATTACATAATGACAATATTTACAAATTACATATTATAATATGATTATACCTTAGTAGATACATTTTACATATTACATATTAGGGAACAGTGCAATTTGAAAGTTTACTGAGGTTTTTCTTTGAACCAAGCAATAAGCATTGTGATTTAGACGAATTTAAGAGGAGGCCAATAGATTTTGCCCACATACTGAGTGAGGTGAAATCTTCATTAATTTTTTGCTCCATTGAAGTTATGTTAGACGGGTTGCCACTAATATAAATTTGAAGATCGTCGGCGTAGATCTCAAATAGAATGTCCCATATAAAAAGGTAAGATTGAGATATCAATTTAAAAAAGGTACGATTCAATATATAAAAAGGACTGCGACCAGAATCTGATAAATAGTTCTTTAATGAACTAAGGGGCCGGACTCGTGTGTATCACGAGAAATTAATATGAACAAATCCTCACAATATATTTCATATAATTCCTTGTTGGAATAACCTGATCCTAGATGGCCATAACAAACCCTTCTGTTTCAGTAAAAAGCTCCCCTCGCCTGAACCATGCGTTGGACGCTTTCTTGTCGACATTGGGGTTGGTCAGGACATGAGGGTGTCTTCCGTGCAGTTCCATGCTCTTCCATTCCAAAACTTTCTGTCTGCGTCTGTTGAAATTTTTTCACTGTTTAAGTTTTGTAGCTTCTAATAGGTTTAATGGAGTCTAATTGTTGTCTGAGTTGCAAATACTGGCGTGTAGTGAGGATTCTTTTATCCGTTAATGAAAATAAGAACGAAGTTGAGTAATCTGTCTGTTGTGTAGGTTTTTTATATCTATAATTCCTCTTCTGCCTTCATCTCTTGGAAGTGTCAGTCTCAGATTACTTGATTTTGCGTGGTGATTCCTATTTATTATTATTATTATTATTAAATGTCTTGTTTTTTAATGTGGCGAGGTTCAGGCCACATTTAATGTGGCGAGGTGTCTGCTCCTACACATAACTGCGTAATTTTGGCCAAAGAATTGGGAAGAAGATGTGATGGATTACCGGAGAATCAAAGGGTGCTGAACCCACATCGGTTTGCAGTAGGGGAGATAAACCCCGACATCAGCTGCAGGGGAGAGAAACCCCAACTGAAAACCTCACGCAGTTCTGTTATGCTTGGAATTGAACCTGCGCTCTTCCACTCAAATGTGCGCAGAGTGCGATGATACTGGCATGGTTGTCAGGAAACTACGCCACGACTGAAACATCTTATAGCTCATCTTCACTAAATCAATAGTGAGTTATCAGAAAATTTAGAATCCATCAGTGGCAAAGAAATATACTTTGGAGTTCCAAACGTGGAATAAAGTCGATTTTCTCTGATGTCCAATGGACTATATTTGTTCGTGGTATATTATTCCGCAAAGAGGGCATTTCCCAACATATCGAAATTGCTATTAGCGAAAGGGGTCGTGGCTTGCTGGCCATCACTATCGTAATCGAGAGCCGCAACGCCTGGGGGCGTTGTAGCTTCACGAATGACTCTTCCACCCTCATGTCCGTCTGCTATCCCTCCCTGTCTTTGTGACTTCCCCTCACTAACCCGCACCAACCATACTGCTGCTTAATCTCCCACGATAACTCACAGGAAGGGATAACCGCAAACGTCGTTTTCAATGATATACGCGTTACACAATGAATTTCACTCGATATGCTGATCAAGGAAGGAAGGAAGGGCAGGACACTTCAAATGAGATCCCATCCAATGGGGTCTCAAGCAAGCGGGAAATACGTCACATTCTTTCTATTGTGACATAAATGTGTCGTTATCTCGTGACTATTGTGTGCCAGTGCGAATATATTGAACTTTTATGTATCGGGGTAATTTATCATTCCCATTTCTCTCCAAACTATATATCAGTTTTTGGAACAATATTTCGTGACACTAGGAATATTGATGTTTTCATATTTTCTACCGTTTGACTCTCAATCACATCGTTCTTTCTTCCCAAAAGAAATCTCTAACACTTCTTCGTAAGATTACTTGTAACACTGAAACTAAATTTTTGTTCATTATTTAAAAATATAACCGTAATGCAAAGACAAATGGAAGAATTATTTTATGAAAAAGAGAATACAGTGACCTTATTCAAATATTACAAAATTACTATAGAAATAAGTTACTTCCAGTAAAAATATATTTTAACGCATATTTTTAATTTTATCTGACCGAATATAATTTTTAATTTTTCATTAGCAATTTTACGTATTCATTCTTACAAATGAAGTAAGAGCAGTGATTGGAAATTTCCAAATATACTGAGGATACTTGGACTGGCAATTTTTTTCTTGAAAGATTTTAAGGTTTTGGTTAAATCAGCTTATTACTCATCCATTTTTTAAAATTGAAACATATTAGCAAGGGAATACTAAATTTCATATTAATTATGTGAATCCCATTTTAATTATCCGAATTACGTTTCAAATAAATACATTTAGGTTACGAATTTAATGTATTTAGAGGTAGAATTTACGTCCAATAATTTTTGGAATAAATAATTTAGGAATTACTATACATAGTTGAAAATGTGTTTTAACCGTTTCTTTCTTCGCCATTAGTTTGTATAATTCGTTGCATGATGAACGTATCGTATTTCATGTTGTATTCAATTCTGGTGATCCTTAAAATTTGTTAGGAAAAAAACTATATTATTTATTAAAGTTTTATTATTATTTTTTGAGATTTTCATTAAATGTACCACACGTTGGACAATCAGTTTTAGCCTAAAAATATTTAAGTTTAATTAAATCAATTGCTCTTTTAATTGTATTTTTCTTTCGAATCTAGTATTTAACAAGTAATTTAAAGAATATAAGTCGATAAAAATGTCTTTTCAACCAAGTACATATCACATAATAATAATATATTTTTGTATATTACACAATTATTTATCGCAATTAATAAAAATACTTTTATATAATTTATTGTTTTACACCTATAATAGTACACTGAAAAATAATTTATATTATTTTGAATAGATGAAATAAGAAATATTTACATAACGAACCTTAACACGTATGTACGTGTGAAACTGGTAATAAAGTGCCCACAGCATTGTGTGCCGCCTGGTTTCACATATCTCCTGTATGGAGATCTCTCTCAGGTCTTCCGCAGATTAGGTCTGGGTGGTAATGGTGTACAGTTGTGGAAGGCGAACGGGTGGTGTAGTGGTAAACACCCCTGCGATCAAAGCTGGAGTCCCTGGTTCGATTCCCGGCTCGTCGCCATATTCACCTCAACGAAAGTAATCACATATCACAAATTGTATACACACAATTATTGGTCTGAAAACTGTAATTACTCAGCGTGCACTGTGGAGGTCTTACAGAAGGTTGACATGGAAATCAAAAGATTATTGTGTGATGCACTTCACATCACTTGTGACCGAACGCATGTGCAAAAACTTGATTAAGTATCAAGCGATCCTTTCACACCAATCTTTCTACTTTGGTAGTGAGAGATGTGACGTTGAGTTTTGAGCTTCAGAGTTGTGCAATCAAGTAACAGTTTTTAAATACAACATTTTCGTCTGGTTCTAAAATCATGTTCTACTTTATGGCAATTTCGCTATTTAATGATTTAAATTATACATCCAGAAAAATACATTAGATTTCAAAAACTGATTTTAAAATTCGTGATTGAGAATTGTTTAATCAATTAATTATGTTGTGAAAATTGTCAACAAATTAAGCGTTCATGTGAATTCCATATCATTCCAATATTCTTCAAATGTAAATATTGAACTTGTATTTAAGTAAAGGGCTAAATGGGTACTGTCCCGAGGTGGCTACATCAGTCAATAAGCAAGAGACTGCTTGATAAAAAAAATGGTAATTTTAGGAATGCTTTCCAATATCATTTTCTTCCTTCTTTTCTTGGCATTAAGATATTGAAATTCATTTTAATCGTTTATATATTATGATATTTCATACTAAATAATGTATAATATATTGTTACTAAATGTGTGACATTTTTCGTGTCTCCTGCGGTAAAAATGTAAAATAGGATACTTTTTAGGACTAAAAACTTTCATTGAATCGCATCTCTGTTTATCAAGTAATACTTTTCCACTTACATATGCTGCAAATAGTATATGCATTAATTTTCAAACAGTAGAACAATTTTAATCAGAATTCTCAGTATCAGTTGTCTTACTGTGTAACAAGAATTTAGTTATTTCCTCCCGGAACCGAGACCTCCGTATCAACTAACAGATCCACTTCCTCAATGAAACAAGAAGATAAACCTCCACCATCCTGCATTTCTACCTCTCACATTGAGCATGAAACTTACTCGTGCACACGGATCCAAAGGGCGAACGGCGGCGCGTGGCCGGCGTGAGCGTTGGTGACGTCAGCAGTCGTAACGATTGTTTAGGAGCCGGAACAAGAGGTAAAGTGCTAGGTTGGCCGAGTTACACCTAGCTTTTAGGAGGAGTCGGGGGAAGGGGGCTGCGGTGGTGGTAGCCGCAGTCCTAAGTTAGGCCGCAGCGTGGACGCACACCCCCACCGCAAGTTGAAGAAGGCGAGAGTAAGCTCAAGCGAGAGCAATGGGGAACGTACCTCGTGTTGGTCATCAACAGAAATAACCGACATTATTCACTCACGTTCATTTGCGTGTTTGGAAGGATAGAAACGTGGCAATTATTAAGTTTACAAACACTATGTGCGAAGCAATACGGTATTACCACAAATTCGGATCACGATTTACTCGTACAGGGTATTATTCCGTCCATAACATAATAAAACATCTTAAAACCACGAGCAACTCACTTTATGACACCATTCCAAAGTGATTAATACACTCAACTATAATAATAACCTCTCCAGGGAGCCCATAACTCAAAAGTGAGTCATTCAGGTATGTTAGTATCAAAAATAATTACATATTTTTCTTTCCAATTATACTGTTTTCAAGTTTCTTTCCAATACAATTATACAATTTTCTTTCCAAATAATTATGTATAATAAAAATATTGTAATCGGTTAAAAATAATCGAGATCTCTTCGGATCTTAAGATTGACTCTAGGAGAGTGTATTATCGAAATTTTGCGTTGATGTTCATTGTCGTATGTGTGTATGTTAAGAATTTTCTTTCCTTGATACCTCGCGAACACATTAGTGCATCGAAAACAATTATGAGAATTAACTTTGAATGCATCGGAAATAAAAGTCTATTTCTGAAAGGTCATTCCAAAATCAATTACAAATCACACTCCAGTTCCGGTTTCATAACATTCAAAATTTTGAAAACGCGAACACAGACATTTTTATTGTGCAGTAAGTTCTGTGTACAGATTGCTAAAGAGCACTTCTTTCCCGAATGTCACACCGTTTTGAAGATCCCGCGAAAACTGTTTATGCAAAACTGAGTTATTTTTGAGCCACCTTCCTTGAGATCAATATGAGGCAATTTTAAAGAGTTAAGAGTGGAAGATAATAATTCAGGTAAACTGAATTTTAATTGGCAGATATATAGATAAAGAGAAATCAATGCAAGGTTTTTAGGATAAATATTTTTAAACAGATTAAACCTAAATATGTCATTGTTTTTTACTGTAATAATAACAATAATAATATATAATAATATATTTATGTTTCCTTTCCAGAAATGATTTTCCAAATACTCATATTTATATTGCAACGCAGGCTACTTACTTACATTATGATTTTATTGAGAATCATAATTGAAAAGTTGAGTAGAGTACACTCCAGTTATTTTATATGTGCTCAATACACGCTCCTTCCAAGCATCAGGGGGAGTCGTGGAGATGTATTGAGTCCATAACCCAGAGAGTCGTTGACGAATACCATTCACTGATAAAGAATTTATTCCTCAGACGATTCTGATCAACGTATTAAATAATAAACCGTAGTATTGGAACAAATAAGCTAATGATTGAAAACACACAATTTAGTCACAAAATTTACTCAAGATAAGCTGAGAGCCAGTTTTTCACGTGCAAACAAGAAATAGGATATATCCCGTGCACTTCGTAAATACTTTATCTCGTTGTTATAACTTTATGTCATTTACAATTTCTTTTCTTGTACTTAGGATGTGTTCCGTTTCCGGAACTGTAAAATGATACACAATAATATAAACAAGAACTTACAGTTTAAAAAGAAGAAATCTGAAGAGTTTCTCTGCAGGTTCGTACCTAGAAAAAGAAAAAAATAAGAGTTGAAAGTTGTATTGAAAGAAAACACATGTGATATTATATAAATGCTTATGAACATCAAATTAATATTATAACATTAATGTAATTTATAATTTCAGTAAATAGAATGTTTTACATCCTAAAATGATTTCGAATAAAAATTTGCCATCGCGCTTAGGATAAAATTATACACACACACACACACACACACACACATATATATATATATATATATATATATATATATATATATATATATATATATAAATTAAATTCACATAAACTTTTCTATAAAACGTAAGTCAAATTTATTCATTTTAAGTGGGAGTGTTTCAGTTTCACTTCAATTTCTATTTCCCCCATATAATGAACTCTACATCAGAGGGAGAAGAGGTCACAATAGGTCAATGCCATTCAACAAAACTCTCATCCCCCCCCTATTCTAGTACCACTTTCACGAAACAAAAACTTCGTTATCATTTCCCACAATCGAGTTACCACAGAAGGGTATTCTTGTGCGTCTTTATTTCAGACATTTCCCCACCAATTAGATTCGCTTTAGGGAGATTTGAATACAAGCCGAAAATCGACGAAGGGAATTTTCTTTCACGCCTATTATTCTCTGATTTTAGTCGTCATGAATAAACATTCAGCTGCGAGTTATTGCTTTCCGCAGAAGTTTTGTTTCCTTTTTCGGAGTGTTATGGAACTGCTTAACTGCATTTAGAAGGCAGTGCGCTGATATTGGAGACCACTGGAGCGCTGATAACTTCTTTGCTTGGCAATGGGGGTGAAGGAAATGCTCAAAGGAACCAAGCATCTTATAATCTACATTACTCATACAAAATAATATGAAATTGAACTTGGAAACGGAAGTAACGCCAGTAACTGGTGTCGAGTGGCTGTAGTACATTGAATAACTTTTACTATGAAAACACGTCTAAAGATAAGGAATTAATATTAAAATATGTTCTATTTAATCTAAAATAAATAAATAGCAAAATGAAAATTTTAAGTAAGGGTAGAAATCATGTAGACATATTTACGGAAAAGTAGTAAAGAATGTTCACTCTGTTTTTTGCACATGAGGATGAGAGGGAAACTCCATCTGAACATTCTATCACGTTAATCCCGTACTTATAGTTGGTTGTACTCAAATTCATCTTTTGAATACACAACGCGAAATCCAACTGAACAACATTATTCTTCCAGTCAATCTTCCTCTTCTGAAAATGCATGTTGAATTCTCATTCTTCATACGAGGAGTGGAGGATTGGTACCAATCACGATATCACGTATACCTTATTTATTCCCTCATAATTGTAAATCTCCTTTGATGCTCTAACGTATAAAACATTTTTTTAATTTTCTGATAATTAATTAATTCTACATAGTTTCATTAAGTTTTGATGATAATTCTTAAATGATTTGAAGAAGTTTGTAAATTTCTTTACTAATAATATAATGATAAGAATTATACTTGATCAGTCAAATCAGACTTTTTGTGATATTCTTCGTGTAGTTATCACGTTGTTGGATATGCTAGATGTTGATACGTTAGGTGCACTCTACTAATTATGTTCAGAGTTTTTGCTATCCAATCTAAAATTTAAAAAATACCTTGGTCAACAAAACTTAGGTATTGGAAAATTGAAGTATATAGCTAGTGCTAATTAAGTGCCTAGATATTTTCTTACTTTTGAATCGCCACGGCCATTACAATTCTTACATTAAATCTACTCATTTATACAATCTCCAAGCTTTTTCCAATTTTTCACGAATTTATTACCTCCAACTTATCACCACGGCTCCCAATTTGACCTTCAACATGGTCATTAAGTTTCTTTCCAACATCTTCTATCACAGTAAACACCCCATCCTCATCAATTGGTGTGCTGCTGCCTCGTGTCCCAATCGCCGAGCCATCTGCTCCACTCAGCGTTTAACCGTCCGAATACTCGCCCTCCCTCCCTCTCTCTCACTCTCTTTCCACTGCAGCGGCGGCGGCGGCGGCGTCGCTCCTCCGTCCGTCGGCGAGCGGCGATCGATAGAGTGTCGACGGTGCGACGACGCGACTCACATTCGACGCCAGGCGTCGCGACGACACACAGCGGCTGCGTTGTTTCCTCACTCACTAATCAAATACTTCTTTAATATTCAATTAAAGTAACGCAAAAAATCTTATTATCCACTTTACTGAGCGCATAATTTAAGAGTGAGAACATTCCCCAAACGTTTGAAACCTTGTTTCTATTGGATAGGGATACTATTGTTTATACTAATAAATTATTATTATACATATATTACTATTAAATAGGGATGTTATTGTAGTAAACACGAAATTATTAATTATTATAAAAATGTTTTAGTTTATGAAAAATCAAAATTTGTTGATACTTCTAGTCAGAAGTGAGCTGCAAAATGAAGTGAAAACTTTTATTTGACTTTAAAATCAATCATACCATGCTTTCTATAGAATTTGTTGTAAAAAATGGAAGGTGACATGAAATAAAATTTCAGAAAGAAATGTTGTCAATAATTGTATCTGCAATATTAGTAGAAATTATAGTAATTTTTCAATCATATAGAGTGAGTGGATCGTAATTGATTTACAAGGATTTGGCAATTAAGTGAAAGTATCGTGGCAAACGTTGAGATGATCGACATTTCAGTTCACTGAAGTGTTCATTAGAGGGTAAGTTCGTATCTCTCTTTCTTTCCGTAATCCCTGTCTTGATATCCGCGTGAGCGCTCTCCAATCCGGTATTCGGACGAATGGTTTCGCCGGTGACAGCAGCGACCGGGACGCAGAGACCTAGCGACGCGCGTGGCGGCGGACGGCGGCGGACGGCGGCGGCGGCGTATGAATAATTGAGTCGCCAAGCGTAGAGGCTACGCTCCACCCCCCAGTTCATCGCCACCGAGGTGACCACAGCTACTCCTCCTCGAACAGCTGAATCCCGCACTGAGATTTGGGTGTTCTCTCGGACGTTGGTCAAAGTGGCGGCAGCATTCGTCCATGCATGGGGACAAATGGTGACTGACCGACCAACCGAGATAGCGCCCATCAGTTGAAGAAGCAGCGGATTGATCCCACTATAAATAACACGCGGTTTCATAAAAATCATCTGGACATCAATGGCGTCTCAATATGTTAATTATCATTATTATGGTATTTTTGAAGTAAATATAATATTGATTTTGTGGAATAAAATAATATGTTAAATAAGTCGAATGTGAAGATGGATATTACCCTCTCTGACAAGAGAAATAACTCTTACGGGGGGAATTAAATTTGACATTCCTAAAAAAAACCAATGTAATGGTAATGTAAGAGTGTTTACTGTTGGTAAAATTTGTAAGTGTTTTTTTGGGAAATTTAAAATTTTGATTGAAGTTCTATTTGAAAATGTAATTGTATTATGAAATAAATACCATTCTTATTAATAATATTGTTATATATGTTTTATGGCTCTAATGACCTTGATGTTGGCGCTCCGTAAAGTTCCAATAAAAAAAGCATGTTGGAAGAGCTGGACTCATGATTTGAGTCAAATTCCATAAACATGCAATATACTATTAT
The DNA here is from genome assembly GCA_002313205.1 of Laupala kohalensis. Classification (NCBI taxonomy): domain Eukaryota; kingdom Metazoa; phylum Arthropoda; class Insecta; order Orthoptera; family Trigonidiidae; genus Laupala; species Laupala kohalensis. The sequence goes on along the minus strand of NNCF01129130.1, from coordinate 250,415 downwards.
AAAAGAAAATGTAAGAAAATATGCTTCTAATTTTATCCTACTATATTTACTTTGTATTTGTTTTGTTCATTATTTTTTCATTAATGCTGCCTCCCAGTGAAAAGATCATTATTTGAAAAAATCTTTCTATTGTGGCAATAATGAATATGCAGAAGGTCAAAGTGTATTACACAAGGAATAAGAACTGGAAGAGAATGGTTGACCTCTCTCTCTCTCTCTCTCATTTGAATAATCACATAGAAGAGATAAATTTAGCTTTTTAGACCATTTTACAAATCAAAAGTATTTCCCTTGGTTCTTGAATACTACTTACAGCAAACAAGCGCTCTTACCCAACATCTCATGACAAATTTATTTTTCCACGGAGCATCGCAACGCTGTTTACGTTATTTTAAAAATGAATTGAATTTCCTCACTTCCATGATAAACGTGTGTACAAAATATCAATCAGATATTCTGCAGTTCTTAGTTTGTAGTCTGTTTTAAAAAGATACAAAGTAACAACTTTTTCCGTTAACACAATTACATAAGAAGTTAACTCTTAATGAATACAATAAAATGACGTATACGCATCTTCCAAATACCATACAATATTTTATTAAAGATGGATGTTTGAGNATATATATATATATATATATATATATATATATATATATATATATATATATATATATATATATATAACATAATTTGAAAAAAGATACTCTAAAATAGATTAAATTCACTTTATTCATGGCAAGGGTTCAGTTTAAAAGAAAAACAATTAACTTGAATGTTTCAAAAATTGAATGAGTAGTATTTCGCATATAATTAGTGATAGATATGAAAGCGAATATAAAAATGAAAATTTATATTTAGAGTAGTTCGTATGTCAATTGGTCACTCAGTAGATTTTGTTGAGCTATTGTTGGATTATTGTTGGGATTAACGTTCAGTGTATCATCACGCAACAGAACTACAACTTGCCAGTGTCCTCAAAAAACGCACCACAACTAAAGAAAGATTAGAGAAAAGAAAAAGAAATTTCACATGATTTATTCAACTATTCTCTTAACTCCTCGCCAATTCTTCCTGTCATTGTCTCCATAATACATTGGCGCAAGAGACATGTCTTGAGCAAAAGCATGCCTCAGTTCACTCATTTTAACAAAAATCAGACTTTTTATAACCGGGTGTTTTCCGAGAGAAGAGATTTTCTCAAACTCAAGTAGGAAAACATGAAAAAAATGAACTTATTTCTAAACGACGGGATGCACAAAGGCAGATAGCAACGTCAGAAACGGTATTGCGTCAGACTACGCAATGCCTTGAGCACAGTCTCACAGGATCTCGACCGGAGCGTTTTACTTCTAAGGGCTATCTGTAATACTGAATGAGTTTAATAAGTGATGTTTGTTTTCCCTTTACAAAATATATATCTTTCTTCAGAAGAGAGAAAAGGGCATGTAATTTTATGAAATAAATTAAATCTTGTGAATGATGTGGTAATAATATTTTTAATATTTAAATATAAAAATTATTCAATAATATTGTAGTTAAATTTTTTAATCATTTTTCCAACGAGACGCCTAGTACCAAGTTTGAATGTATATCGAAAAATTAACATTTGGAGACACTTTAATTTATTTTAAGAGTAAGTATTCGGGGTACAATTCCTCTGAAATGCGAGAAATTCGAAATAATGAAAACAGTTTCGTCCTACGTAAGTAAAAATGTACACGGAATGTATAGTCAGCAGAAAACGAACCAAAACAAATTGATAGTTTGTAGGATAAAGGGGAAAATTTTTTACACGAAGTCACGAAACTTGCTTTTTCTATTTTTTTTCGAGGGTGAATTAGTGAGATTCATTTGTGCTTGAAATATATTAGAATGTCAATATTACAATACACTGAAGACATATTGCCAATATTCCTACGATTATTTAACTAGCAATCAAAACTTACTTAAATTAGTTTATTGTGTATCTTTTATTTCAACAAAATAGGAACTACACATTTGAAATAAACTAATATCTGTTATATCCCACGAAACAAGTGATACATAAAAAACGTATTGAAGAAGGTAGAACCTCGACAGCTTTGATCGACTTCGTGTTTCAATGTCCCCCGTTCCGCCCTGTCAGACATATATCGAAGGGACAAATACCCAGAGAGAGTGGGTTTGTGCGGTCGCTACATAAATCATCGCTGCGGCGTGTATGGCAGGTGTGTTATTACGCTCAGGTTTCCTTCCGCTCAGCCGTCGAGGTCTGCGAAGACTCTACGGAGAAACCGATGGATACTCACAGAGGTGGCAGGGGTTTACTTATGAGGGCGTGCACAGATTTAATTACGAAAATTAAGAACGGAGGAATCGAAATGTATGCTAGATCTCAGGGGTATGGCCGACGAAAAAGAATTGTTCGGAAGAAACAATTGTTCACTGAGTCAAGAAATGTTAAAGGTAAATTAAACAAAGCTTATTGAAATAAACAAATATAATCTTATTGGAATAAATAAATGGCTGGAATAAACATGGGTATGAATAAAAAGAGAATAAACATGATAGAAATCAATTGAAATAAAGTGAAATACTTCCAGAAAGCTTCAAATATCAAAATGATACATAAAAACTAAACAAAATGATTTCATATTTATTTCCACACACACGCACGCATGACCGAATCCATTTCTAATTTGATCAAAGCAACTTATGTTCATTTATGCCAACAATAAAGAATTTGACAAATTATCGAAGAAGAAAGAAAGACGACTATTTATCAATTTTTAAAGAGATTTTCTGGGATAAGAGTCTGGAAATATGAGTGATGTTTTAGTACTAAATATAGCAGTAGTGAATAACAATAATCAAAATGGCCCTCGACAGAGTGGAGTAAATAGTACCGATTGAATCATAATTACGATCAATTATACAAAAGTATCGTGAATAGATTTTTGGTTTGGGATTATGTGAAGTAGATGACGAAGTGAGAAAAGTAGACAAGGAAGCAATAAAGTAGCGAAGGAGGGAGGAAATCGGCGTAAGTGCCAAGGAAAGGCAAGCAGGTAGCAGCGTCGGCAGAAGGTAGGCGAGCGACACAGCGGCGAAGCTAGAGCGATACACAACGGCGGGCGTGCTCCATTAGGCAGGATCCCTCGCGCAACTGAGTCTCCAGAGAGTGAGAATATTACCTTCCCCATCTGGGAGTATACACTGCTGCACCTGTGGGTCGCTGGGAAAAAGGGGAAGGAGCGCGATAAATCACGCGAGCTGTGTTCGCGAGCGTGGCGGGTTGCATCGTCTCAGGCGAATTGCACGACAGGCGTGGCTCGGAATGTACGATAAGTGGTAATTTGAAGAGCGTCATTCGGATGAAATATTGAAGCAAGGATTTATATCTAGTGCAGGTAAAGACTTCGGAATGGAGGTTGGTCGAAGTGAAAACTGAATGAAGAGAAATAGGGAGTGCACGAAATACAGAATGAAGAGACTCTCATTTTCTGTGACGTGCAGGTTAATAAATTTGAAAGAATATATTGAAACATACTTCAGAAATAAATTACCTAGTAAAAGGAAAGGAAGATGATTCATGAAAACATAAAATGTTAACTCTCCATGTGTATTAAATGTTATTAGGATATTAATTAATTTTGACGTAAAATAATTTTCATATTTAAATTCCCCTCTATTACGTTTGAATAGTGAGTGTGTTTAAAATTCCACTCTTCACCATTGTTTGGTCTTTCCATTATACTACATTGTACGGTACATTTCATCATAATCTCCTGTCAAAGTATATTGAGGTATGCATTCCAGGAGGCAGACACAACCTAATAAATTTCTCCGAGCATTATAAATATTCCATGTTTGCACGCGAACCATGAATACACAAACCCTCTTTCCGTAATAAACTGAATAATCTGTCCTAGGATTATCGGAGACTCTCTTTCTCAATAAACCCGACACGAAAGCTGGGTTCGGTGTCCATAAAAATCAGCGAGTAATTTGCGACGCGTCGTTTACGTTCAATTAGGTACAGAGTTAAATTAACTGCACACCCTTCGCTGCTCCGAGGGCTAGTCTCCTCTCGGAGAAGGTCCAGAGAAAATGCTAGAGAGGAGAAAAGAGGAGCAAGTCATAGGCAACATGTGACGGGCCTCTAGCTTCACCTCACCACCCCGAACTTGTTTCTCCACGAGTTAACGCTGACCCGACCGATATAAGTTGGGAATGTTTATACCCAGCTGTCTCACTCGAGTGCAAAAGAGAGAGAGAGGGTCGATGGAATGGGAGAGATATGCGGAGGGGATGTGGGGAGAGGGCGAAAGTCCAAGAGGAGAGGGTTGAATAACGAGAAGCAGGAGGATACTTCCGATGTGGGTCAACACTTTCGCGACCACTGCCGCACCAACGAGGGAAGAGGTGTGCGCGTTCTTCTGTTGTGGTGGTAGGTGTCAAGTGGTGGTAATGTGGTGGTGTCGTCGGACATTGCGAGTGGGATGTGTTGGGGGTTGTGGTGAGGCGTCGGATACATATGCTACACACGAATTATGGGAAACCAGGAGACCTGGCGCCTCTCGGAAACCAAAAGTTTCCACAGACTTTCCTTTTTTTATATTAAATCAATGCTGCGAAGCTTGCTTGCTTGTCTGCTACACCATTCAAACCACCCTTCCCCTAAACACGTTTAACGTGCCACCATCCCTGCCACCACGACAAAATTTCACTCACCGAAACTTTCCGCTGCTTTGCTTCCTAAACGTACGAGTTGCGCAACTCATTTCGTAGAAGGGAAAGCTTTTGGTTTTTCGCTTTACAAACTTACTTAGTTAGAAAATTGAGCAAAATTACAATAGCAACTCGCTTCAATTTTGTATAAAAACTGGACACAAAACAACATTTCGAGGATACAAATCAAATTTCATAATCACATTTTGTTACTAGGAAATAATGTGTAATTATTTTAGGTAATATTTATGAGTGTAGTTACAAAACTAGTAACAGTCCACGTCCTCACCATATTTTATGAGGTAAGATAAATAATGAGTATTGGTAAACTTGAGTCATAGAATTATAATAATTTTTATTTATGATTATACTTACATGAAAATTCATATCTATAATATATTTATAACATAATAATCAGGAGAAAAATAATACAATCATCAGTTCGTAATTACAAAATACGGTTAAAAACAAAGATATTTCAAATTTTTATTAAATCACGAGAAAAAGAATAGGAAAGCGAATAAAAAATACAATACAGAGCAGCGCTGTTCAATTTATCTTGGCTCACGGGCTATTTTCTATACACTTTTCATTGATCTGGCTGGTACGGGTTGGGGCTTGGCAAAATGTTGCGGGACGATTAACATTAATGAGTAATATTTATTTATTTGTAACGCGATATTTATATTATTTTAATCCTCTTCAACGCATTTATAGTATTTTAAGCTGGGAAAATTAAATAGTACATTTCTTTAATTAAAAAAATATTTTTGATGTTTAAAATTATAATAAAACGTTTTCGTATTGTGATATAAGAGTGCAATTCAGAACACAAAGTTGTGCGCCTTGACGTATGATGTAAAGTATACTAGCAGCCCGTGAAACGCATTTTACGGCCCGCGAGTCGCTAGATGCACAGAGATGATGTAGAGAATCATTAAAATATTTTGGTTTCAACATTTTAAAGAATACTTTAATCATAGTGATTTTGTAGTATTAAATATTCAGCTACTTTTATTAATGCATGGTTCATAAATATATTTATTAACCATTTATCTCTAAGTATGTTTAATATTTTCAGACTCTATGAAGTAATCTTACATCTATAATACTTTTTACCTATAAAAACACTTTAAGATTATAAAAATATTATTACGTTTTCCTGTAAAGAAATAAACTGTATTTAAATTTATCCAATTTTAATGGTTTTAAAGAGAGTTACGCGGGTTCTAGATTATTTTGGTTAGACGAATTCTTTGTATTTAATATTTAACAAGTAAAATTAATATCAATTCGAGTGTTACTTAAGTGTTTTCAATCTATAATAATGTGTAATTATTATTTTTAATGTGAAATAATTGTATAAAATATAATACTATAAAATAATTGTATAAACATTTCACCTAATGATAAAATATCTCTACACTTCACAATGCTAAGTATCACAGCAACTAATCCACAAAACTCAATAACCGTACAGATATATAATAAATAACAGCATAGCATGTTAAAAGCATGTGTATCTTTTTAAAAAAGGAGAAAAAAGATTTTTAAGATGTTATGTGATCTCCTTTGGTTATATTGAACTAATACCTCAACGAATGTTCATAAATTCGAAGAAGAAAAAAGAGACACCGTATTCCAGGAACTGAATCCCGGGGCAAATCCAAAACAAAGCCCTGCATTGCATCGTAGGACAGCTAATAAAAAGACCTACGTGGAGACTTCGAGTACCGCTAGCCATATAGCAACCTTGTTATGAGCGAGATTCTCTCGACCTTCCACGAAAAGCCTCAATAAAACAGCGGAGTGGAGCTGGTGGATCGTCAACAAAGAGGGAAGGACTCACGCGGATTCGGAAGTCCGCATCACATCGCGCCGCGACGTCGATAATGGCGGATCGGCAGGGCTCTTTCGGAGCGTAAAATCCCACCGCAGCCACCACCAGCCTCCAGGGAGGCTCCAGCCCCGCTCGTAAAACTGGATGAACTAGACTCACGAATGACGCAACGAGAAGCAAGATACCTGATTCAACAAATACACCAGATCTCTACCACTTTTTTCTGGCTAATTATTATGTGTCGCCTTCCACGTTATGATTGTCAAGTCTAATGCCACGTGCTCTTCAAGACAGAATACGCTAAAATCATTTACAAACAAACAGAAAAGAAAAATTACGAGTTCTTTTCAATACATGATTTCATTTTACCATTTTATTAAATCAGAAAAGTCTCGTTAAATATCTTCCCACTTCGGCTCCAAACTGTAGTGAGCTGAAACTAATGAGAATGATACCACAGATAAATACAGCGTATTCAGTGTTAATCAAATTATTCCTCACCTGTTTCCAAGTAAATAATAGCAATATTTTCATAAATATAGTTGTATCATATTTCTACCAATACTCGATAGTTCTAATAATAACAACCAATAAATTTTAATATTGATATTATTCTCGTCTACCATCAAATCCCAATTCAAAAAAAGTCTACTTACAAGAAGAATTAGTGTTGATACTCAAGCACGAAACGGATCAACAATACGTATCAATTAATTGAGGCTACCTCAAACATGAACTTTAAATTGCATGTAATTAAATTATTCTACAATTCATGCTTATAATATATGTGAAAGTCTAGGTAGAAAACACATCTAAATTACTTAACTTATCTTATAAAAATTGGAAGAGAAATAGCCTAAAAGTCAGAGATTGACACAGGACACACTTTGTGGTACAAAAGCTTATCATTTAGTCTGAACTTTAAAATTTTATTGATATTCCAGAAAATCAAGCCGATCATAAGTGTCAACATTTGTATTTCTTGATAACGTTTTATCAATGCATAAATCACGTCTCAAAAGCCATAAAGATTACTGTTGTGGCTACAAATAGCATTGATACTTATAAGACTAGCCGACCCAGTCCGGGAGTCTTTGTTGTTGTGTTGCGCTTGAAACTTTGTTAGTGTCGATTTAAATTGCTCGTTTGTATTCTAAAACTGGGGAGAAATCTTAAATAATTCGTGATATTTGGTAAGAATACGAAAAAAAAACACGTTTCATTCTTTTTCATCCCTTTAAAGCAGGATTTCAAACACCCCTTTCCTACTGAGCCTATGCAATACAATTGTAACATTCTGTCAAAATTTCGTGTTTCTAAACTTATGGTAATGTGCTTATAGTGACGGGTATATAATGACATAAATCTTAACAGTAACAGTTTCAAACATTTTCAAACCAATCAATTTAACGAGCATTGTTATAAACAAACTTTACATTAATATGATCGCTTCTCATCCTTTCTTCAAATTTGATGTATATGATTTCAAAAGATTCTTAAAAACAACGTATCTTTTTTATAAATATTTCAATTTTGGTACTTTAAAAAATAGTTTTGAAAATTATTATGTTGCTTTAACATATTCAAGTTTTACACCACATTGAAGCCTTTAAAATTTTTAAGAAAAAGTTACAAATTTTAACTCTATTTGTTTAATAGTATTAAAGATACAGCCATTGGAAGATTTCAAAACGCGTCGAAAATGGCTTCAAATATCCATTTGAAGAAAAATAACTCAAAAATGGAGGTCAAGAAATATAAAATGTCGTGTTACTAATAAAAACTAATATTACAACTAATATACAAAAATGTCGAATCCTGACGCATGAAGATCTAATTTTGTCCGCTTTCACGTGGAATGTCCAATGTCAGCGATGTCTAACTTGCGGAATTAACTCATCATACATTTCAATACAAAAACATATTACTAATGTACTAAACATTATAACTATTTTTTAAAATAAAGCAATATACTATTCACTTTTTCCTGTTTTAAATAATATATATTTGTTGGTGAATCCCGGTACAAAGAAATAAATATGTCCCACTAGTTTTATCTGTCGGTAGTATTTTGCCAATTCCATGCCTGCGCGATCGATCGAAAGTGTAATAGGCACGCGGGTTGATATGTTGGACTTACAAATTAACAAATATTCATTAAAAAATCCAAGTATAAATAAAGTCACGATCTCCAGTACAAATTACGTTTCAGGAATAGCTTTACAAATTCACAAAATTCACGCGATGTAGGTAAGCAATAACAATTTCCATTTTACAAGAATACTCGAAAAATTCAGATTTTTTCCTATATTTACTTTATATTCATATTATATCTCCTATATGTACTTTGACATTGGTTTTTTATGTGAAGAAATTGTGAATGGACAGTTAATTACTTAGGAAATGAAACGCTATTTAGTAGCCTCTACGCATCAGCGAATAATATTAAAAAATTCATCTCATCTTGTGTCAATAGTTTCATTTTTAAATTTAAATTATAGTTTTCCTACAAGATGGTATAGAGAATAATTATTATTGAGGGAAAAATCAATGAAATATTCAAGACAAACTAACTCCCCTCGTAGCTCATAATAGTGGAATTGTGTTTATACTAATAAGCAGTTACATGGTTCAACATTTTCTCTGCCTTCATTCTTATTTCTTATCATTTACCAGTCATTACGTGTCATCATCAATTCTGAAGGTTAGAATATTTGGTTACAAATCAGTATTGATTGTGTATCATGTGGGATTAGAGGATAGGGACTGGACACAGACCCTCCATCTTGTTTCTGCTATATCCCAACACGCAAGATGCATGGCTTGCTTGAGAACAGCCCCTACCCTATTATCGGGGTATACGTGCATCCTAGTATTAAGTACACACGAATATCTAGTCGTGTCTATATAGTGTGTGACGTGTCTGTCGAGAAGGACTCGTGGAATGAGGGTTATTATAGGGTCTATCTCAGCCGCAGAAGCAAGCGATTGCCTCTAGACCCCTAATCACGAGGCATACGCCTTACCAAACACGCCTGTTGAGTGTTTCGTCTGAGATATTCATCAGAGGGTTCTCGATTCTCACAGAACTTATAAAAAATATTTATTCAATCACTATTAATACAAACAATCGAAAAAATTTACATCTAAAATATAGAATAGTAGCAATATAGAAGAAACTGTAAAAATATATGAATAGCAAATGAATTATATAAGAGGATTGTTCAGGTCACTTGCAACATGAGAAAATGATATGATATCTAAAATGATATTACTAAATAGAAGAAGAAAATGAATTTTTATAACGGCGTATTGTAAAACCGTAGTAGACCAAAACAAAGAAACAATACATATGGTTTGAGTAAACACCCGAGAACATTTGTAATCAGATGAGAAATTATTGATCCCAATATTAATTAAATTTTTGAGGTAAAGTCAGATCCAACTGTTTTATGTACTTGCCAATGTTTCGGAAAATATATTTTGTTCCTTAGAACTAATAAATATTCAAATTTTTCATACTAAAATCATACGTTTTTCTATACCAGATGCTGAAGCACCTTACAATTTCTCATCATCTTGATTGAGTAAGTATAATTAAATATGTAAAAGCACTCAGAAAGAAATTATTTTTTCTAAATTTTGGTAAATACTTACATGAAACTGCTGAATGTTTGACCTTACCTCAAAAATTTCATGGATAAAAAGAGATTTTTAATGTACATTGAAACCGAAATATAAGATAGATTACTCGAAAAATATTAGTAATATTTAGTTAGCATTGTTAGATTAACAGCAAACACAAACTCTTTCTCTATTTCCTTAGTTTTCACTATAATTAAAATTCACAAATAACGAGTTGCTGTTGGGCAGCTTCTTTCTATTTTCAAGTTAATTGATGATTTACATACGCATGGCTTTATTCAAAATTACCAAGTTAACTTGGTTATCTTTTAGAAATTCAGTTTTTTATAAACCATTTACTCAAAATCAACATTTTTTAATATGAAGAAAGGATAGATAACAATTATTTACTCAAAAATTTCATAATCTGAGACAGTCTTGGGAATTCAGCTAGTAAAATGTAAAATAAAACTTTGAAGACACATCTTTTTCTTTACGTTAAAAATATCTATCGTAATTAATCTTTAATACTTAGTACCTATTACTATCCGTTCTTCCCTGTTTGAAATTCTTGACGATGTTGTATTAACATTATCATTACAATCTTTTTGGACATTTTACATCGTCTCTTTCTGTTTATGACTTCACAAGAGGTGTATTTTCGTTTTGCAACGTTTCGGACGTTCTGTCAACGTCCGTCTTAAAAACCAAACATTCAAGGAGTGCAAATACAGTATTCTATGTGAATGCGTCCAAGAATACATTGGCGAAACAGGAACCAAAAAGCTGTACGTCAGGCAGAAAGCTTTAAGTCAAGGTTAGCTGACCACTCCTGGGGAAAACGGATATCGCATCCTATGGGAAAAGACCTCCCCCATCGCCAGAGAAAGCGACCTAAAAATACGGAAAATCAAGGAGGCCGCATTCATCCGCCTGGCTAGTAATCCAAAAGTCAACCTTCAATCGACATACATCCCCTATGGAAGCCAATAATAAGGGGAATCTAAAGAAATAATAAGGGGAATAAATACTAATACTAAAGCAGCAAGAGAATAAACATATCACTTACACTGCCGGGTCACAGTGACCCAATGGTAACGTCCTCGCCTAAAGAACCAAGAGGTCTCGGTTCGAGTACCGGTGCTGCTGGTCGCCTGAATATGGATGTTGACAGAACGTCCAAAACGTTGCGAAACGATAATACACCTACTGTGAAGGAGTAAACAGGTAAAGACGATGGATAATGTCCCAAAAGATTGTAATAAAAAATCTATTGCTATATCTTACTAGACTTCATGTTAAACCGTTTGATTGTTTTACATACCAGGGTACTAGCAACACAGCTAAATATGCTTCATTATTGAAATTGTCCAAACTATGTATTAATGAACTTCAGTATGATGTTGTCTTGTTTTTAAATATGTATTTTTATCCGTTTTAAGTATTGACAAATTTAATTTCAGTTAATCAAGCTTAATTTATGTCGAATTAAATAAGTTTAATTTATGTTGAAAAATTTTCTAATTATATTATTGTTTAAACGAACTGAAATACATTGTTTTGTAGAAAAAAATGAAGAAAATGTATGTAATTTTTAAGATTAATTTATAATAGTTGATAGAAAGATATAAATGTAGAAATCGGTCCTTACTGTGATTGCAACAGTTCGAAAAAAAGTCATAAAATGCGTGAACATCGGACGTCTAATTCTTAATAATGAAACCATTGTAAAGAAACGTATCAATAATGCGAATCTTTGTAGAACGGGTAACAGCTCTTCACCTGGTTTTCAGAGAGAATAAATAAAGTCACTTCAGTAAACGACTCCTTCATTTCATTTGGGTAACACTGACGCCACATGGCAAATAGCCGATCGTCCATTGACGGGAAGCGACAAACATCAGGCGCAGCTTTGTTTGCCGTCGTTAATATACACGAGAAAAGTGACTATAGACATCACTGCAACGCCAATCATTGGATAATTATAGGTACATTTGCTGAGGAAAGCAAATGGGTCGCAGTTACAAACGATGATATGGCAAGGACCACTCAAATGATAAAATATGAACGAGTATCAAGGATGAAAATAATGCGAACATAAACGCCATTTAGTATAGACCAGGGGTCGGCAACCTTTTTTGGCCGCGGGTCAAAATCAACAAAAATGTATTAAAGAGACGTTTGGGTCAGAGATATTTTCGACATGAATCTTATATACATAAACACTTATGTGTATAAGATCCATGGTTATCGAATTAAAAAGTTGTTCTTAGTATCTATTTTCAATGTTTTTAATTCTCAAAATGTTTGTTTTATGTTTAGGTTTTATAATTTATTTTTATATACTATAATTTATTTTCAGAACTAAAGTGGGTCACTTGAAATTATCAAATGGGTCACTTGGTGACCCTCGGGTCATAGGTTGCTGACCCCTGGTATATACTGATGCTTAGAGAGATTGTCACTATGATGAGTCCTGTGATACTACCACGATCTCTTAGTTACCTTTCACACTTCTTGTACTCTATTTGTGAGAAGTGAATTAGATTTGGCATATTTAAGCAATATATTTTTTATATTTATTATTTAATTTTCTTGTCATCGCATTACAAAATCTTTTAGTCCGATAAAGATATAAGTGAAAATAATATTTAGTAATTGTGAGAGTAATTATTTGGGTATATTTTCCAAAAATGAACGAAGCACTGTAACTATTACGTGCATTAAGTTCTTTAAAATGTTAAGTACTCTTCCGTAGATTTATTTTATATTATATTTCATATGGCTATTAATGTAATTCATCTGTAACCAATTTATTGATATTTAATATTATTATAATCTCGTTGAAAATTATCAATACGTGCATTAATTTATTTACAAACAAAATGTGCAAATCGCTATTACCGTATTGATTTATTGAAAAGTTTTGATGGTTAAATGGCTAAAATTATTTGAATCCACTCTCAAACACACAGAGTTTCAGTTTGCTTGAAAGCAATCTATTAAAATTAAAAAAGTACATTAATTACACCATTTTACCAGAAACGTTTTAGTAGAGAATAAACAAGTGGAATCATGCAAATATTTTGCAATCATGCTAACCTGAGAATACCTACAAGATGATATATTGTATCGTAAAACCAGTGAATGACATTCATAGACAATGATGAACCAGTATTTCGTGTTTTAGGTAAACAAAAAGTGAATTTAATAGGAAACGTAACTTACTCTCTTTTGATCGATAACAATTCCAACCTTTCATTTTATGAACTTGATTGAAAATGAAAGACCTCCCAAAGTCCAGAAAACAATCTTTGTATGATTGCTCGTTTTTGGCAGAAGGTAATGTATGGCGGGATAATTAGGGATCTTTACACAATCTTACCTTCTAGATCTAAGATATAGATATCAAGTGATTTGGGGGAGCATTTCCTTTAGCATTAAAACCATGTTTAAATATGTTTTATATTTGTATCAAATTTCGTGATTTCTATATAATACGATCGGTCAACAACAAAATGTCGGTCGCCATTTTCGTCTTGTGTAAGGCTACTTGCACGAATGAGAGTACGGCAGTAGAGCAAGGTGTGCCACCGTCCCTTCTGTCAGTGTTCACCACCACCAACAGTAACACTGCCGTCCCCGCTCTGCCAGCGCGCTCCGCCGGCCAGCCGCCCAACGCGGAACAGAGTCTGCGGCCGCGAAGGACTTGCGGACTTGGCAGACAAGGGTGAGAGGCGGGATTCGGGGGTGAATTATGTAGCAATTACCTGCACACCAACCCTCCTTCCTGTGCTAAATCACGAGGCCATGCCCGCGCCGACGCTGACCGCTGGTGGGCCTTTCCCCATGCCCCTCCCACTCATCCGTCACAACCATCACAACACCACCTTAGCTTAAGGCATTAACTTCCGCTCGACAAGGATCATCTCAAATGTCGCACCAGCAGTAAACATTTTTACTGCAAATTCTCTGATTTATGGATGTTCCATTCATAATACTATGATAAAATTATTTGCAGCTCATAGCTAGCTTGCTTGTTTCGTCAAGGAAACATCGGGTTGCGATACCGATGGTACAAGAAAATGTTTGTGCATTTTTGTTGCGTTCTGTAAAATGCTGTTACGTTATGTTGCAAAATACTCATCAACTGTGTAGTGACAAATATTACAGAAAAAACTTGATGTATTGGATGACACTGACGGATTGGAAATTTGAATAAGATAAGAAGAGGTTTCAGATCGTGAATCTAAAGACGTGAGTTTTGCAGTTATAAGGAAAATGTCATTGAATGGAAATAACCTTGAAGTGGAGCAATAGTCAAGTGTGGATGCATTATGAATTGACAACATCATTTTACTCTTTTCGTCATTTCAAAAATTATAAAATGAACATAAAATGTAATAAGGAAAACAGTCTCGTTTAACGGCGATCGGTGTGCGATCGCCAATAATGGACATTAAACATAATACAAAAAATACACGCTACATCAAAGTTCGTACAAAAATACAAAATTGAATTTCTCAACATAGAATAAAATAACGTATTATTTAAATAAATAAATATATAATGCAATATTTTTATAATGGTAAATTTACCTAACAGTGCACGACTCTGTAACTGATATTCATGAAAATGTGACAATAATTAAATGTTACTATTACTCTCCCGCGATTCTTTTCAATTAAGTCGAATTAGATTTCGACTATAGTAATCAGCTAATTCAGCTAATAGTTTATCCTCCACAAACTCATCCGATACATTACGAGAATACCTCGCACAAATCGTTTAACAGAAATCATATATTCTTCTATGTCGTCTTCATCCATGGCCTCCTTGGGAAAATTTCACTCCTACGATAAAACAACAGGCTACTCAACTTTCGCAAGCGACAATGTCATCAAGGACAATCTTATCACATTTCACCTCCTGAATCTATAAAAAATAAGAAAATCGTCTTCAATGTAATACAGATGACTCAAAAATTTTCTTCATGGAGAATCTGCTTGTTCAGTTGTATTAACAAATCCTCTTGAAATTCATTCATTCCGTCCTCCGAACTACTTCTCTAGTTTCATATAAAATCTGGGTAATTCACAAAGGCATCGAAATTATACGACAAAAAACAAGAATATCTCACTCTATACTGACTCAATTTCATCACTCTAATATATAGACAACATATTTCACTGACCCGATAGTGAAAAAATTAAGTTTTTATGTGTTTTAGTAAAGGTATTAAGACCGACNCCCCCCCCCCCCCCGTGAGTCTGGTCCAGTTTGTAGGTACAATGTCGACACCCCACCTAATTTCAGTGCCCTGAGCTTAGAGATCAAAAACATTCCTTAAATATCTCTAATAATATTTCTAATATATTCGAAACGCCCAATGGATGCCAGAAGTCGCTACACCTTTTGAAATCGTCACAAATCGACGAACTGATAAATTTGTTTTATTTTCAAGTTTATTGATGTATTAATAAGTTTTTCTTCAACCTGTTTTCTCTTATTGTGTTTGTTGTTAGAGATTTCTTTTTATTTAATGCAACAATTAATTCAGCCATATAACTAATATTTCCTTGAAGTTAAAAAACCACCTTAAATGGATAAATTAAAAAAATTCAAGTAAAGTAAAGAATTTTTAAGCACTATACATTGCGAAGATTCTTCACGTTACAACAGTTATGATTCATGTATAATTTGATGTTATAATTCAATGAATTATCTTAAAGCTTTTTAATGATGTAGTTCTAGTGTATTGAACGTCTTTATACCAATAGTTTGATTTATAACGAATTCTTTGTTGTGGTTTTTTGTTGGTGTATATTGGTACAACTAATAAGATAGTAGAAGAAGAATGAAGAGGAGGAGGAGGAGGAGGGAGAGGAAGGGGTAATTCAGTTCAGCTGGACGCTCATGTGGAGAAACGCTTAACGAACGTGAAAGAACAAAGTAATTAGTGGCTCACTGAGTGATGCAATGTGTGACATTCCTGTATGAGGAACAGAGGACAACTGGTCAGAGGTGGACGATGTGGATAACTGCTGCGCGAGAGATCGCGTGAGGGGCTGCGAGTCGACCGCCAGGTTCCAGTGCGCGTCGGGACCGGCGAGGCTGAGCCGTGCAGGAGTGAACTGTCAAGGGGTGATTCGAAGAACTCGAAGACTAAAAGAACCAGTTTGCGTTTTAATTACACTTAGTATGCACAACTTATTTTGGTGGTTTATTTGTTTGCCATTCTTGTAAATAGTTTTAAAGATTTTTTGTGGGTAAGTTAACCATTGAATGCATAAAAATACACGCGCAATGTTTTATTTCGTCAGCGTGAACTTTTAGTGATTGATGTATAAAAAAGGGTCACAATGTGTCCGAAATCATCGTCCGTAATGCACTGCAAAAAGTCAACAAATATATAACTACGAGTCAACTGTATCATATTATTAACAGGAATACATTTAAGTTACTATGTAGTAAATTAATTTTTGAAGAAAATAACACAAAACTTAAAACTTGATAAATACTGAAACTAAGTGACTTAATTCTTCTTGTCACGAACAGATTCTAAAATCTATGTTCATGAATAAGGTGCCAGGATCATCGTAATTGAGCTTTTCCATTTTCATTCGTAAACAAGCAGTGGCCTACTCACTTATCACGTAAAAAGCATCTCTCCCCGATTGAATTCCTTGGCGAAACGTTTCGCATTCCACGGAATCCGATAACCATTGAAATGCGAAAACTTCATTATTAAAGTATTAAAAGATGTGTAAACAACGTGCTTTGGCACTACGTTGATTTTGTGAACAATTCGTCGAACATAAATTATCGTTATTGTGTAAAAATCTTGCTGCGTACGAATGACTTAAAATCAGCCATTGGCGTCGGATTAACAGTTTCTATGCTTCTCATCAAATAAGTTCTAAGATGTGCATGTTAGGAAAATCTGGCACATAGACATTAAGCTCAAGTACATGACAAATAATTTTAATTTTTAAAATACAAATCATATGACTCAAATTGTTTTCTTATTGTCAACTCTTTTATTGTATAACTGAAAAAATAAAGCGGTATTAATTTTCCTTCTCTTTTGAAAAACAGGCGGACTTAATCATCCTTAAATTACCATTTCAAAGTTTTGCACTTCATTTGTTCTTTTTCTCATTCCATTATTTCTGAGAAATAAACGAACTTACTAAGCATTGTTGGCAAACATGAGTACATTGTTTTAACCGTCCCTCAGTAGGATGTTCATGTTTGCTTCAGGGATGTTCGTTCAGCTATGCAGCATATACGATCAAGTCTCCGCTCATCTTTAACCGACACTTAAAATGTGTGACGGGAAATTTAAAAGGAAATTACGACATCTTTTGGGAAACGGGCTGTTTTCATTTTTAGAATAATTAGCTCCTATGCTATTTCGTGGATCTGAGATGTGTTTAAACGAGCAGATGTTTCTAGAAAGAAAGAAAACGGAATTAAGATAAGAAATTTTCAGGAAAAGAACAGAGAAGGAAAAATAAGAAATGAAGGCTAAAATTGACAGTAGGCCAAGTCATTGGTTGCCGGTCCTTTTTACAGGTATTGTAGGCGGAACTTTGTAAAAAGAAAATCTATTTTTTCTTGGGAGGGATTTGAGGAAACTACGAAAATATATCCTACCGAGAAATACTTTTATTTTAAAAATATATGGGTCAGAATCGCATGAACACTTTTTATTAACCAAATATTTTTATATCTTATTTCTGGAATGCGCAATGGTCGTAGAAGGGACGAGTACTAATAAATTTGAAATAAATTAAATTTGATCTTTTGAAATGTGTATAATAATGATAATAATTTTATAATTAAAAAAACAGTTACGAACTGTGTACGACCACGTGGAGGACAATAATGTACTTTACTCTCCGGAAGCAAGCAAGCAATCCCATCAATTCCAAGGAAGGACACTACGAACGAGGCGAATTGAAAATTTCAGCACACTCATTAGATAAGAATAAAAAGTTAACAACGTGTTATACCAATAGAACACCAACAAATTTGTAAAAGTAAACCGAGAAAACCGGTTCATAAGTATGTAATATTATCGAACCATTGATTATTCGGAATATTTTGTTTATAAATCGTAACTATTAAAATAACTCTAAATTCGAGATTAATTTTTACAATAGATCGCCGCCCCTTTGCAAGAGCATAGAGATCCTGTCTATGAAATCCACCTCTACCAGAAGGAAAATCTGCCTCTTTTACATCATTGGGTAAGGAATTATATAGAATGATTTCCGATAGATAAGACTCTTTTTGGCAAGGTGTGGTTGGCATTCTAGGGCGATGTGTATTATGTCGTATGTAATATCATTGACTAATTATGATAAAAATTATTTTTTGAATCGTTAATGTTAGAAAACTCATTCTGGACATAAATAAAACTTTCTAGAAATTTACTGTCAAAGTAACGTCTCTAAACAACTCAATTTGCAACGTGTAAAGATAAGCGAGACTCCAATCACGGTCACAAAAAAATTAAATATTGATTACTGTGGCTCTGAATGGGACGATCGTAAAGGAGAAAAATAAAACCTCCTGAATGGAAATGTGAACATTCAGCGAAGTTGCAGCAGAGCGAAGTGGGCCTCAGGGGAAGCGTCCACAATACATTGCCAGAACGAAGCGCTCTGGGCGAGATGGAGGACAGCGGAATATTAACGAACGTCTGTCATTGGGGGAATCAGGCCTAATTTCATACCTCTGTTTCCGACTGCAGTCAGGTACGTCTCCAGGGAGAGGAAGGAAGATATAGGGTGGGTGAGGATGGAGTGATGAGTGTGTGAGGTAGAGGTTCTACGTTAAAGAAGGGAACATGTATTGAAGGTTTAAAAGAAAATCACTCATGTGATGAGTGTATTACTTGTATCATTCAACAACAATAATAGCTGAAAATAGAGAATTGTGTGTGGCACATGGGCACAATTAATGCATGTAACACTACCGCAGTATTGAAACATGAAATTTACATATGAGTGATGTCACTTACGAAACAGAACGTTACTAATTGTTCCATCATAAGAATTTAAAAAGCAATTTTTTACGCGCGTACTATTTGTTATTTAATTGTCATTGAGGTTTTTCACACTTCTCTAAAGAGGGTGTTTTAAAAGTAAATTTCCTTTCTTGTCCGATAGCAATACAGTGAATTTTTTTATTATAATTCCTGTCCTTTGTTGTAGTACAAAACGTGTAAAAATGCATGAGGAATATCTGAACACTTATTTAGTCTTGAATATATGCCTCTTGAATACCGTTTCTGTAACATAAAGATGAAACTCCATTATCAGTAATGAAATAAATTCAGTAAATCTCCCATATAGTTGCAAGCATACGCTATTTCTAAAGAAGTGTTTCAGAAAAATGCATCAGTGGAGATAATGTTGAAAATCAGCATCATTATTGGCCCGATCATCATTTTTAAATACCATTAACACACTTTTGGTATAACAAAAACGTAAATATGGCAATACTCTTGGCTAAAGCTTTTAAATGAAAGTTTTGCAACGTCAGCATTAAAAGTCTACCTCCCTTATGAGTGGCCAACTACTTGAAGGTCCAACATGACCATTGGTCCCATCGTGTCCAACATTCAGTGAAGTTATTACTACTGGAGAAACCGAAGGAAGAGTTCCCTAGAGGTGACATTGTGATTGCAAATCGAATGGTCCTGTTGCTAATTTGGTAACAACAAGCAACATAGGTCATGCGTATAGTATGTGGACTCAACGCTCTTTTATGTAAATGAGTGACATTTCTCGATAGTTGAGCTTCTCTGGATTATTTCCTGAGATCTCGTAGATTTATTCAAAAGTCACGCCCTTGAGTTAAAAAAAGAAGGAGAAGACGAGGGTGAAATTGTGTCGATAAACAAATCCTCAAGAAATGCCAAGAAACTTTATTCTATGTTTCCTTGACAAAAAAAATTCAAATAGATTTACGTTCCTTTGATATCAAGTCCACTCGACTAAGATGGACAATGGATATCTACAGTTCGATACATGATCGACTGTGACGTTAAGCGCGGCCTGGCGACACGAAAGCATGTTTTTCACTACTGACTTTCATTATCATTGACTCTCCCGACTTGTCATCTGGCTCTAAGCAGAAAACTTCTCCCCACATCACCTTCAATAAGGCACCACTGCAGCATGGTTTCGGTCACGAACTACCGGTGGTTTAACATCTACTGAAATTGAACTCAATCACCAAACCAACATCAATCCAGTCGTCACATCGCGGCTATTCAACGAGGCATTTGAAGAATCACATCATCATTTCATCGTTGCAACTTATCCACATTCCACCGAGCACAGATATACAGTTTTGTATCATTTGAATTCTTCCTTCTTTTAATGATTTATTATGCTAGTCAAAATTTCATGTTATTAAATTATTTTGTTGGCACTTCTATCTCTCAACCCCCATTTTTATCCACATCCAGTTTTTGGTCCTTCGATACCTCTTATCGCAACACCCAAATGCACCTAAATTCTTCCACAATTTC
The DNA here is from genome assembly GCA_002313205.1 of Laupala kohalensis. Classification (NCBI taxonomy): domain Eukaryota; kingdom Metazoa; phylum Arthropoda; class Insecta; order Orthoptera; family Trigonidiidae; genus Laupala; species Laupala kohalensis. The sequence continues at coordinate 229,692 of NNCF01129130.1, read as the reverse complement.
TGTACATTTTTTGGCGTTTCGAGCCGGATAAGGCCATTGTCCTATTGATAGTACTTTAATGTTTTTATATAGGAGCTTATCCTTAATCATTTATTGATTTATGTTGAGTAAATCAAATGATGATTTATGTTGAGTAAGCAAAGTTTTTCTTTTAATATCAATTCTTTTAAAATTACTTTAATATTATTTTTTTTTTAGTTTTGTATGTATGTATTTTTGTTTTGGCCAACGAGGACCACGAAAGACGAGTACCAGTAAGGCTCGGTTTTTAGTCATGAAATCTTGTTCATCCTGTAGTTAAAAAGTTTATTTGTTTTTTATGAAAAATCTTTTGTACAAATGTGGATTATAATATTCTTAAGAAAACTAATAACTGTTGATAGTTGGTTGTAATATTAACACTGTTCTGTTTGTCGTTGTTTAAAATCGTTTTTTGTATTGTAATTTTCAATTTTTGATTTATGCAATTTTAAGAGTAAAAATTAGTGTATCGTTTCCTGTTTATTATTTCTAAGTATTGCATGTATGTAGTATATTTGTAAGTGGTTAGGCGGAAGAGCGGGTCAGATGGCCGGAGACAATCGACTTATACTTTGGGATACTAGTCCTGGGTTAGATAAAATGATAGGCACTACGCTCACTTCTTGAACATTCCAGAGATTTTTTACTAGGTTAGTTGTTGGTATTTTGATATTTTGTTTTTCTTTGTTTAATCTAGATGGTTGTAATTTACGACAGCAAAATCGATGAGATATACTTTTGATTATTTTCTTTTTCAAAGGATGACATCAGGTCTGTAGTGAATTGTTGTTAGGTCAGTGAAAATGCTTCTGTCCCAGTACAAAATATTTGACTTCAAATCATCTTGCAGGTCTGATTGAAGTTTATATTGACGGTCTGGTGGTATGGGATTCTTAATGCAGTTCAGTTATTTTGCAATTTCCAGGTAAATTATTTTTCCCATGTTGTCGTGACTAGTTTTGTAATTATTTTCGACCAACTGTGCGCAACCACTAATGACATGCTCGAGGGTTTCTTTGGTTTGTTTACATCGGCGACATGAATCTGTAATTCCGGTTTCTTTTAGGATTATTTTCCGTAGGTTTTGGTTGGTATGACTCCCTCTTGCATTGATGCTATGAAGCCTTCTGTTTCTGGGAATAATTTTCCTTTCATTAACCACTTAACTGATTCTATTTTTTTATTTTGCTGTTTGTCAGTTGGTTGAGGTAGTTCCCGTGTATTGGATTATCTCGCCAGGTTGTCATTCTATTTCTTTTGTATTGGTTGGGGTAGAGGCTCATTCAGGTAACAGAGTGTATAGTTTTTATCATTGGTTGTAATTGCTTGGTGTAGTGATGAGGTATATGCTTTGTTCCGGAAAAACTTGTTGAGGATGTACTTTTGTCTATCACGGAGGTCTTTGATTGGTATGATGCCTCTTCCGCCCTGGTTACGTGGGATGAACATTCGTTCTAATGCTGATTTAGGATGGTGTTTGTTGTTTCTTGTCATCGTGGTTCTGATTTTCCTCTAAATTTTCCAGATCTGTAGTTGACCATTTTACTAACACAAAGGAGTAGGGTAGTATGGGGATGACTAATGAGTTTATTGCTTTTGTCAGGTTATGTGAATTTAAATTAGTTTTTGTTGTTATTTCCATCCTTCTCATGAATTCTTTAGTGATGTGTTATTTGACTATTGTTTTGTTTTTTTTGCATTACACCAAAGTATTTGTACAGCTCATTAGGTTCTGGTTGTTCTATATCTTGATCTTTTACTGTAGTGTACGGTCTTGTCTCTCTAACTTTTCCACGATCAAGGTTTTGTAATTTACATTTATTACCCCATCCTGGCCCGGGTTTTTTCTCCGGTTTTCCTTCGGGTAGAGGCGGATTTATCATACAGGTTCTCTAGGCTTTGTCTAGGGGCGGGTCTATTGTAACAATAAATCGTGAATTTAGTGTTATTTCAATTTTTAAGCACTATACTCAGAATAATCTATAGTTCGATAATAACTTACATGTAATTTTTTGCTTAAAATTACAAACATATTGACATTCTATTAGTATTATAACTCGCAGCTAACTTTTTATCTTATCTAGGAATTTTTGCTGAATTTTTTGAATCCGCCTCTGCCTTAGGGCCCTTGATCGGAATTGATGGGATGGTCCCTTGCTTGCTTCCGGAGAGTAAATTAGTTGTTTTTTTCCCTCCACGTGGTCATACGCAGTTTGTACTGTTTTTTGACAATAAATTTATTTATTTATTTATCTGTACCAAATTCCATTCTGATGTCATTGCTAAATTGTTGTATAATTTTCAAGATCTTTTTCAGTCTTTCTGCATTTCCTGCGTAAATTTTTATGTCATGCATGTACATTAAATGTGTGACACTGTATTCGACATTTCTGTTCTTCATATTGAATCCTAAACTCTTTTCTTGTTGTTTGAGGATAGTAGATAAAGGGTTTAAAGCTAAGTAAAAAAGTAATCCACTGATTGAATCCCCTTGAAATGTTCCTCTGTTGATGCATATTTTGTGTTTAGTTGTACTAGATGCCTTGCTGGTAGTTTGATTGCTTTCTTCCCTTCTACTTTTGTTGTTGGAAAGGATGAGTCTGGTGCTCCATTTTGTCATAGTGTTTTCGAAAAACTTTGTTACAATTGGGTGGATTTTGTATAGGTGAAATGTGTAAAGAAGCCAACTGTGGGGTATCACATCGTATGCCTTTCTGTAGTCTATGTATCCTGTAGCTATATTTTGTTGTTGCAGAATAGCAAGATTCATCACGACTTAATCTATTAAAAGTTGTTCTTTACATCTCATTGAGTTGGGTCGTCTTCCTTTCTGTTCTTCTGCAATAATATTGTTATTTGCGCAGTGTTGTTGTATCTTCTTGCTAATGCTGGCTGTGATGAGTTTGTAGTAGTTGTTGAGACATGTGATTGGTCTATATTTGGCGGGATTCTCTGTATTACTATCTTTGAGACTGAGGAAGGTATTTCCTGTACATAATTCTTCTGGTAATATTTCTGTGTGTTGTATTATGGAATTGATTATTTTAAGTAATACTGGGTATAGTGTCGTGAACTTTTTTATCCAGTAGTTTGGGATTCTATCGGGTCCGGGTCATTTCCTGTAGTGGTCTTAGAAATTATTTCTTCAATTTTATTCGCTGATAAAACTGAGTTTTCCACCTCCGTCAGTCTTTCTGCCTCCTTTTCTACTACATGTAGCCATGACGTATTTGGGTTATGAGTGGTTGTTGACTATATATCTGGCCAGAATTGTTCAACATTTTCTGTGGTTGGGGGTGCTTCTTCTATTGTACATTTAGTCAGTAAGTTTTTGTAAAATCATTTTTCGTTTTTATTAAACTGTGTGTTTTCCTTCTTCCTTGCCGAGTTTTATACTTCTTTAACCTTTTTTGCATATACTTTCAATCTTTGTTTGGCGATGTCCATACGCTCTTCCATAGTTCGATTTAATGAATCTTAATTAGTGTGATTTTATACCTACGTTTTTCATTAATCTTTTCCCCCTGTTACTTCTTAAGTATTGATTCATCCTACCTAGATCTTGCCTAATGGTTTCTATTTTAGCTTAAAGTCTTATCCACTTGGTTTTTTCTTTTTTTTTTTTGATTTGAATGTTTTCCCTCCACGAAGGCTATGACGTCATGGCTAAATAACTTATATATATATATATATATATATATATATATATATATATATATATATATATATATATATATATATATATATATATATATATATATATA
>NNCF01129130.1:174542-225606 GCA_002313205.1 Laupala kohalensis | reverse complement strand
ACCTTCCCCCTCAAATTCCCCCCCCCACCACCACCACCACCACTGTGGTGACCTCAGCGACACCCACCAGTCGGCCAACCTAAGAGCTGCCGCCGAGGCATCACCACACTTGCTGCTGCAATACATGTCACATGCTGCAAGTCTTTGAGGTTTTCTATTTGGTTTGTATAATCTGGTACGACAATTTCATTAATTAATGTTGTTAGTTTGATGAGCTTTTTGGTTCTGAACAGTTTAGGGATTGCAGGTAGTGTGTCATTTTCACTGTGGTTGTATTTTATGAGATTTTCTTCTAACCTTTCTCAGATTGCAATATCTTTCTTAGCACTGACTTCCAACTCTTCTTCTCTGCTAATTTGATGTGTAATTGGTATTACTTCTATTTAATTCATTTATTGAACTCATCTGAGTCTTTTCTTCTTGGATTGTTTCAGATATGGTTTCTGCTTATTGTAGGTCAACTTCGTGATAGTTTGTAGCACGGGTCTTCGCCGTCTTCTTTCATTGAGAATGTAGTTTTTCCTATCTACGATGTTTTGAGTTGAGATATGGGTAAGGTTAGGGTAGTTCTGGATGAAACAAGTTACAAGTGCTTCGGCGTAACCAGTTGGGTTATGAATTTTATTTCATATTCCGGAAATAATTTGACACAATTAATTCATGTCGTTGCTCCATTTGATTATCCGACGTGATTTTGCTGAGGTGGGCCCAGGATTATTGTCCTGGAAAGCACACTCAGCAGTTACAGCCTTTTGGGGTGTATTGCGGCCGTTTTGTGTCTCATTTCGCTGAGCTTCTGATGGTTCATATGATGGGGTATCAACACCTGTTCCTGGTCCCAAAGGAGGCTGTCCCCTGTTCACACTAACTGCAACCCGAATGGCCGGTGTACCCGAGACATGACGTCTAGTTTTAGATGGCGATGTCTCTGCACAAGGCGGAGCAAACGCCAGGTCCAGGTGATAGTTTTGGTTCACTTTTATTTCCCTGGTACTCTCTATTTCTAGCGAGCGTTCCGTCATCCACCATCTACGGAGACGTCTGGTAGGAGACTTGTAGTTTGTATTTTGGAACATGTAGTTTGTTTGTATTGTATATTGTATTGTATAAACCAGATGCTTTTGCAGTGTCAGTGCGTCAATTCAAACTCCCGTGAGTATTTTTTATAAATATCATTTCTGATATACAACGTTCGTGATAATTACCTTCTTTGTCCAAAATTAATATATTTTCCTAATCCAACAAGTAATCATTGTTAATGCAATGTGAGGTAACTACATTGTGTTCAAATGATTTTAAATTTCGTTTGTGCTCCTGTATTCTAGTTTTTAAACATGTTTCTTTCTCTGATTTTTTGTAAACATATTTTGAATTAATATTTATGTTAATATTATGTTCATTTGTCTTATTGTTATGTATATTGTTATGATTTTTTATTGATCAAAACGAAATGAGCTCTTAAGAAACTATAAATATTATTCAAAGTCCATAAAATGTCTTAAGTTTTTCATTATTTATTTCGTTAGATTATTTGAGAAGTTTGTAACACCACTCTCAGTGACGTACAGAAGTTTTAATTTTTATATTCCTTTTTGTCAAAAGAGCCATTAGAGCCTATGGCTTAGAGTATAGTCCTCCTATATCTGATAAAGTTATTAAATCTCAAACATTAAATAAATCTAAATCTCAATATTCTAATGGTTTTCCAGCGTCAAACCAGCATTGCCAAACCCATCAAACAATTCATTGAAACCTAACTTTGATTTCATACAAGGTGGTTTTCAGAATAACTTGGCTCATAACAAACCTTTTTCGAAGAAAACTAATCTTACATCATGTATGTTGTGCAAATAATCACACAGGTTGCATCTTACAATAATAATAATAACTTACAATAAATTTATTGTCAAAAAAACAGTACAAACTGCGTATGACCACGTGGAGGGGAAAAAAACTAATTTACTCTCCGGAAGCAAGCAAGGGACCATCCCATCAATTCCGATCAAGGGCCCTAAGGCAGAGGCGGATTCAAAAAATTCAGCAAAAATTCCTAGATAAGATAAAAAGTTAGCTGCGAGTTATAATACTAATAGAATGTCAATATGTTTGTAATTTTAAGCAAAAAATTACATGTAAGTTATTATCGAACTATAGATTATTCTGAGTATAGTGCTTAAAAATTGAAATAACACTAAATTCACGATTTATTGTTACAATAGACCCGCCCCTAGACAAAGCCTAGAGAACCTGTATGATAAATCCGCCTCTACCCGAAGGAAAACCGGAGAAAAACCCGGGCCAGGATGGGGCTACAGAATTTATGTACACAAACGTGCCAATGTTGAGTACACATAAAACTAAATTAATATGAGCCATAAGACAACACAATCATGCAAGAAAATAGTTTTTGAAATTGTTATAAGTTGTTTAAAAAGTACTACAGCAATGGCGTGATAAAGCACAAGACGAATTTAACTTTTGTTAAAATCAATAAATTCTTTTACAGTGTAGAAGCACTGGTGCAGGAGGTAGTTTTTAACCGCGGATTTGAAGATATTCAATTTCATAATATCTTTTATATTCTTGGGCAGGGAATTATATAGAACGATTCCCGAATGGTATGGTCCCTTTTGGCAAAGAGTGGTTGACACTCTAGGGCGATGAATATTACTACTATTGCGTGTATAGTGTTCGTGAACGAGACTGTTTCGTATAAAGCAAGGGTGGCACTTCAGTAATTCGGACTTAACAAACACGACTGTTTCATAAATATAAATGCAGGGAAGTGTTAATATATTTAATTCCTTGAATAAAGGTTTACAAGAGTTTCGGGGGTGAGATTTACAAATTATCCGAACTATCCTCTTCTGAATTCTGAAAGTTTGAATACTCTGACCGGAATTACCCCAGAAGGTAATGCCGTAACGTAAATGGGAGTAAACGTTTGCAAAATATACGCAACGGGAAATACGTGGACTAACTGCGTTAACTAAGATTCGGAATGCGTAACACAATTTGCTTAATTGGGAATTAAGATTGTCAATGTGACAATTCCATTTGAGGTTGTCTTGAATATGGAGACCTAAGAATTTTGTATTTGTAACAGTTTTTAATTGTGTTCCGTTTAAAGAAAGAGAAACCTGGGGTAAAGATTTTGTGATACTATTGTGAAATGACATAGACACTGTTTTGTCAGTGTTTACAATGAGACGATTTGCATGGAACCAAGTCGAAAGGTTAGACAAAACTTTTTGAGCATTGGCGTGTTTACATAGTAAATTAGTGTCATCAGCAAAAAGAACCATTTTGCAATCTGATGTGGATGATGACATGTCGTTCACATACAATAAAAAGAGTATAGGGCCGAGAATTGATCCTTGGGGTACTCCGCAAGTAAGTGGCTTTGTTTCTGAAAGACAACGCTCAAGTATTTTATTTTTAGTATAGGATATTTCTACTTGTTGATATCTATCTTTTAAATAAGAAGTTAGCCATTGATGTGGAAGTCCACGAATGCCTAAAGAATGCAATTTGGTAAGGAGAATTCCGTGATCGATGACATCGAATGCTTTGGATAAGTCAAGAAAAACACCCTGAGGATTTTCTCCACTGTCTAGAGATGTGGTAACATCGTTTAAGAAGGAAAATATGGCGCTTGTAGTGGAAAAGGATTTCCTAAAACCGTGTTGATCGTCAGAGAGAATGTTATATTTTGATAAAAAATCTAGAAGACGCTTATAGAACAATTTTTCTAGGATTTTTGAGAAAGTGGGTAGTAGAGATATTGGTCGGTAATTTCCAATATTAAGTTTGTTTCCTTTCTTGTGTAAAGGTTTCACTTTAGCTCTCTTAAATATATTGGGAAACACCCCTTCCGATAAAGAACTATTAAAAATATTTACGAGTGGATTTAATATAGCGTGGGACGAAGATTTAACAATAAACTCAGGTATATCATCTATGCCTCGTGAAAATTTGTTTTTTAAGGAGCTGATGATTCCCATGACTTCACTGGCGTTAGTTTCGGAAGTGAACATAGAATTGGGTATGTGGGTGGTAATAATTGGAGGACATTGATTTGGATATATTGAGTTCGTTATTTTACCAACTTCTGAGAAGTGAGAATTAAACAAACTTGCGATGTCCTGAGGATTTGACACGATCTTGCCATCGTTTAGTAAAGAAACATTTTCTTCGCGATTTTCAGAAGTTGACGTGTAATTGTTAACAATATTCCACATGGCTTTCATCCGGTTGTTCGATTTTAGTATATGCCTGTCGTTTTCCATAACTTTAGCTGCATAGACTACTTTTCGGAGAATAGTCTTATATTTACGAAAATAATTATGGAATTCGGGTGGCTGGTTATAGCGTTTTGAAAGATAATATAAACGGCGTTTGTTTTTTGAAGAAATTCTTATCCCTAGGGTGATCCATCTATTGTATTTTTTTGTGTTAATTAACTTGCGTTTTATGGGAAAACTAGAGTTGTAATGTTTTAGGAATGTTGAGATAAATACATTGAATTTGTCGTCGGTGTTTTGGCAATTGTAAACATCTTTCCATGTTTCTTCACGCAAATAATTTACGAATATGGATTTATTTATGTCATTAAACTCTCTTGTAAATTTGTAAAGGATTTTAAGCGGTTTTAGTGTATTATTAATAGTCAATACTTGAGCAAGGTGATCACTGTATCCGGCGATAAACACTTCAGAGAGATACGAGATTCCATTGTTGACTATAATTTGATCTAGCAATGTTTGAGATGAGCCGGAGAGGCGAGTGGGGTCATTTATCGTAGTAATAAGGTTGAAGGAGTCGATAAGATTCTTGAATCGATTAACTGGTGAATGTGCAGAGTCGGATGTACTCAAGAAATCGATATTGAAATCACCACATATAACGATAGATTTAGTAGATTTATGTGCGATATGTTCTAAAACATTTTCGAAGTTCCGAAAAAATATGTCAAGATCTGATTGAGGAGGTCTATAAATACACAAAACAACAATACCGGTGTCGGTCAGTTCAACTGCAGAAATTTCGAACACACTATCTACGCAGAAGTTCTCGTAGCCTGTCAGTGGAGAAGATAAAATATCATTACGAACGTAGATACACGTACCTCCGTGGGGATTTTTGCCTTTAAAATTTTGCCGACAGTAAGAACTTGCTAAATAATAATTAGAAATAGCAGTATCGTTGATGTTGTTAGTTGAAAGCCAATGCTCTGTGAGGCATAGCAAATCGAATCGATTTTCGTGTACCAGAATTTCAATGTCTGTCAATTTGTTTGAAAGGGATTGGACATTATGATGAAATATAATTATTTTATTTTCGCAAAGAGTTTGTGACTCACGAGAAATGGAATCGACGTTAGATTGTGGAGAGGAATTTGAAATTGGTACAGCTTCTAGTTCCGGATGAAGCTCGCACACAGCACCTGAACGCGATTGTCACCTTCGAGTACCACATCGTACTCCTGAGCGCAAGTTGTAACGGTGTATGGGGGCGACAGGAGGAATAGATGTTGACGTGGGAGATGAGGAAGCAGTAGGTGAAAGAACGGGGACAGGAGAAGAAATGGGTGTGGAGATAGGAAGAGGAAATGGTGATGAGGTAGGAGCATCTAAACTGGAACATAGATGCACCTTGGAAAAAGCACCTGCTGAGAGGCTGGAAATAGTGAAAACATCAACTTGTGTTTAAAAATTATGTGTGTTGTGGTGGTGTCAAATCACATAGGCAAAAATATTCCAAAGCAAGGAGAAGACAATGTAATTTGTCTCACCATTCTACCTTACATGTTGACAATGCTAACTCTTCAATAGCAGGTAGGATTAATTTTTTACACCATACTTATGCTGCAACTCCGCTTGCCATAAATGGGTTGTTGGTATCATTTCCTCAAATTGATAATAAAACCACACGAAAGAACATCTGGCCTACAGTTTCAATTCTAGTACAAAAATCCTAAGGTGAAACTCGTCATTTTTTCTCAAACATTAAATAAATCTAAATCAAAATATTCTTATGGTTTTCCTGCGTCAAACCAGCATTACTGGACTGCTTTACTGGACAGTGGGTTTCAAGTTAATTTGAATTCATTTTAGTTATGTTTCAATTTTCCATTTGATGTTAGAAAAGTATCTTCAAATATTTGTGGAATTAATTCACTTTTATCTGCATATCATGGTTCTACATTTATCTACAGTTCATTTAGAGTTTATGCGACGCAACAATTCTCTCTTGAAAATATAATTCACAGGAGTTGACTCGACCAACTCTACCGAGATCTCAATAAAATCATATTCAGTCTGCTCATATTTCTACGAAAAAAGTTAAATATTTTTCGGAAAATAACAATACGTAAAAGTTGTAGTTAAGAGACAGGTCATTATACACACCACTTTTGCTTTTGCTGAATTTTTATGGTGGTTTATTCTAATGATTTTAGAAGACATCTATATTTTTTTCCCAAAAATTTTTTTTGTGACCTACAAAAATTCCTAAAGCGGGTCGTGACGCAGTATTTTTCTCAAATCGACTTCTTTCTGTATTGTATTATCTCAATGCATTGAGCATCAGACAAAGTAATTCTTGTGATTAAAACATGACCTTTAGGAACTAAATTGGATTATTTTGTAAATTTCATGGCTGACCTTCAGTGCAACCTGGCAGGGTTCGCCAAAGTTTCTCGCGGAAAGTGAAAAAGCGTCATATCTGAGGCCTCATGAACCCATGCACTGAGGGTCAGCCACAGTTTTGGGGTTTATCTTGTGTAGTACTGCTCAGTATTAACTTAATTAGCTCATTTGTTGCATGACTCACCCTCAATGCTGCCGAAAAATAGCTACTTTTGTATCTAACGAAACAAAAAAGGTCCTTTTGGAGACCCTGTATTTCAGTGCACTGAGGGTCAAGGTGGAACTTGATAATTGCATTTCATAGTATGAGACCTATCTTTTAACGGACAATTGACTTCGAATCAGGTCTTCGAATAACAACTTAAGTATATTTTAACGTTTATATTATGTAACTATTGTGCGAAAATTTTCACTCAGGTTAAATAATACAGAAAGTCAATAAATATCACAAAAACAATAAATTGATTCAGGAACACATTAATAAATATCAGTCTACACTATTGTTAAATTACTCTTTCATAGATGGATACACCACTCGGACAATTCGTATTATTTTTCATTTCAGCTTCGTTTTCTCGAAGAATTTTGAAGGAGGCTACTACAACACGTAATCTTCTTAAATAAGATGTTGAAAACTTTTAATTGTCAAATAAAAATTGATGCATAAAAGTGTAGCTACTGAATATCTGAACTCTCTAGCAAGAAATATTCTAAAGATGATTTGAATTACAATCTTTGTTTTCTCTTCTAACCCTCTTCAACAAAATCAAATTTTGTAGCAAAAAGTGTTATCGATCCACTTTATTTACTTATTGTTGAACATAAATAATTGTAAATACTACTGGGAGCGTGAAACCAAACAGGAAACGCGAGTTTGGGCAATGCAATTATTGGAATAATGATAATTTACCCCAAAATGTGAAGCAGTCAGCTTACGGTTATCTCATGGAATGAATGTGTATACAGCTGTAAAGTTTCCCTGTTTAGCCACCTAACAAACAACCGTTGCTACTGTGCCCTCATACTTCCCACCCTGAATTTGACATTCCAGAGTGCATCACAAATTAACTCATGCAGAGACATGGGGTCTACTGTAAATACGCAAGTCCTTGTATGGAGTACTCTTACTGTATTAGCGTTTCCATGTAAACAATAAGGTATTTTTAACAACGTCCCGCAGCACTCGATCAAGAATTCATACCGTTGTTATTAAAATTAAAATAGGATTTTAAACAATGGGAATATTCGTACATGATCTCATTGTTATTACTTGTATTGTAGTTTGCAAATATTAATTAATGCAGATAATTAACAACTGAAAAAGTACCGATCACACAAAACAAAAAAAAACAAAGCAAGTGATTCCAAGAGTTTATTGAATGGTTCAATTTATAGAATGGTCAGTCTTCTTAATTCTTTTATTTAGTCACCATTAAAATTAAAATAAAAGTCAAAATATATTTATCACTTTTCTTTAATCCATTGAAGAAGTCACACTTAGGTTGTGTACTCTATGCCCTGTTCAAGAAGCAAAGTACCTAAAACTTTGTAACACCTTTAGAACATATTTAGCCAGTTTGTAATAAATGCTGAAATTTTGTCCTTCAAATAACTTACGTAGACACTACCTCGTATTCCAAGAGTTTGGAGAACGTAGTGAGTTTTAGAAATGGGGTAGGGTGACTGTGAATCATATTGATTATTTATAAGATCATTTAACAAATTCTTGTACTATTGTCTCCTTTAAAAGCAAAAACAATAAAAAGGTTAATATTGCGGTGTATGTAGAAGTCGCTACGGGTTATGGCCTTTGGGTGCGCAGTAGCTCGTGGAAAAACAAGAGAACATGTACAATGAATTGCGCCATTTCTCTCTCGGGCGCCATACTTATCTGACAATTGAGTAATTTCTTAGATATTTTGCTTTTAATAGCATTTAGAATGATCAAGTTATTTTTCAACGATACCTTATGTTTGAAACTCAGGGAAAAAGGCAGGTTTTGTTAAAGCAAATCAGGGACTTAGTTTTCGAGTGAATAACGACATCGAGAGAATTGGAAGCTGACTGGTCATTTCAAAAGTCTGCTGAGGTCTGAGGTGCCTTGAGAAATGTTTCTAGAGATAAAGGAACTCGTGAACAATGCAAATGTGAACATCTACCTTCATTGGCGCGGCCTTTTGTTAAAGGTGGCGATTATTACGTCACCTCTACGACTTCCTACAATTGAAAGTATTCCCAGAAGATGCTACTGAATTTTAGTATGGATAGTATGGTTGTCAAAAAAAAAATGAAGTTTTCTACCTGCTGTTTTTTTTAATATTTACATATCTAATGATTCTAATATTCAAGATGTTATTCCTGAGTAGCTCTCCAAAAATACCATGACTTCTCTACCAGAGATTTCTACACTACTTGCATATTCACCACTGAACATGCTGGTACTAACAAGAGACTAGTCAGAGGCGACATAACGCAACCTCTCTTGATATTGTTTTAGTGGAAAATGTTTTTAATAATACTTATACAGGTAAAATATTATCTGCTGAGACGCACTTAAAGTATTTTTTTATGTTGAAACTGCCAACTGAAACTGCGTTTGAAGAAGGTTTATAGAACCCCCATGGGAAACGAATTCGATGTGTGAAAGTCACGAATTCTCTTTTCGGATTATCTCCTTAACTAAACATATTTCTCATTAATCGATAAATAGCCAGTTTATTCAACCAGGCAATATACTAAATACCGACAGTGGTGGTCTAGAGGTAGCGTCGTCGGTTCCTAATTCTCACGGAGCGGAAGAGCTTCAAACCCTGCTCGACCGAATTAGGTGAGGTTTTCAGCTGGGGTTTCTCTCCCTATTTCAGACAATTGTCGGTTTAGTATCATATGTTCCCCGGTAACTTCTTCCAAATCCCTATTCTACGGAACAGGCCTCATGCCCTGAGCTTCACACAAAGACATAAAATAAATAAATAAATACTAACTGATAGTAAAATGTAAGTCAATTTTTCCTGAAGCATCAACCCTTTGAAAATCGGATACCGCGAAAATATGAAAAAGCAGATTCTTGATGGAAACTATTTATTTTGAATTCTTGAATTATAGATAATTATTTGGAGACTATCGCAAAGAAAACACAAAACTATTCTATTGTAGGACCTGTCTCCAAGAATGTATTGAATAAAAATGGTAACAAAACCTGTTCTCATGACAAAACAAAATAAATGAGAATAATGAAACGCTGTAGACTTATCCATTAATTTAATCTTTAACATGAGACTATTTAATTTATTACTCTCAAACGGAAACACTACCTGGTGTAGTTTATATAATATAGTAGAGTTAAGTAGCATAAAATCTGTTAATGATTCTGTTCCTTAGTTGATAATAATTTAATTTTTTATTTATGTATCCCAAATCTCATCTTATGAAGTTGTTCACGCAATCAGATCCGCTCCCTCACCTAGCCACATGATTGGGTGAAGAAATTGAATTCGGTTTTTATTCATTTGCATACTATACATCAGTTTTTATTTAATTTCCATTCTAGCGGGTTACTCTTTCGCCTGATTCTCACTTCAATTTCATCGCAGGATTCCCCCTTCTTTTCTTACCTGAAACACAATATTTACTGTCCCAGCAAGATAACAAATATTCGGAAATGAATTGACAATAAGTTTCGAAGATTTGGAAAAGGAAAAGAAACATTGAGAACTAAGATTATTAAGAACTAACCAAATATTAAGAAGTAATTTTGCGAGATAAAATCATCTGGAATCCAAATGAACTTGGTGTTTGCACTCAAGAGAAAATAATAATTCATATTCATAAACCTTGAATCAGTATTATTAAATTAGGTTAAAAATAGTGACAGACATCTTTACCTCCTGGATGGTATTACCGATAGTTGTGTAAATTTTATTAATACGCCAGGTTAAGGTCACACCTCCTGTGTTTCACGAATTATGAGTCACAGCGGGGTATGTAGTTTTCAATGTTATTTATAACACCATTACTCTCAATATTCTGATTACGCGTAACTTCCATTCCGATTTTCGTACTCAATTTCAAAAGAGAGGGTGGTTCACGATAATAAATACTGTACTAAAATTAATGAGCAATAATTTTCGATCACTTTCGTAAATTTACTATTAAGTTTAATTGACAATGTTAAAATAACACCCTCAATCACCGACACATAACTCACGATTTGACTTCCATTCTTTAGTTACAGTTGCTTGTGCTCAAGTTGCATTAGAGAGCGAAATACACCTACAATTGATTTTCTTCGTGTTTTATATTTTGTGACTGTTTGTAAAAAGATGTGAATACAATTTTTATAAAAGGAAATAGTTAAACAATTGATTGTACATCCTGTTTTTAGCAATTCGTGAAAGAGATCGAATTGAACAACATCGCATCGAACATCGAATTGTGTTTTCCCTTTCGTACTTATTGGCTCAATCATTCCGCCATTAAATCTAACCGATCACAGCGAATCCACGTCAGCCACAGCGAAGCGACCGTCAGCGCACTTGAGGCCCGAAGGACGTTGGCTCCAGGCCCAGTGGACGAACAAATAAGGGAATAAAGTGTCAAACGCCATGCAACACCCCATAAAGAGGTCGTAAAGCGGGTCCACATAGACTGCTACGCGGCCGATATGTGGCGGCCAGAGGAAGACGGGTAGTGGAGATATGCCACTTGGCGACGCGGGGTTGTAAACGCTGATGGCTTAATAGCCCCGTCGTAAAAGCACGAAACATGCGCCCACCGCTGGCAGCTACAGGCGGCTCTGTGTGGAAGGAGGGTGCAGGAAAGGGAGCAAGGTAGTGGTGCGGGGTGATTGCGACGAGGGAGTTGTTCTCACACCAACGCGACTGAAGGGGTTGAAACGCCGGATACACGACTCATGTGGAAATTCATTATCAGAGACCTATATATAATATGAAGAACCCTTTCACGTAAAGAGTAGATTGATTAATTCCATAACTTCGTGACTTAGATGTAATAATACTAACAGAAGTATTAACTCTGAAGTATATAACACTCAATAAAATAAATGCATGGGTAGATCAAACAACACATTGGTCAAGACTAAAATGTAAAAAGTACTAATACTATCCAAAATACGATACCTCCCTCAGGAAGAACAGAGTTATTAATGTGAAATATTTACTTAGCATCAATAAACAACTCAACCTCTCTTCCCAATTCTCTTGCCCAAGTTCCGGTTAGGTGGAAGGGCATGCCTCATGGACTGAACCTTGCCACAAGAAATGAAATAAATAAATAATAAGGGAAACTGGCAGGAAGAATACATGTAATACACACAAGGCTTCATTGAGTGCTACTAGTAATACTTGATGCTGGAATACTGTAAGGAACAACATGACTTTTAAAAAACTGAATAATAAAAGAACCGTAAAGAAGAATATACATTAGCTAAGTATGAGATAATCATGACTTATAAGATAATCATGACTTATGAGATAATTATATTACTTCCATAAATTGACGATGGTACTGTACGAGAAGATGTTTCGAGAACATGGTTATTCGGTGAGGATTGTGAATGCTAATTTAATACACAAAAGAGGGATATCCGATATTGTTAATTATTACTTTATAAAAGAAGATTAAGTCAGAGAAGATCATACTTTCTTCTTTAAGAGTCGAACTCAAGAAAGATTACAGACCTCACTTTCCTAATTTGAAGAACGGAATCATCAGAAATTTCCTGGGAACTTTTTCTAGGCGATATATTTTGAATCGGGATGTGACATGGGAGTGTTAAATATTTACTCGAACGTCAATCTATCCAATGGTAAGGTTAAGAGTTTTGAAATTGTCTGAATATTTTGATCCTTAGAATTAAGAATTATGAAAGAAAGCATGCTACCTTATTGACAGTTCACGACAATTGCTCTGAGAGTGAAAGATTGTTAAGTTATTACTGAGGCAACGGGCACAACTGATATAAGACAAAACAAAGTCATCATAGAATGTAACAAAATACATTCAAACGGTAGATGACATACTTGTAAGTCAATCTGTTAACTGTACTCCAAAAGCAAAGCGTGTTCATGTTTTATTTTGCGCATTAATGAGAGATTTTCTCTCAATTCCTCACAGAGAAACCTATAACTAATATATAATGAAGGATCCTTTCAAAAAACGGGTTTTGCCTCACACACTAATCGTTTGGTATATATTTATTTCTTCTTCGGATATTGATGTACTTCATCAGCGTAAGCAAGAGCGTGTTTGTAGAATGTTGATATGACAGGAAACGTTTGAAGCGATTTAGAAGACCAACGCTTGCATGAGGTGACCTGATCTAGTGAATTCTTCGTACATTGTTAAGGTGGGACCAGCACTCCAAGTTAGTCAAATCATATGTATAATTGTATAATTGTTTTCTTTATTTTTATTCAAATTGTTTTAAAACACAACAATGTGAATAATTACGAAGAAAAAACATGATTTAATTTGTATCTGTCAGTTAATATTACAGTACAAATAATATTGAAGAACCCGCTTGACTCGTTTAAAATGCACAAGAGCATGTAATAACATGGCGGTCGAGCGCCACGGTTTCGTGATTTTTGCACATCACCTCGAAAAAAGTGAAATTTCTTTCTCAGATATGCGGTGACCTATAGATAAAAGTTGTGTAAAAATACTACGGAATTTTTACTACAAATGAAAGAAAACTCCCATCACTTTCGTGATTCGAAAGTTAATCTTTTTTATGAAAATAAGTGTTTTCTCCATAAGACGCAATGTATTACGACGTCAATTGTAATTGCAATTATTTCATTCAAATGGCAGGTGAGGTATGTATTTCAAGTTGAAATCACAATAAATACATGTTTCTCCGTTTGTTTATGGCGATTTAAGATATTTTATTGATTTATTTCTACATACGCTAGTACTACCTTAAATAAATCCAAATATCAGAGACCACCACAGTGTATTCAGTTGCATTTGTAAATGTTATAAAAGTAATTTTTAGTTAATATTTTTTTAAATTCAAAGTATGTGATTAGTGAATTAATTACATTATTTATTTTAAAACATATTAGATCATTTCAAATCCTAAAATATATGACAGTGAGTAAACAAAACTACATTAAAATCGACTTTCAAATTCTGAACTTGACATAATGTGAATTTTTGAGCTTGAGAGAGTTATACTTCGTTTATGAGAAAGTTTATGTAATCTAAGAACCTCAAGAGTCTGGACGATAACATGTGTTACATTTTTCATCGCATCACTTAATTTTCATTCTGTATTCAAATAATGTGATATTTGCAATGAACATTTCACATCAGAAAATTATTTACTTAGTGTACGGTGATACAGAATAATGTGTCCTTTGCCGTCGTGTTTCGTGAACAGATTGTATGGGTAAAACTTGGCACTGCAAGAGAGTCCAAAATCCCTATCGATTGCCACGGAATTCATGTGAGTCGACATATCATTCTCTCTCGCCCCTGGACAACGAAGTGGTGCATAATCCAATTTAGAAATGCCAATACTGCATGCCGATGTCCGTTGCATGCATTGAATCGCCTTGTCGATAAACGGCGTCTTCCGGGTCACGGCAATCCAACGCAGATCGCTGTTAATGGTGTTCCTCCCTCGATCTATTCGAGTTCGACAATGGAAACTGAATTGCAACTAATAAGAGGGTCATGGGAAGGGATGATACACAAGAATGGCGTTGGAAAAATGCATCACAAATGTTGAGAATGAGTACAGCAAGCACTCATTCTGTCCCGTAGTAATCTAGGGAGATCATCTTCTTTTAAGTAAATGTTGGAATACAAACGGCATGCCCATATAGTAAACGGTCGAAAACTTGATATGTTTGTGTTTTCCAAGTTGAACAATAATGAATGGACCTGGCGTAAGTCCAATGCCACTCATTACGTCTTCGATCTGGAGGGAATTCCCCTGACTCCTCATGTGAACTTCACTAGGAACAGAGATCGAATAAACAGATGGATCGCTGTTTTAATAAAGAAAATTTCGAAGGGACAAAATAAAACCAAACAATAATGATAAAAATATTCTAGTAACGTTAAGCAAACATTCGTAATCGTGAAACGTTGACTTTTTCATAACTTCCACAGTAAGTATTTTTTGTCTAATGTTAACAAAATAGACACATCTCACACTAAACTCTTTGGTTTGGCTCAAGTCACAGTTTCCTTCATGCGGCCATATTGCTGCATCCTTTCATGTCTTAGAAAACCCTCTCGAACGTTTGGGTTTCCTAAGAGGCAAATTTTCCACGTTCATCTAAATCTAGAAAATTTACCAACTGATGGTGCAGTGGAAGCATCTGTACTCTCAACACCCGGTTGAGAGGGATATTCAAGATTTGGTTCGTCCGAACTAATATAAGGAGTTTCATCGGTGGTTACTTCACCTAAACCGGTTCAAAACATCCCATTCACTGGTAAACTGTCGTCTGCCCTTACCCATACCTTTTCCCAAATCATGTAGTTTGGTAGCAGAGGTGGTTGTAGCCTCACGTTCACCATAATTAAGACATAAAATAAGGAAATGTTGAGTAGTTACGATATAAAAATCTATAATTTTACAATAAACGAAGGAGTTGAAGAAGATGATAGGAAATTGAAGAAAATAACACTTGAAAAGAAGAGGAAAATGAGGGAGTAGACTAGTTCATTTCAATTTAGTTAGGTATTTACTGAACTGGAAGCTAACTCTAAAACTAGCAGACGAAAATAGTTATGTATTGCTATTTCTGAATAGTTATGTATAGCTTCTGCTCATGGATTTTTCTTTCCATGAGTTATGCTCTTTAACTTTATTTCCCTCCTCCAAAGTGTTTCCTCATAATTTTCAACAACTTAGTCATTATTCTCCAACAGTTATAAATATATCTGAAACAGGGGTGTTAGATAATTCTTCATTCTACCCTAGCCAAGAAATCCACCAATATCACCACTTTCTCTTCTTTTCATGATCCAAGTAAATTTACATTATTATTTGGTCATGCTTTAACGTAGCTCCTAATTTCCACTCTCTTGCAACCAGACTCCTACCCTACCCCTCTACTTCTTCGTCAACGCTTCCTCAACGCCAATATCACCCAGTGCTGCCAAGGCAACCTGTCTTCAACCCGATGCTTCTGTGAGTTATGTGACTGCCGAGCAGAGGCTTCATGAGCCGCCTACTGGCTGTGAAGGCCGTTGCTAGCATTGATATACGTGGGACATTCACCCGCCCGCCCTCTCACTCATGTGTTCTACCCGTCGCATTGAGGCCCAGAAGCAACCCCGCCAGTTGGGTGCGTTGCCTCTAAAGGGAACACAGCTAAGAATAGAAACTATAATGGAATGGAAGCCAATTAATTTTTCTGTTTTGTGTCTAAGCCAAATATTACAAGGTTTGACTATCTGAATTTTCGTTACTTTATTTGTTGTATTAGCAATTCGTCTATATTCATTTCCTATTATTTATACATCTTCAGTTAAACCCTTTTTTATCTTTAAATTCACCGAGAGAAAAATTAGAATGTACGATCAGGACAAAATGTATGAATTTTAATCGGATTATCAATTCTTACCAAAATGCAAAAAAAACAAAAAAACATTTGCTTTGCTTGGAGGTCACTTATAATCTCATAATCGACTCACAGAGCTTTTCTCTTTCAATAATATTGGTTCGTAGATTTCGAAACGTGATTTTCGTTTTGTCCACTCAAGGAGTGACGAACCGCGAGGGATTGTGGGTGCTTTCTAAATCAGCGGTCGCCAACATTTCGGGCCTCACTGACTACTAAATTCATTGTTTTAAATTCCGCGGAGTAAGTAATTCTTTAATATACATTAATATTTTTGTCAGAAGATATAGATATTTCAATTTAAAAACATGAAAAGCACATATTTAACATACAAATCCAAGATATTTTTTATTAGAACAAAACTGTCATACTTATTTAATGAAACGTCTAGTATACAACTGCAACAAAATCTTGAGAGGTTATTTTGCGGACGTTTTTCAAGATGGATCTTGTCCAACATCTGATTGGAAATTAATTTATCTGAGATAAGTTCTTTTTACACTTAGTTTTCATTCTTTAATAAGATTCTATAAAATGAACACTAATATTTGTGTCTTGAATAGCTAGTTTTTTCAATTACTTTATTGATGTTCATGATTATCTGCGAATTCCCGAAAGTTTCTCACGGATCACCGGTTGCGTTCTAGAAACTATGTTAAATTAAACTTAAATATTTGAATAGTAAAATACCTCGATCATTAAAAAATATGATTAATAGACACATTCAGGAGAAAAACATTACGGGTCTTCACCACACTAGTGGCTATAAAAGAGTCCAGTGAGATAAAATAGTTTTTCCTTCATCTCGTGAACGGATCGGTTGAGTGGGAAGTGATAGCTACAGTTGGTAACAATGCTACTTCACATGGGTTATAAGTACTTACGTATACCTTTTTAACAGTCAATCATCGATAGATAATCTTTGCTTAAGTCAGGAGATTGCCAACGGATATGACATTACATTTGCTGTTTCACAACGTAAAAACAGGACGTGGATATGGAATAAAAATGTAGCACGCCCTACTAGGTCATTTTTTAAAATACCTTCCATGCCTAAACATAGTGCGGCACAAAGGCAGTGATTAATGACATACTCGAAAATTCGTCAGTTCAGATAAAATAGATGATGCCCGAGAAAATCACGGAGGTTGTTCAGAAAGACTATTCATCAAATATATCAGCGAGAGAGATGACAGTCCCCTTAAATCGTCACCATCTTCATGAAAAGCAACCCGAAGCTGACCCATCTAAGTCGTCACATTTCTCTTTACAGAAAATAATGACTTGTACTTAGCAGTGGTCGTAGAGAAATGTTCACATCATTGCATCTCATTAACAACTTCAATGAAAATACATTTTAAAATGTCCCCAATAAAAATTTGATATGTGAATGTAAACTTATACATTGACATGATGTTATGTAATCTCTTTGAACATCGATTTGAATCTCGAGATATCAACGGATAGCGTATATACACTACATATTTGCTTTTGGCAGTTGTTATTCATTTTTCGATCCACCGATATTTCTTTTTTTGTATTTCACTGGATCTGTGAAACAAACTTCTCCAACGGCATATTACGAACCTTTTCATAACTGTGTTATTACAAAAATTGTCAAGTCCTGCCGTCAGACGATCCAATTGAGCTAAGAGTATCTCATGCGGTAGCAGCATTGTGTCTATCTTTGCTTTTGTCCTCCGAATGCTATCATTGGCCGCTGAACTCCTCTCTGCCCCGCTCGTCCCATTTTGTTCGGACGTAGCAGGTGTACCGTTTCCCCTTCCACCCCCCTCTTTCAATCTGGCGGCACTCCAGTTATAGCGCCTGTCACTTCCACTCATGAACTCCCAGTGATCGCTGCTATCGCACGCTGGCTCCCTGGAGCGTTAAACCTCCATTCGCTTCGTTTCGCTTTTTGGTTGCCAGACCGTCCCACGGAACGCTACGAAACACGACGTTTCACAAATTGTTACACTAATTTTCACGAGACAAAATTATCAAGAAATGTTCGATTTCCTCCAATATTTTCATTCTTCGTGTATTAATAATTCACTAATATTTTTAAAGGTATTCCAATCAATTTATTCACATTTATCTTCCTGATTATTCACAATTGCGCTAAGATAATTCACAATGCACTACATTGTAATGAATGAAAGATACCATTTTAATTAAATATATTTGGGTATTTTAAATTATATCTGCGCTTGCTTTGAACATCATTTCGTTTATTCTTTAATTACTCGTAAATCAGAGCAAAAATTGTAAGTTGAAGAAATTTGCATCATAAACATTTGATTACGTGAACGGACAAACATTAAGTTAACATATTTATGAAATTGATAAACATAATTATGCGAAAAATTATACCCGTTCGGCTTCGTAAAAATGGGTTATATTCAAATAATTAAATTAGTGAAGTAATCTATAGCGGAGAAAAACTATACTGCTAAAAATACCCACAAACAGAGACAACGAAAAATCTTTCTCGCTGTCTCCGCGACCGATAATTCTGCACGTTGTTCTTTGAAGAATTTAGTGTCGTTGCATTGTCAACACCGTCCATATCAATTTATAAAAGTGTCTTGTTGTTGGGACCTGTCTTGAAGGCACGTAGCAGCGAAGGATTTTGTACTTCAGGTTCTATCCTTCCTAAAAAATTCCCTCACTCTCTTCATCGCTCAACAACTAAGGGTATCTACGCAGCTGAATTGTTTCGACCAGCTGAGTTTTACATGTGCAAGAGTGGGGGAACTATTCCTACACCTGTGGCCGCGTTCCTTACGCGCGCCTATTCAAGTCAGCTCCTAAGAATACACAGAGTGGATTTCATGCAAGTGACTCTCAAATTTTGTCTGTTTTGGTACGGCGAAAAAAAAACGCTTAAATACTAATTTTAAACAAATATTTAGTTCAATAATTATTCGTTTAAATAATAAGATAAAAGGTGTGACTAAAATAATGTGTCATGGACGATTTGAGTAGATGCCATAAGAAAATTGCGACGGACCGAGATCCGAAACCGAAACCTCCTGCTCTGGCCGCATCTCCCTTAACATCAGCTTTATAAACTTCAATTTCTTGATTCATTTTCATCTATTTTGGAATGCTTCTCCTGATATCAGCAATGACGACTTCATTTGCCGATAGATTTAACGTTTGTCGAAATATATTCTTCTGTACGATATATTTTTATCCCGTCTTTTAATTATAATTTTACGGTTTTTGTTTTAATCAATATAGAATAAACAAAGTCTACTAGAAAGGTCGTTATACTTATCAATTACAGGAATAATTTGTAATATTGTTTACAGTTAAATAAGTTTACTAGCAACACCTTTAAAAGTTTGGACATTTCGTTTTAGAAGTAATAAATACATTGTTTTGCACCCATTAATATATAAGCTTAAATATAATTTCAGTAAACACTACTGAACTTTACCATGAAAAATTATATTTCCGATATTTTATAACTTGTATCTCCAAGACAAAAGATAAAGTAATTCCAACAAACAGAAAAAATATTCACTATACCCACACATAAGATGTTCTATGATTTTCTACGCTCACTCGGCAAAGTGCGCTCGTGAACATCGTCAGCACTTGAAGCCAACAATTCTTTCGCTTGGCGTTGCTCACTTCGTCTGACGTCAACGGAACCTCTTTTCCGCAAGACTGGAATCACAGTCTCCGAGTACCACATTGTGCTGGAGGGATAAGGAAGCTCCGCTTCTGCATCGCTCGGGTTAAACGGAAAAGCTTTGAAAAATTACAGAAGTATATTCTTTTCATTCAAAAGAAGAGAAGAGAAAATATAGGATGTAGTTAGAGATGCTTTCTTTTCATACTAGCTAGATCAAATCTATGTTTCTGTTTCATGTTCGTTCTAATGGCAATAACATTCTCGTAGTTTGATAATTGTATTGGACTCTGAAACTACTCAGGAACAAAGTGCTTCATGAGACACTTTACTGCATGTGAAGTAAAGAAAATTTATGATCGTTTCCTGAGTAACAACTCCCCATAGAGTAATTTTTGATTATAATATTTCAATAGAGTAATTACCTATAGAGTAATTTTTCATTATAACTGTCAC
This sequence comes from Laupala kohalensis, assembly GCA_002313205.1. Lineage (NCBI taxonomy): Eukaryota > Metazoa > Arthropoda > Insecta > Orthoptera > Trigonidiidae > Laupala > Laupala kohalensis. The sequence continues at coordinate 205,252 of NNCF01129130.1, read as the reverse complement.
AAAATGTAGTGAACCTGAATTCTGAAACTGAAGATAATTTTGTTAGTACAGATTACCTTTAAAATATTTGTTAAAAATATTTTTCTTTCTTGATAATGAATAGTTATAAATAATTATAAACTTTTATTTTTATAGTGTGTCCCAATAAATATTATTTTATGGATAGCATTATTAAACACTTCAGTGTTTCGTTACACGAATGGAATTGTTGAGTAGAAATATATTTCTGTGAGAACTTGTGAAATCCCTTAATATCTAAAACAATTTAAACCACTGTATCATGATCAATGCACGCACTTCAAAGGGAGATAATCCTAACAGTAGGACCACATAAGCGTCAAAATCTCTAGCAACGTAGGTCAGCGCCGGCTTTCCAAAGGCTCAATGCGGCGAGTGCGAGTCCTAGATTACGGCGCTCGGCCCTTTATCTCGGCCAGCCCTTTACCACAACACCACCCTCTCGGTCCTTCCACCCTTTTCGCTCCGACGCGTTCAACCCCCTTGGTCCTGATCCCAAAAAAATCCGGCCAAAGAAAGCAATGATGTCCAAGGGAAACTGCACTAGAGATGTTCGTAGACACAAAAGCTGGGGATGGGTGTCTCTGCCTGGATATACTTATCCTCTCCCTCGCAAAGATATACGGCTTCAAAAAAGAAGAAATCCATCGAGCTCTATCACTGATTGTATAAACAACTTCTACGGGACCGTGTTTGCCCTTTTCATTCTATTTTCCTTTTCTCCCCTAACCTCATCTTGTTCCTCTCACAGGAGGGAGCTGTGTTGCTCTTCGAGATATGCGTGAGAGTAGAGTGGGCCTAAGAGGTTCAATTCACTTCCCCCACCCCTTCCCCGGCGTCTCGCGTCTTTTCTACCTTTAGCCGTCTCCCCTACGCGCGGAATATCAGTGGCGTTTCTCTCCGGAATTAAACGCACCCTCTTTTGGGAGTTGAGAAAACAGACGAGGGAAGGCGGAAAGACGTATCGCGACTGTGCGTTCGTTCGCTGGATGTTTACAGTGCCACGAAGCTAAGAAGCCGCCAGGTCTTCCTTCCTTCGAGAGAGAGTGGAGAAGTGGCTCTCCAAGTGGACGCCGCACCGGTGAAGAGCGACGGCAACAAGCATCTTGATCTCTCTGACAGATAGCCCCGAGGGAGAGAGAGACTTTAGAGGATTTCGTTTAAAAATTATAATGTAATTGGCAAATTACATATAAAACTATTGAAAATATTCTAATAATTTAAACGACGTTGTAACTTGACTGTTTTGCTATTTACACACAGAACGACCGGTTTCGGTGATGTTGGAATGAAAGAATATTTTTTTATTTCTTATACAAGGTTTCGATTTCGTCACTATCATCACCTGACGATGACTGAAATGAGCACTCGAAACGAGTGAGAAAATGAAACTGAGTGTACCGTCAAGGTCTTTTAAAAGATTACAACATACCAAATTATTTGCAATAACTTTGCGTAATTCTTAATTCTAAATAAAAAACTTTTAGCGTTGTAAACCACTGTTATTATAGATCTAACCATAATAAAACTTCATGATGAACTATAAACTCGATTTCAATAACAAAGATGATAAAAGAAGAAACATAACATATTACAGTGATTTATTGTTTTGTATATTTAATGTCACAATAAACATTTTATTAACTTTCCTTTGTTTATCTTAGAGTTTCCATCATTTGTATTTTAATCAATAATGTATTTACTTATGAGGTTAAGTGTAAGAGAAGGCGCATTCCGTAACTTCACCATCAAATTAAGGCATTATTATTATTATTATTATTATTATTATTATCATAATGATTTTTTAATTTATTGTTGAGCCAATACTTAAAATGTCTGTGCGATCAATATTAAAAGAAAGCGGTGTAAAATTTTTATACACATTTCCAAGTATTGCTACAATTGCTGTTCAAAAATATGTATATATTTTTGAAACACGAAAATGAAAAACAAGAAAACGTTTCTCTTAGATGTGATGCGAGTCAATGGTGGACTACGGATGATCAAGTATAACTAGCAGTCTGTTGGAGCTGATGCAAAAAATCACATAGAGCGTACTGGACAATAACGTTTGTATTGCTTCATCGGTTACAGCTTTGATTGGCAAGTGTGGGCGTCAGAGACAAGGTTGCTCATAATCAGAATAAATCATTCTTTAGAATAAAGGAATAAGAGCATTATAAAATAATTCATTATTTCACGTAGCAAAAATAACGAATAAAAATGTAATTTTTTATTTGATGAACATTTATTGACGAATGACAAGTTATTCTTTTATTGTAAGAAAATAAATGGCGAAAACCAAGTTATTCTTATATTTGACAAAATTACTTGTAATAACAAATAAAATGATAGTCTTGCTTCACATATAATTAATGATATTCTTTTATCGCGCTGCCGTCGAGAATGAATTATTTTTAGTAATGCAATTGAAAACGTTTTCTTTTTCTGGTTTATTTTTGTTCTTGCTACAATGAGTATCAATGAATATGGATCTTCACTTCTTTGTGTTGCAAAGAATACATTAATGTTTTTCATTGGTTAGTTATTCATCGAAAACAATTTATATTTTTGAATTGAAACCTAGGAAATTGATCGAGAAAGTGCAGAGAGGAAACTATTAAGTAATTTGTAAATTAAGTATTTAGTTAAGAAGGTAATTCAAAAAAGTTTTAATGTATCAATTGTATTAAGAAATTAATTTTTTGATCTTCATCACACATAAATAAGCTAAAAATTTAAAGAAGCCCATTTGCTATGAGAAATAAGAAAGTTGAAACGGCTAGATTGGAAAATATGTTTATTTTTCATTCGTTGTGCATAATTTTACAACCTACAAGTCGAATTTTATTCTGCTTTTTTTCGACATTTTTTAAATTTGTATTTGTGGAAAGGGGTTTAAATTTTTTTTAAAAATATATTGAAATCTACAACGAATAAAAATTCAAACATTCGTAATATTCGCGCATTGGGAAGAGCGAGGTTCACTGTTAATGCAAGTCCTTTTAGTGACGGAAAAAAATTTCTTCAAAATTGTCAAAGAGGGGAAACGAATTTATATTCCAGGCACAAATTATACTGTTATATGGTCAATTAATTAAAAAAAAGAAACTTTCTAATTTTTTTGATGTTGAAGAAACATTAAATTTTTTATTGCTTTCTCTTTCCCGAATTTTATTGTGTGTCCAATCACATTCCCATCCATTTCTATGCAAAATCCACAAAACTGTCAAATTAGGATAGAGAGGGAATTTTCACAAAATTATATTACATTCTTATGCATAAAGTCCGCAAAATTAGTAGTCAAAATTTTTCATTTGTGATTAGGCAGGAATATAGCAATGGACACGATTCGTTCAACATATGAGCATTTTCATGGTTTAAAACCATTTCACATACTTTCTCACACGTTTCTCCGTCTCTAACATAGAGTGAGAAACTCTATTCTACGTCTACTTGGTCCATTTATACTGCTAAATAGTATTTAAGCTTCTTGAAACAGTAAACCAATGTGTCAGTGTAGTATATAGAAATTATTTTACTGCGTGTATTACAAACTTTCAAGCGAAATATCGTTAATGCGATTGTAATGCATGCAAATTGTACTTTACGTACAGAAAATTTAAGTAAATTGTTGGAGCCGTTTCGTTGGAGCCGTTTGAGATAAATTCAAAAGAGCAATTTGACTTTCATGTGAAGTACCCTTTGTTTCATAGTAAAAAAAATTAGAGCACGTCCATCGACAACAAGTAAATTCTAACGTAATTACAAAATGCGAATTAAATTGATTCATCCATTTACTCAGAATAGCTGCGCGTAGGCGGACAGACGGACGAACGTTATGCCAAATATCACTTTCTCAGAATCAGATCGCCAAAACTAATATTCCCGTCGAAATCTCGTTTTCGGTTTTTTAATCATGAACGTTTCTGTACCACGTGTATGAGAAAGTAACATTACTGACATCAGTGTTCTAGTGGTAGTGTCGTATCTCCCACAACACCTCTGATCGGATATGTTTCTCTCACCCACTCGAGACAATTAATGATATGGAAACAAGTATCCCAGCACCCCAACACCTGATCATCCCAATTTCTCACCCCCTTCACGGTCAGGCGGTAGAGCAGGATTCTTGGCAATAAATAAAAAATATTAGTTATTCATTAATTTGATATTATTATTTTTGTTACAATTGATGACACAAAATACTTTTCGTACGGCAAAAAACTTGTTTTGAACAGAACACTTACACTGTGAATGTTTTTCAAGTAATATCTGGATATTAATAAAAGTACTCATGTAAATAACATTGTCTCGAGGGAATATATATTGTGTGTGTAAATGAGAAATCAGTACAGGTGATTCTTGTAATGATTTCAAACGCCGTAAAATTACATGACGTCAGTTATGTGATACGCAATTAAGAATAAACTTTCAAATGTGTGTTATAAATGCAGCTAAAATGGCTGACAAAATGTACGTCAGATATTAAAACATTTTTTAAGTCATAAGTGTCTATGATTTTACTGATTTAGAGTGGTTTTCTTAATTCTCAATTACGCGTGACATATGTTTCCAAAGCTTCAGTACTAGCTTGGGTTTAGAAACATTCTTTAAATTACAGGAACATAAACACCTAAAATAGGTTATACAAAGTTTCACTTCAAGAATACTTCGACGTAGGGATGTTTCATTATAGAAACACATATATTATAATTATACCTTAAAATTATCGACTTGCAAATACTAAAAGTATTAACTCTAAAACGGAGTTCTTAATAACGGTTTGATCGTTACAAATAAAAAGTAAATTAATACATTCTGAATTGTCTTTTTGTAAACATTTTATATCACCTAAACCACTTCAGTAAATTCCGTCTTATGCGCCATGATAAATTATATGAAGTTAAATTGTTCACTCCAGTCATTCAATTTTTATTACGAATTGTTTATAATTTTTCATTCAACATTTGTTAGTGAAAATCTGAAGAAACTCTATTATAATCGAATTAATACGTATATTCATAAAATTTTCATGTCATAAAATATTCAATAAACAATTTACAGTGATACTTCATTTTTAAGGCATATCCGTATTCGTCCTTTATTCTACCAAGAAGAAAAAAGTGTAATTTAAATAATCTTTTTATTTTTTTAGAATGAAAGAATAAATTATTATTTATTTAACGGACAAATAAAAAAATAACTTGTTATTCGTCAATCAGTATTGCTCGAATAAAATAATAGCATTTGATTCGTCATTTATGTACGTCAAATGAAAGAATAACTTGTTATACGTCATTCAAATTTGGACGAATAAAAGAATAACTTTTTATTTGTCATTTAAAGTTTCACGAATAAAAGAATACCTTTTTACTCGTTATTCTTGACACGTTACATAAAAGAATATACTTTTATTCGTAATATTTTCTACGAAGGATAACGAATGATTTTTCAATTTATCATCTTTTATTCATAAGAATAAGAATATTGTCAACCCTGGTCAGAGATTCAATGGCACTGACGGAAAACGTAAAGGAAAAAGCGGTGGAATATATAAAAGTTTGTCGTTTCTTGTCATGATAAATGTGATGAAAACTGAGTCGAATTTTTATTACTGTTTTTATTATTTTACGAACGATATCTGACCACAAAATAGAATTTCTTCAACTTGTACTTAATGATAGCGTGACCAATGTAGTATTTTACAATGTATGGATTACGTTTTGATAAGATCTTTATTGTGGACATAATCTCAAGCACAGTTCCGACATTTATAGCGAATAATAAGGTTTAATATTCATTATTACAGTTCACATTATTATGCATCACAAAAATATCTCAACTGTATTGAAGATATTCCGATTTTATTCCAAGTGATGTTCTGTTTACTCATTTAGTTACTTATACACATGTTACGGTCCTCCTTAGACAGCAGTGGAAACCTTTCATTTACTTCGCTGTCCCGCCAAGTGCTTTGACTGCAGTCATAAACTCTTGGGCAGCGGAAAGGCGATTCGTCATTTCCGCTGGCCGCCTCCGTCCTCCGAAGTCTTCCTTCGAGGCGTGGGACTCGAGTCGTCAGCATCACGCCCTAGTTGCGTGATGCTCTGATCAACCAATAAAGGACCGTAAAAGTGTCGTCAACTTGATGGGATTGGTACCCCCCTCTAGAGGACAAAATTCAAACAACAAAGATCTCTGACAACGAGCAAGGGGGGGATCGAAGGAACGGACAGTGTCGACCTGCCTCGACACTCCGCAAGACGTTCCTTCAGCGCGGATTGTGTAATATTCATTGCCCTTCAGGCCCTGAAATGGTTATATCATATCTCTTTTACTTCTCATTAAATACTTTTGCTTTTCATTGAATACCTTAACTTGATGAAGACCATGAGCGAACATCAGTCTCGCAGAATTCAATCCTTTTGTAACATGTTGTAGAGAAGTATATTTATGTAACAGTGGTATTTGTATTAGTGAGTGATCTTCGCTTCCTGTAGTGTTGAACTCAACTGTAGAGTATGTTAGTGTGGAATGCAGTAGATTGAAATGCTTTCTGTAGTTAGCTGGATTCTGGATTCCAGCATTTCTTATATTAAATTTATGTTTACTTTTGTTGTGTGATCTGTGTTATTAATATTATATTTGATCCGTGATTTGAACTCATGTCCCAGCCGGTCCTACCTCTGACAATATATGGTTGATACCCATATTGCCTAGCGAGTAATGCCTCTTAAGTAAATATTAAAGATAATTAATTAGATTGAACTCCTAAATGAGATGAGTAATAAATTAATGGTTACGTATCACTTGTTGGAGTGCGCCGGATATCATTTCCTGTTTTATGAACAGTATGTGATGAAAAAACTTGCTGTGCGTGAGAGAAAATCACGGATCTTTAATATGATGTAACTAATGAATATTTTTATGTCTGTACACCTTGTTGTTGAGGATTGACCTGTTTGACCTGTTTGACCTGTTTGACCTGTTTTGTGCGGTGAGCTGTTGTGTACGGGTATATTACGTCGACAGGACAGCGCGAGTATTTTCTGCAATCCGCAGACGACATTTCTACGAGTGCGTGGGAGTCAGCAGCGGACGCCGCGGAGATCATGGCGGAATCACCGCCGAGTTCCTCATTTGTACGAGCCGACTTGAGTGGTAGTGAGGAGTGTTTTGACAATGAGTCAGCAAAACGTGGTAAGGATGACCAACGGTGAGCGTGCGAGTAAGGCAGGACAACGCATCACTCGAAAAACAACCCTTGTTTTCTGGGGATTCAGATCCAGAAGAATATGTTAATTAGTATCAAAATATAGCCGCCGCGAATCGTTGGGATAACTCCACTAAAGTCTTGTTATTTCCGTATTATTTTAGCAGAACGCCGTTAAAGTGGTAAGAGGTAAGTGAGAGGAAAGTACCCGTGGTAATTGATATGGTAAAAAACATAATGGCTCATGACTTAATTGATAAATCGAAAATGCGACGGTCTCAGCGAACTCTACGCTCCATCAATAATACTTTACTTGTACCGAAATGCGAAATAGGAATGGAAGTAGATCTAGGGGGACGGAAGTTTGAAGTAAACTGTGTTGTATTGAAAGATAGCACAATTCCTTTATTGTTGGGAACGCCGTTTCTCAATTGTTTTAATGCAACAATTTGTTATGAAAAATATGCAATAATTCTTAGACAAGGTGGCGCCGCGGTCGTAATACCATTTGTGAACGAGTGGCTACTTGCTCAGAGCGGAATGTGTGAAATAGAGAACGATGAAATTCAGAAGGAAGTAAGATTAAGAGTGTGTGGTGATACTTGGATTGAAGGATTTTGTACAAAGGGCGTAGAAACAATCTCGGAAAAACGGGGAAATCGATCAGTTGGTAATATCTAGAGAACTAAAACATAAAAAACGCGTCGCGTTGATTGCGTCCGAAGAGGGTTCGGCTTGGGTTCTGATGAATGTTTTTTCTTCGAGGATTTGGGATGAGTTCCTTCCTTTGGTTACGTTCGCCTATAATACGTCGCGTCAAAAGGCCACGCGACAGACGCCATTTTTTCTAGTGTTCGCTCGAGAACCAGTTTTACCAGCAGATACATTTCCACAGCCGATCCAGAATAAAATTGCGCAAGATGTACGGGATAAATAAATAAACTCGAGATGCAAGGGATACAAGCAGCGGGACTGCGGGTGAAGAATCGGTATGATTCCACCCACAGATTCGAAATTTTTGAGCTAGGCGACCAAGTATGTTGAAGTCTCGAGTGTTTTTCCAGGTAATGGTAAGAAGTCGTATGTAAAGTATAAGGGGCCTTATTGAATAGTGGAACAGACTCCTCCTGTAAACTACCGTAATAACGCACGTCGACGTAACGAGGCTGACCAAATAGTACATATACGCAGGTTAGCGAAATANCCGCATTAGCGCACGTCGACGTAACGAGGCTGACCAAATAGTACAAATACACCGGTTAGCAAAATACAGAATCGCGAAACTCCGAATGCGTAGTAAGAGGATAATGAGTTATAATCTGGAGATGTGGAAAAAGGAAATAGTGTTGAAATAAATAGGAAGTGTCGTTTCTTGTTATTTTTATTGTTTAAATTACAAGTGTTAGTCAAGGAAATCATTGTTTTTATTTGTCTTTATATTTTTTAATATAATAATTATTGTGTAATGGTGAAATAAGTGCCATAAATTAAAAGTGATGCTCGTGTGCTCAATTGAAATCGTATATGTGAACGAAGTAATTCTGGAAAGAAAACTGTAAAACGTCACAGCATAATAATTTAGGTTCAACCTATATGTAATCTTGTGTGTTGGTGTTAGTATATTAATATAATGGTCCGTATAAACCAAAAAATATTTTGGTTGTGTTTTTATTTTTTTTCTCTCGAAAGAAAATAAATTTTTACGACGAGAGAGATGTTCGTGTGATGGTGAACGGCGAAGGGCTGCGTCGGAAACGAAGTGAGTGTTGAACGCGTCGGAATTCACTGACTTCGCGATAATGATTGGCATAGGTCGTGGTCGGAGGCCGGCGCTTGTCATGCGCGAAAAGCCTCTTTCTGTNTCGGCTAACCGACACCCCTTTTCCCCGCATCCACGGACCCTCCTTGACGTCGCTGCTATCTTGCGAGTGCGTACGACCTTGTGACTGTGATTTTTAAGTGATAGAAACATATGGAAGTGAAATATTTTGTTTATAATTTGGGAATTTGAAGAACATTATTCGAATTAGATTATTTTATTTGACTCTGTTAAATGAAATCGTCATTACTTTATTTCGTCATTTTAGTGGTATAAAACAATTTTGTGAACGTTGATAATTACACGTGTGAATTCTCGTAGTTCTCATTGATATGACGTAATTAGTTGAAACTTAGCATTGCTGGAGATTTTTCTAAAGATATTATTATGAGGAGCCTAACTGTGTTCTCGTGTAATTTGCACAATTACTTGATTTCATAAATTTGATTTGTTGATATCTCGAGTTATTTTAATTGTTTACATTTATTTGTTAATTGAGTGACCGGTAAGAAATGATCTTAATTTGAACACAAGACAGTGGATGTGAAAATTTATGGTTCTTTGTATTCAACCACGCTAAAACTCATGTTTGTAGACCCAGCTAATTATTGAAAAATTCCCCTCCTTTGCTAAAACTTGAAATTAAATATGATACAGCGCGGTATAGTGACGATATGCCTTATTTATTACGTAATCCAAAATTTTAGAAATTCACTCTATATGGATACAGCATCTTACAAAATTTTGAAAATTATTTGTTGATCGGTGATGGTTTTGTATTGTTTTGGATGCAAGTGCGAAAATGAGCAGTATAAGTTGTCGTTCGTAAAATAGTCAATTAAACCACCTTTCAATGTTCTATAAATAATTATGGAAGGGAAGAAACTGTGAAGGTTATTTAGAATCTGTGAGATCTGGTATTTAGAATTTGCGCACAACAAAAGGCAAAATACTGCTATACCCGATTAAGTTCATCTTTTAGAAGGTGCCTCTTATTGATGAAAGTAGTTTTATAAGTGTATGAGAAATGTGTGTAATCGTACATCTTAAACCGTTTTTTTGGGAAATGTAAAAAATATTGAGACCACGAGCATCACTAACTATTACAAATTGAATATCGCTAAATGTTCAATGACATGCTCAAGTTCTTTCAACTATCTCCCAATTTATAGACCCTCCGCTTTTTCGTTTTACCCAAATCCTGTTGGAATGTGGCCCCATTGGGGACAGTGATATAACATCGCTATTGATTGTATCCCCTTGCATCGCGAAAAAGAGAAGAGCCCCGGGAATCAATATAGGAATTTTCTTGTGTTGTCAGAGCGGATCGGGCCTAGCCAATCCGTATTCTTAGACGTGATTTTGGGACAGGATTTAGCTCCTCATAGTTTGTTGTGTTGTCAGTGCGGATTTTGTTGACGTTATAAGAAAAAAAAAACATTTGGTTTTCGCAAGTATGTGATAGAGGCGATTGACCTCTAGGGGACCTGGACACCCGTATTTCGAAATAGGGCCCGTTTATGAATAAAGTTGTTTTTATAGAATCTGGTCGCTTTTGGAATATGATAGGTACCTCTACACTCTTATCGACCTAATCAGAGCGTTCCAGGTCATAAGCGTCGAAATTTTGTCTTAATCACTTAGCGTAATCGCAGTGTGGATTTTAATATTTTTATGTCTTCAACTCGAGCTGTGTGAGATTCACAGTAGGCTAGTTAGTTTCTTTTTGTTACCCTTAGGATCCCTAGGGACGATTGATCCTCTTTTTATTATTATTGTGCACACTGCAGTGCGAGCTTCTGCTCGGGTTTAGTATGGATTATGTTGGTGAACCTGCGGCCTGCGCAACCGTAGCGGCCTTCATCCTCCATATTGCCGTTCGAGTAGTAATTTGGGTTACTCTTAGAAATTGTAGGTACTGCTCCCGCCAATAACTGTCCCCGCTCTGGGAGTAGCTTTCCTAGTGATGGTGCCACCACTTCCACATTATTCTTTTTTTTAATTTTCCACATACCCCTGAACCAAAATCTTTTACCGCACTTGAGCATTATGTATCGTGACTGAGGACTCTACATCTCCGTTTACCTTGTTATTGTAAACAGACACTATAAAATCTCTCCTCAGGATTGATTCTTAATGACTTCCTATGATTTTTTAAAGATTTCTTATAATTCTTAACGGTTTCCTATAGTTCTTAAATGATTTCCTATGACTTTTAGCACTAATGAAGGAAGCCTTATGCTTCCATCTTTTTTTGAGAATGTATTGTCAAGAGCCTAATCCGTGAATGCCAGTATCGGATCTAATCAAATTTTTAATTTGTTTAAAATAATGTATCGTCATGAGCCTTATCTGAGAATGCCAGTATCAGATCGATTCAAATTCCAATTTGTTTATAATAATGTATAGTCATGAGCCTAATCTGAGAATGCCAGTATCAGATCGATTCAGATTTTTAATTTCTTAAAATAATGTATCGCCATGAGCCTACTCCGAGCATGTATACTGCTTGTGCACTTGATTTAAAAAACATTCCATCTGCCGTAATCCCTTTCGCTTTTGACCGCGGTGAGTGCCGACTCACTTCAACGGTATCTTGGCCCTATCGAGAGTCGCGGGTGTCGTTAAGAACACATAGTGTTCGCCTGAAATGCTTCGCCCACTTTTGTCCAAATCCGGTAAATCTACGAGAATGAACCTTAGGATCGTCGAGAAGGAGTGCCACGGAACGAAGTGTTAGTAATTGTAGTACAGTTTGGGTAAATTGTTTTTTTTTTTCCTTCCCATCGCTCATAGATACCTTAGACACCACTTAATAAAAGCATTGATTACAACATAGAGTTGCCGAGAAATAACTATTCGATCCAGATTGGTTCAATTCTTTTATATGCTCGTAATACAACAACGAGAACTGTCCGATGCCCGTGATTCAGAGGATTATGATCAACGGGAGATACTCAGGATAACGCCGAATGTATATGCTTGCCTTACTTGCCGCCTACCATTGTGATGCCAACCACTTCGCCATTTCCTTGCTGTACAGCAGTGGCAATGATGAACGGGATTTTTTCGTTGTGGAATGATTCTTTCAATTGTTCTGAGAACATGGAAACTACGTATAAAAAAGATATAAATAAACAGGTCAATCACTCACTGCTGGATTCGAAAAAGAAAAAAAAAAGTAATATGTTTATTGTTTTATTTCTGGTAATGAAAAAGATGATGGGAAACATGTAATGTAAGGTTCTATATTGTGAGTTCCGTGAAAAGTTAGTGTCACAAACTCTAATAAGTGCTGAAGTTTTTTTTCTTAAATTTTGATTATTTGAGTAATTAATGTATTTTTTTCTGTGTTGTTGTGAAAAGACGTGTATTATGATTTGTCACAGTACCAATAGAATTGTTTTATTTTGTTTGTTGATTTGAGTACATTGGCGAGGTATTTTCTTTTATTCAGTAATTGTGATGTGTAACAAATAGACTGCAGATGTTTTGAGTTGTTTAAGTAGAGAAATATTGTAGAACATGAAGTATCAGAAAGTGTAATTAGGTCGTGAAATTTATATTAATAACATTGGAATTGTTTTCTTTATGATTGTCTCTTGTAAATGACCATTATCGGTATTTTATCGGTACTGTTAATTTTAAGCCTGGTTCTTTATTAACATTCTTTAAGTTGCTTGTCATTACATACAGGTATCTTAATGGGATTTATTTCCAGAACGATCTTGATTTGCAAAATATATGTTGCCTTGTGTGATAGATGGCTAGATGGAAGGAAAATTCTGTATAAACACATGCACGCAGAGTACTAATAGCAATCTCTTTTTGTATTTCATGGCGAGGTGAATTTTTACGTATGTTGGGAGTGGGAACATGCCACCCTCTTCCCAGGAAAATTGCAGAGAAAATCCTGCCGACCTGTAGCACGCCTTCCGCAGTAGCGGCGACACTGACTACTATGTCCAGCGCATCCAAGATTTCCCACAACTGAATAGCCACCGTCATTGGGGTCCCGGCAGCCAACGAAGGCAACAAACGACCGCACCACATCAGGAGAGAAGACGCCATAATTGGTTCATTCGATTCAATTGTTTAAACTCGGAAGTTCTTCCTGCATAGGATGCATGGAATGAAAATGTAATTTTTCCATATGATTAAAATTTTGCTACCACTTCGCACACTGCCGCCCGCCACTTACAGCAAGCGGGGCACTTGCTCGTCGAACAGGGGGGTAATGTTACGGTCCTACTTAGCAGTGGAAACCTTTCATTTTCTTCGCTGTCCCGCCAAGTGCTTTGACTGCAGTCATAAACTCTTGGGCAGCGGAAAGGCGATTCGTCATTTCCGCTGGCCGCCTCCGTCCTCCGAAGTCTTCCTTCGAGGCGTGGGACTCGAGTCGTCAGCATCACGCCCTAGTTGCGTGATGCTCTGATCAACCAATAAAGGACCGTAAAAGTGTCGTCAACTTGATGGGATTGGTACCCCCCTCTAGAGGACAAAATTCAAACAGCATCTTTATATTTCTGGACTTTAAATTTTCATTTGTAGATTCATTTCCATGAAGAAATGCTACGATATATATTTCGGTAATTTACATAATATGCGAGGTGATGCCTACAAATAAAATGGAGAAGGATTCCGACACAAATGTCGTGTGTGTAACTTACATCTCTAAAATCAGTTTGCTGGCATAGGGCACCAACAATGCAGGCTGTCTCTAAAATGGGTCTATCGAAGTAACTTGGTTCCGTTTTACTGGTACAAATCATAAGGATTCTCGGAAAACAAATATGTTATGTCCTGAACAACGATAATCGTATCGCAGTAGTAGACCTTTTATTATTGCCAGTGTTGTCTCTCTGAACAGAAACTTGCAGAAAACACGGAAAAAATTAGAAAATACAATGAAATTAAATATTATAGGTGAACACATTTTTCGGGTTACTTCGCGTTATAATGCAGAGGTCTTACGTCTCGTCCTACGCAGAGAACCAACGAATATTTAACAATACCGCCGCGGAAACCATTAAGAACTTTACACGGTGATCTTGCCTATAAACTGTAACAAACCTTCTTTTCCCAAATCCTTCTCATTCTCATTTGAAGCCCAGGAATAGTAGAGCATGTGATAATACAGGGAAAAGTCTACTGAATTTCCAGAACAGTCCCGAGAAACATGAAATAAAAATAATAGTAATTTTAATAATAATTTGTCTTGTAACGTTCTAAGTCTTTAAGGAGTTTAGTTTTACTAAGACACATGAAAAATAGGAAACCTTTTGTAATCTTTATACATTCTGATGCCCTTATAGCATAAAATTACTAACTAAACTATTTATTTAAAATTCCAGTTGAAAAAATGTTTTTGGACACCGATGGTGGGATAATCTTTCTGAAGATTTACAGATATTTTAAGTGCAAGAAAAAAGTAATTTTGTGTCAAACAAGTCTTATCCAATAAATTTTAATTATATATGTTCCTTTTTTTGCATGTTGATTATCGAGAATTGGTTTATCCCCCAAAAAAGTTAAATAATAGAGAAAATAAAGTCTACATACAACAAAGAGAAATATAAAATGCCAAAAGTAGAAATATATTTCGAAAAAATAAATATTTTTGTTGGGTCGAACTTCTAGATACAGTTTTTGTAGTAATTGAATAAATAAACAACTTACAAAAGATCTGAATTGAGAGTTTTTAAAATTCTTCTATCATAAAAGAACAACGAGAACTATCTGCATTTCTGTAGAAAAACCTGACGAACACTGTATTCCGGTCACATTTTGACGAACCACGGAATAGCACTGATCCTATGTTTTGATTTTTTAAATCTATATTTCTATTCATAAAATATTAATTAAATAGCGTTACAAACAGAACTTTTTGTTGTTGTTACTAACAGAACTTTGCATGAAATTGATGCAAAAATACTCTTCAGTTATTTACAAAATTTTACTTTCTGTTTCAAAATACAGTAAATATAAAAGAAAAAGTAATTGTAAGATATAAGAGTCTAAGAATGTATAAAGGTACGAGTAGATAAGTAGTTCATAAAACACTTTACCGAATTATGATGGAATTTTCTGTTAATATATCGCATTGTTCCCTGCCAAGTGATCCTTGGAATCACTTATCTTGTTATCCTCGAGTATTACAACAGATTTAAAATTGCAAAGTTAATTAAAATTCTTCCTTTGCAAAGTGAACTGCAACAGAGATATTATTATTCATCTTTAATTTTTACTAGCTTTATTCAATAAAATATTTCACAGTAGAATATATGGATAGGAAAAAANATATATATATATATATATATATATATATATATATATATATATATATATATATATATATATATATATATATATATACATATATACACATATACTTTAAATTTAAATAAATTAAAAATTTCGTTTAAAAAGAAACAGTTTCGGCATCCTACCTACGTCGATTTATTCTACGTGGCTGAGGAAGGCTCGATGCCAGAACTGTTCCAATTTATGAGCGTTCTACGTGACTGATGATCGCGACAGTCAAAACGTCTCGTGAAAACAAAATTGTGAGTGACTTTTATGTGTTTTCTTCTCAATTTTTCTCTAACTTTAATCTCATGAGTTTTGGCCTAATTAATTTAAGTTTGCCAAGAAGTCAACGAAGATGGTATATGCCATCGAATAATGGTAGTTAGGTAGTATAGATCAGTATTATTAGTAGAATTTTAGTTCTATAATTTACAAATAATGAATACATAGGACTACAATAAATGATTAGTGTATAAGAAATTAAAAATGAATATTTGGAATTTAATCAAAAAAGACTCAAGAAAAATATTTTCACAATTAAAATTTCTTTCATGAGAAAGGACCGTCTTAAATAGGAAAAATATTAAATAAAGTTTGTGATGAAAGTATCACTCCACATTATCACGTTTCATCGATAGAAGAAATCGACTTATAATAAATATCTTTTTATGAATATAATGTTTCCAGATAATAAATTAACAATGGCGTTCTGAGAGAAAGAAGATAAAATTAGGCACGAGCAAGAAGAAAAATAAAAACGTTACTCGAACGAAGTTGACTTAACGGAGTACCCGAGATGTTTTCTTACTTCAAGCGGCAGTTTGACAAGCTTCAAAGATCAATATTATCTTTCTTCAAGAGAAGTCATCTCTGTGTTTTCAGGTTTGAATTACCCGACTATTGCGTGTGCTCTTCTAAGGATTGACAGTTCACAAATTACGCGTTAGCGGTCGACTATAGGTACACAAGCTACAGAATAATGTTGAAAATGCTTGCGTACCTATATCGACCGCTAACGCGTAATTTGCTAAAGCTAAAGAATAATAAATAACGATAAGTCATCATTGGGAATGAACTAGATAATATAGAGTATGTCACTACAGAGTCAAACTCAATTTGTGGCCCCTATAGTGGAAAAGAAACTTAAGTCGCAAAACGGAAACTTAACGTGAATCCTATGTTTCACTTCACTTGAATGTCGCACTGCTTTGAATATGTGAACATATTTTAGATGCCTGGGGCGCCTTTAGCAATGGCAGTCTTGGGCAGCGCGCCTAAGTGAAGCAACAATAAGATAAACATTAACGCAGGACTAATCTCGGCTGAGCGTTGGAGCTGGAGTCCAGGAACGCCTTGGATTTGATGGTATGGAGTGTAAGTGGTTGGGAGGACGAAATGGAATGGGAAATGGTGGGATGGCGGAGGAAGGATAGGAAATGGGATAATGGAAAAGTATAGGTGAGATCTTGAGAGGACGAGTGTACAAATGTTGAAAAGTTGAGTCAATCAAAAACACAGAGACTAAGAGAAGGAGGTTCGGGGGTTAGATGAGAAATAGGAGATGCAAAGGAAGTATCGTAAGTGGGTGTGAAGGACAGGTGTGGAGAGCTGGTTTAGGGGGGGATTATGGCCAAGATGACGTCGCAAGAGAATTTGGTTGTTTGGTTCAGGAAAAAAAGAAAGAAGTTGGAGGTGGATGATGATTTGGCGAGTGGGAGGTATAGAAGGGGGAGAGCTCGTTTCTGTTACCGAGAAGCAGCAGGACGATCGCCCGAGCGTCTGCAGCGACCCTTCGCTCTCATATCGCTGTTGACACAGACCTCTGCGCACCAAGTTTCCCCGAGATCTCGCGCCGAACAAACACCATCGTTCGCGGATGAACCGGATACAGAAGTGCCACCGTCACCGTGCCAGAGTCATTGCACACGTTGGTACCACTGATACCCGCCGACGTCGGTAGAGCACACGAGTTTCTGCATGCTTCCTCATTCAAAACATGCTTCCTCATTCAAATATTATCATATCTAGAAGGTTTTTACTCATTTTACCTGACCTTGGCTTACGTATCAAGAACTGTGTCGATGGGTGCATAAAAGGTTGTAATAAACAACCTTTACCATTCGAAAACTAGAAACACTGCTAGTTATTACCATCCGACCCATTGATTGATCATTGATTGGTATTTAGAGTTAAGAAATATTATCCGTGTTTTGCTAGATTTCTTCATTCACGTTTGTGGAATTAAATATTTGAATCGAAAAAAATGTTGTCCATTCTGGAATACGATTCCTTTTCCACTCACCAAATTCTTCGTAACCTTACTATCAATAATGACATGCTGCTGTCGACAGTGGATTTCAATGCAGGAGACTCCAGATCATAAAGTTGAATATGGGCGATTTTATCCCACACTCAAAAAAGTCAATCTAAGCTCTTTAATAAATTAGTTTTATGATTATTTCAAAAATTCAATACAATTTATTTTGAACAATCTATTAGTTGCCTATAGGTCTAGTGTCTTCACAAATAAGCGTTTTAACGTTGTTTAATTTAGTTATTTCTTGTCTTTGCCAAAGGTTCAGGCGATGAGACCTGCTCTTCCCCCTAGCCGGAACTTGGGTAAGGGAATTGGGATGGAAACATGTTGGTAATAATGAACTGTATCAAAGAAGGACAACAGGTTAATAATAATAGACTTTGTTAACTTCTCACGTTTTATAGAATGACAATGGAAGATGCGTGCCCCACTTCTATCTAGGTTAATTTACCCTTGTTAATGAAAACAGTATAGAATGTTCTGAATCACAATAAGCTATTTTTGCTGGATTATGATGTTGTGTTTTATGCATTATTGGTGCCTGATGTGTCGATAAATATCACCGTAAATCGACTATCTTCTGAGCATAGATTGTAAAATTTGATTTTTAGAGGATTATTTTTTTTTTTTTGCTTGCAGTGTTTAACATGATTTGGTACCTTCGTTGACGGTGTTTAGTTTTCGCTCAATTAACAATCAAGACGTGCATTACATTAAGTACTATTCCAACAATGAAATACACTAATACTTCCGATGAACATTAATTTGTCGAATATTTAATTGTTTTTGTTTTTGTATAAATCAGAAAATATTTCATTTGCAGAAATCAAAGAACTGCATTTTGATGAGATAAAATGTTTTAATTTTCACAAATATTCTTCTTACTTCTTATTTACACAATTAATTGATTTGATTTTAATTTATGAAGTACTATTCTAAATGTAAATACGTTTTTTCCATCTCTTCCGTAGTTTTTGAGATGGTTACCATTTTAACGAGTAAAAAAACAGTCATTCTTATTACAGTTAATATCCTTTAATACATATCTTCACTTCGTTTTGGAATGATCTAATGATTACAGATTGGAAAGGAGAGATCAGCCAAGACTAGACGAATCAAATACTTAATGTTTACAAATCAAATATTTTAGTCAAGTTATTTGGATTTGTTTTTTTAAATAGTTCAACACAATGCTTTATTTAAAACAATACTTACCAAGAATTATGTTACAATTTTTTTGAACGTAACACCAGTGTGTTATTTTCATATTCATAACAAATATTATCTATTTTGTGATGACAATACTCCATGGATCATATGAGTAGATGGGTAATAACCACTGTCATAAAAGACTAGAAAATGTCATGACGAATAAATTATTTAATACTTTTCGCCCTAGTTATCAAATCCTCCATTATTGAAGAGAAAAGGTAATGAATTGCAAAAAAAAGAGGATGTACAGATACGATAAAAATTCAATTTCTTATCTATTTTATACCTTGAATTCTGTATCCGGTAAAACTTCGGTCATTAGGCGAGCTCTTTTACCTGACAATTTTGAAGGAAATTTGTGAGTGAAAATAGTAGCGGGTATTCGAAAAATATGAGGGTAACGGACAAACATTTGTCAGGTGTAGCTGAGAACTTAACTGTGCAGAAATAAACAGAACGTGAGTTGAAGATTCCACCAGTGTAATGAGTTGTAAATACCAAGGAACGTAGATGGAGCATAATCTTATTACCTCAAATACCGATTCTAAGATTATAAAGTAATTGTTTATCGCATTAATAATATTTGACCATCCCATTCTATACATGTGAAAGTTTTGAAACTAAAACGACACTACAGTGTTCTATAATATAAATATTTTAAAGTTAAAGAAAATAAAACACACAAAAAAACTGACCTATCAATGAAACAGTTTCGGTTCGCGCCGAAATGTGACCGATTACTTGACTGATGAAGAAACTGTTTCATAAAATTTGAGAGTTCTTTTATGAGTTTTATTTTCCTTAACTTAAAAACTTTATAAATTGAAAGAATAACTTTGTATATAAAATATTATATATGAAAAATGAATAAAAATTGGAATATGTTCGTTTACGACTAATTTATTTGATCATGTACAGATCTACGTTCATTTACAGATATAAATTTTACACTCATATGAGTTTTTATGCCGAGGTGTAGCACCATCGTATAAATTAAGCATGAAGGTTATCTTTATTGAAGTCAAGCTTTATTAACGTTCATGTTTAGACGCAATTCGTCGATTGTATTTTCAATTAAACCAAATATTTTGTGTAAAATACATGAAACAAGCAAAGAGAGAGAGAGAGAGAGAGCCACACACGTGTCAAAAGTTAACTTCAATACATTCATAAACGCAATAAATATGGTGCATGTTTACATCGCCTGTGTCGGTACAGTGATAGTGACTCCTCAATGTTAGCACAAGAATTGTTACCATAAATTATAGCGCGTATCATGAAATATTCCATAATATATGACATAATTTTTCAATTGTTTTGTAGTATTTAATTTCATGTTAGGGGTTTTGTGTACAAGTTAGTTCAAACAAGTATGAGCATTAAATATTAAATTTACGAATATAAATTTTTATTTGAGTTTCGTCTAATAAACACATTTTGCTTTTAAACAAGTGAAAAGTTTTCATTAAATCTGACCCAATAAATAATAATGACCTTCTAAAAATGTCGAACAAAATATCACGAGAAGGTAAAACAAGCGTGAATATGAATAAAGAAATAAATATTTGTAAATAACAAATTAAAGACGAAGGAAAAGTACCATTGGTACTTGTTTGGAAATATAAATTATTTAATGAATAATACGTATGGAAAGTGTTAATTGCATGAAGAATTAATTAATCATTGTAAATAATAAGAACTCAGAAATTTATGAACACAACATTTTAACTCTCTTTATTAAAAAAATTTGGTTATAGATGAATTACAGGTGTTTCATGAAAAGAAGTGAAAATATACGTCTTTTTAAACGTACTACAAGGAAGAGAGACTTTTATCATCTTGTTGATAAAAGAAGTTAAGTTTGTGATATTTAATGAACAATGATGTAATTATAGAAAAGGAAACGGTGGTCTAGTGGTAACGTCTTATTGTACAGTGTCACTGAGCGGTAAAGCTCAGGTTCGAAACATACACTGCCGAGCTAGGTGAGGTTTCAAGTTGGGGTTTCCCTCTCTTATTCCAGAACAATGCCGGATTGGTACCGTAAGTTTCTCAGCGACTCAACATCTCTTCTTCCCAATCCTCTGTCCTTGGTCACTGTCAGGTGGAATAGAAGGTCTCATGGCCTGACCCTCACCATAAAACATGAAATGAATATTAGAGGTAAGTAGTGTCTTTTCCTCTAAAATATTTGTTTTCATTTGTCACCACTTTATCATATAAATAATAAAATCCTATTGAAATGATATTGGGTGACCGAATTTTAATAATTTTATCCTTACTTTATGAATCGCTTTTGAATTAAAATGTTTCTTCAAATATGTATCTCAAACTGGGTTCATTTTCGTCCGTATTTTGAATGAGCTGATAAAAAGAATCTTCTCTTAAACCGTATAGCCGTATTATGTGATTGTAAGAAGATTTTAACTTCTTCTTGGTAAATAAAATAATTTAATATATTTGCTCTTCAATATAGTAAGTAAAACAAGCCTGCTCTTCAAATATATATTTACTAAAACTTTATGCACTGAACTTATTTCACTATTTTCCAGAGAAAGTTGGTATCACTTAGTATGGTTCTTCTGGACAACTTGATGTTAAAGAACGAAGAATTGTTGAATATAAAAAAGTAGTCATTAAGATACGATAAGTTTTGAAACGTCTTTTCCTGTGAAACTTCTTCAGTATCCATTACTCTGCCGTAAGAGGTGCTTTCCCGTCTGCACCACCGTCCCTGAAAAAGTGACTTGTGGCCAGAGAGGGTCAAATGTTCGCCTTGGGCCATTTAGAGAAGCAGGGTTGCTGCGTCAGTGGATGTGTTGCATGTGAGAGGAGCAGCAGAGCGAGCACCCCGCTGAGAAGAGGGACAGTGGGAGAGATGTGTCAGCAGTGACAGTCTTATCCGTCGGCGCACACGCGCTCCCTCTGCTGCTCCAACATTTCGTCCCCTTCCGTCCCCTTCCACGCTCATGAAGCAAGGAGACCCAAAGTGCTCATTAACCACTTCGATGCAACGAATATAGTAGAGGATCCATTAAGGTATAAACGAATAATGATCGCTTATACGAACACTTAACGTACTTTATCATCCTCGTGCGGCTTAAATAGTCTAGCTGTATTAGAATCCGGTTTCGTACATACATGCGTTTATAGGAGATCCTTCTGGAAACAATTATTGAGTTCGCTTACAGTAGCTGTAGGTTCTCTATGTTTTATGGTTGTAGTCATAAATTTGCTTACCGGAAAATTTCTAACCTCGAAATAAACATTCTTATTTGAATATCATAGGAAGACATAAAGAAACAACATACTAGGGTTAATATGTGAAACAAGAAGTAGAGCAACATAAAGTACGGGAAGTGAAGCGCTTCAGAAGGAAACATTTTAATTTGTTTTAATTGAAGTTGTTGGGAAGAACCATGTTAGTGAAGTCTACCATTCTCAGAAAATGTCATAATGAAGAATATTCATAAATTTTACAAAATTAATTTCTTGATTATTCATTCTGTACTCAAAAGGTAATAAACTTCGTTTTTTATCGCCTATGGAATAAAAGTCTCTAGCATTTCAAAATTATTTATTATCTTTGAATAATTGGATAAATTTTTCGTATTTGTACATAAATATTACAGAGCCAAATTTCCGAATTTATGTATGTATATATTCTATAGAGAAATTTAGCATTTTCGTTGAGAATTATATTGAAAAATACTGCAAAATTCTACTATGCTCCACGCGTGGGTTAAGGAAATATTAGGGATAAGGTCCTTTGATTCGGTTCTTTGCCATGAACCAGATTGCGCGAAGTAAAAGTGAAAATGCTGTTGAGGCGATGAGAAGTGCTCAAGGGGATATCAGTGTCAGAAGAGAAGGAAATGGAGGGGGAGGAGCGGTGCCTAGAACAGCCGGAGGGGATGACGACGGCCGTCGCGATACGGACGGCTCGTTAATCACAGCGCCAACGGTTGACAGCTGCGACCGCGGGCGGTCGGGCAGGCAGGCGGGCAGGCAGGCGGGCAGGCAGGCAGGCAGGCACCCTTCGTCTCACAGGGGTTGCAGCTGCTCCCACCCTCACTTGTGTCGCTTCACTACAAAGCTGTGTCCTAAATTTTTACATTCCAATTGTACATGAATTGTTAGAAGGAGAAAGTCCAATTGTTTAAAAAAAAACATATCCGAAATGCTCTTACCACTTTGAACAATGTAACATATTATAAAATACACGTGAAATAATACCAGGAAATCGATCGTATACATTGGTTCGAATTAAATTAAGTTCTAATGCATTAGTATGAAATGATATTCTAGACTTTTTGACCTTGTGTATGATGGAGCAAGTTATATGGATAAAATATATAAGAGTACATAGCCTGTGTACATTTTTTAAAAATTATTTCCACTGTGATCAGAATTAAGAAGTGCAAAAGGGATACAATAAATTAGATACTTATATCAATTTTCATTAGTATCCAGTATATTCCAATTTTTTTTTGTGTTAAAAAATTTCTTATTTATACATTTTTTTAGTCTTTATGAAGGTCGCACACACAATTTAAGCAAACGTGCATAAATTCAACAAATATACAATATCAATTATAATATTCAGTCAAACAAAGGAAATATTTTAAACAAAATTAGATCTTTGCAAGTCGTTAGCAAAGGGAGACATTACATATATCTCGAGTGTTTTATACATGTAAGTTTGGCACACGATTTAAAGCAATTCAATCCTTAAGCAAATTAGTTAAAATTCAATCCCATTAATCTTCCACATTCTCTTTCTCACAGTATATTTTTGCACCAAGTATTCTCCACAGTTAGGATCTTCAAGAGCTAACTTTTCTATAATTTTCAGTTTTTTGAAGAACCAGAATTGCTGTCAGTAGTGTTATAAACCACTTTTAACCAAATCAGTTTTTAAGATATTGATAGCTTTCTACGTGTTGAAATTCAGTACAGACAGTTATTTCAGTTCTTTGCTTTGTCAATATGGTACAGGCGTACATCCCAGATGAATTCTGTCATTCGGTGTGTGACAAAGGCAGGTCTGTTCCACTTCCAGCTATAAATATTCTTCATTTTTACCTCGTTCATCAATGAATTAATTTTCTTACGCAAGCTTAAATAACCTACATACAAAAAATAATATATACATTCATAATCACTTATTATTTTAACTGAAACTAAGAATTAGTTATTGTAACCAAACGCATTTAAGATCATTTACGAATAAACAATGATAGTTACAATCACATTTAATTTGCTGATATCAGCCTCATGATTTTCAGATGACATCAAATACAAAAGAACGTGATAATGACATTCATAAACACCCTTTCCCTACACAAGGATCCAACCATCGCCACAATGGTGCAATGTTCCCTTGCGAATTATGATTCAAAATCGTGTTTTATCGAAGAATAGTTTTTCCTTTTTATTTCAAAGTTTCGTTCATTAATAATCCACAGATTACATTGTCTTGGAAAGGATATCAATAAACTTATTTTTTCTTCTTAATGCAGAATTATTCTTTCATCTTCTTAGATCATGTCGGTATCATGTCAAATTTTTTCCACGCCATCAAATTCATCTATGCCCTACGAGACGTTTTTGTCTTCCATTTAACCTCTTTTTTTTTATGTCCGTCCTCTTGCATTGGTTGAGGGACGACAATTTGTGTCAAATTGTTCCTTGATACGCCGCAACAAAGGGGCCTCTGTCAGCGACACCTCGTCGTTTCAAAGGGAAGTAATAACAATGAAGGTTCCTGCGAGAGAAAAGACGACTGCGACGACGGTGAGGAAACGTCGCCAGAACCAAAGTGCATGCTCTCCCACATCGCTCTTTAATCGAAGTTTAACGCCGACGACGTGATTTTATCTGGAGTAACTAATTATGGTCAAACCGGTGAGGAAGTAATTACAACATAAGGCAAGTTTCTAGGCAAACGTCACTCACGATAAAAGGTTTGATAATAGAAAAGTCGCGAAGTGTAATGAGCATGTTTCTTACATATTACTGATACTCTAAACTAACTGTCACATTAACCAAATCTGCTAACACACTAAGCTAATCAAATCTTTTGAACATGTATTTTAAATTTTCGAAATCAATGAATTTAAGTTTTCAGGCATCCATATGAAATGAAATTCCTCCTCATTAAACCTTATTAATAATTATGTACTTTAATTTGATAACGTATAAGAAAAATTTTTCTAATTCATTTCCAATGTACTACGTAATAAAAAATGATAAAAGACTAAAAACGGTATTTCTTTTATATTTAATCATAATACAATATATTTCAAATAAAGAATTAGTAGTTAACTGAAAATTTCTTTTTCTAGAAAAAAATTATACAAGGTCTATATTACAGTCATATATATTGGAAATAATTTAAGAAAACGATGTATTACATAAATTGAAAAAATATGAAGCAATATTTTAGTTAGAACAATCATCCTAAAATGGTTTGAAATCAAAGAAATCTCAAAACCATCAAAATTTGCAAAGGTGCTTTGACCCATACGTGTAGGGGTTTAGAAAGTAATGTTATAAAAAAAGAAAATGTTCCTTTGGAGAGAGCTAAGAAACTGGTCTATTTTATATCTCTGATGTAGGAATGATCAAATAATTCGAGTTAAATAATAGTAAAGAACCGAAATAATAATAAATTAAAAAAACAACAACGAATAATTGAATAAAAACGCAAAACATAAAGTAAGATAGATATTCGGAAACTCGCATGACCCGGCAGTACGTGACATAAAAATAAGAAAGTAATTATTTCTGAATCACTTCAGTCATCAAAGTGATATCAAAATACAACTACTACAACGTTGAAAAAAAATTCTTTTCATATACCGAGTAATTAAAATTGCAATGCATGATAATTCTTACGTCCTTTTTTCGACAGCGTTCTGGCATTTGAAGAAAATATATATAGAGAAAATATAATTTGAAGATTTATTTTTTATTTCTGTTTCTTAATTTTTCCAATGAGAAAAATTGCAGTCAACTTTATGTATTGTAACACCTCAAATTGATGTTGTAATTACGGTGTTTCAAAAAACTATTCTCACTTATTTTTCCAGAAACTCTAGGAATAGGAGTTATAATTCAGCATTTTGTCGATAGTAAATCATTCTTTCATTGCTATTTAGGTGCTGACGAAGGCAAAAGTAATTTCATTTTCTCTTTTAACAGATGAGCGTCTCAAATATGTTTTTACGTGTGTTCTCAATTTCATTTTCTATTTCTCTTAATTCCTGCACTTTCCGAGGCGCACTTCGTTTGGAGTCAACGATAGTTTGTTGAACTTTCATGTTAGTATCGAAATAAAAATCGAACTCTCGTCTCTAGACTTTTGCCGTCCACTGATTTACGGTCTAATCTATACAAGGTCTATATTACTGACAGGTCTAATCTCTAGGCCTGTCATTAGATTAGATCTATTTCCGTGTAACGCAGTTCAGGACGAATATTCTGTTCCAACAAAGAGTCCTGTGCAAACAGCGGGGTTTTGTGAAATAATATTGTAATATTAGCAATGAGACTTGCGGTAAACATAAGGAGTGTAATTTCAATTTTTCCTGAGGTTTCTAAATATTAACACGAAAATTTACATTTATGTATATATTATATGTGTTCTCATATGCATGTGTCATAAAACTTGCAGATATTTATCATCACTGATCGTCAACAGTTGCGCTGGTTTTGTTGGTTTTGTTTTCGTTTTCATTTTCATTATCCAAATCCCAGTTTCTCGGCTGTTTTGCCATTACCTAGGTTACTTATCTATCTTTCTTTCTCGTTTTTCCGTATCTTCTTTTCGCCAACAGCAGCGTAAAGCAATGCTGAAGAGGAAGCAGTAAGAAAAAGAGCCGACCTTCAGCAGCGTAGGACGCGCGCACTCGAGCGGGAAGAATCGGCAACAGCGACGAGGAACGAGAGTGCGTAGAGAGAGAGAGAGAGAGAGAGAGAGAGGATGAGGTAAGGGTGTAGAGCGCTCCACTAGAGACGCACCGCAGCAAATGACCCGGTGAAAGTGATGGGCGAAGGGAAGGAGTTGAACGAGATTCCAGAGCTGACTACAAAGTGGGATGACATGATAGGAATATTCATCTCTGTACTATACTCTTTTCACTTTAGATATCTATGATCTGAGTACCTATGAACTGACATTGGTCCCGTTAATGTTGAGATTTTGTTCATGAGGTTTAATGAGGCTTAAAATTCCATTGGTATCTGATGAAAATATTGTTCCTACAAGCTAAACCATTCATCTCTTAATGTCGTTCTGTCGACAGAGAAATAAATATTACAAACGTCTTAATTTTTGTATATGAATACAATGATACATGCTCATAATTCTAACTTTTGAAAAACACCTTACCGGCCATTTAAGTGAGATATATGATTTTTAATATATGGATGAAATACATGGTTTCTTATGAAAAACAAGTTAATATCGAAAATAAATTATTATCCAAATATTTCAGAAAGCTGAACTTTTAAAACAAATGAAGCCCAAATATTTTAAAAATAATTTTTCATATAGGTCACCGGGTATTTGGAAGAGATATTTGACATTTTGCAATGTGTTGTTTGCGTCTTCTGACTGGGAGAGCTATCCGCCATTGTTTGTGACGTCATGAGGTATCCTTGGCAACGCAGCACTCCCTACTCAAGGAACTCGACGTTCCATGGCGAGCAATGATTACTATGAGTTTGGTCTGTTTTGTAAACTTTTATGGCAAGTTAGATTATTAAAATTTACTAATATTTATTCGGGAGATAACTTGAAAGACAAAAATGTATTCAATATACATGTAAACATTTCACATCAGCCACTCTCTTTTTAATGAAACGAAGATATATTTAGCAACCCATGCTAGCTTTTCTACATGGAGTGAGCCACATTAGCCAGTCATCAATTGACTCTCTTAAATTCAAAATAATGCCACAACTTTAATTTTTAGCGTGTTCTAAAGATATTAATTTTATTAATCCGGTAATTATTTATTACTAACAATGGCGCTGAATGTCCTAGTAATAGAAATTATTTTTCAAACTAGACTGCGTAGGACGACCCCATTGTTCTCATGTATAACACTAGGTTATAGAAAATCAATTCAGTTCATTATTCGCAAAAGGAATATAAGGAATATAACAAATTGACATTTTGACTTTTATTCCAGAAACACTCTAAAAATGTTTTTTACAGTAATAATCAGTAAATTAAAAATATATTCATTTTGAAAAATTATCCGTTAGTTGCAGGTTTATTATTTTTAATAAATTTTAAAATTCTAAAGAAAAATATATTCTTCTTCGTTGTGTTCATGAACAATGTGCTTTTTCTGAGAAATTATTGTCTGCTGTTGATACATTATATACATCAAATATTTGAGTAAAACATTTTATAGGGAGTTAGAAAATTCTTCATTTCTTTGTTATAAAACCTTTCTCTAAACCAACTTGTTTCCATGTTTACGAAAATTCACTTTCTTCTTCATTCGAATTGTCATTTTTTCTTCCAGCACAAAAATTGACTAATATTTTCAAGCGTTTGAAATCATATGTCATGAAACCGAACAGGTGAATTGCAAGTGGCTTTGTCTGGTATGATAACGAGTCTGTAGGGACCGAGTTCAGAGTATGCGGAAACGAGAAAAATCAGTGTTGCCAAATAATCTTAATGGCTGGTCATGCTCATTACGAACTTTGTCAAATAAGGTCTAATTTTATATAACTATCTTTGTATATTAATTGTTTGCTACAAATAAGATAAATGGAGAGTGTTATTAATTAATATATTATTATTATTCACAAGTTCTAAGTAATATAAATATCAACAAAAAAGATAATTAGATTCTTCAATGATTTGTCTAAAATTACCTGGCGGAACGACCTTAGGTGAATTATCCTTCTTATGGACTTCCTTTGCACGGCAATACAAGAACGTATTACGGGTTGCATCCGCCTACTTCGAAATCTGCGCTATGCAACGAAGTAAAACAACCTTAAAACTAAACATAAAAATATATATACATCAATTGAATTTTTAAAAATCACTGGAAGATGGATAATAACTCACCCATGGTGACGCCTACGCTCTAGGAACTGCTATTACCCGCATAATAAAAACACCAGTCGCACATGACAGCAAAATGACGCGAAACATTTTATTTGATTGGAATAGCGTACGATATAAAGTTTGTATTTTTCACATTACTTGTGACGTACTACTTTCCATGTAAGTATATGTATTTACATATTCTTTCTCAATTTATTCATTATTATCACACATTTTTTTATCGACCTAACTAATTTTTCCACACATTTGTAATAAACGAGTCTACACGTAGATATTTTGCGTGTTCTTTGTGTTTAATATATATTTTCTTTTAGATGTATCCCCATACAAGAGTACAATTTTGAAGATTTGGACTGTAAGAGATTGGCTTTTAAACTGATTTATAATATAATGAAAAAAAGAGGACTATTTTGTTTCTTTTCTTCTTAATTCTGAGCTGATGTTTGTTGCTAAATTATGCTTCCAAGTCCCAATCAATATTATTTTATTGTAAATAAAATAAACAAATCTTTACATGTAACTTGTTCATATTATTTTGAGACAGCAACAATTCAGCGTTCCAATGTTAGTTTAATTTTTGTGTATTCCACTGTCAGTTTTCAAAATTATTTCCTAATTCTATGCCACCTGATTTATTATCATCAAAATTTGAGATGAAAATTACTTGAATATAACATACATTTATTTAGTTTGAGTTATACAGTCGTTATAATTATGAACACTTATTTGCATTTAGAAAATCGGAATACGATGAAATTCTACACTGGTCGCACTCAGCCTACTTGCGTGACTGTAAGAGGCGCGCCCGCCGGAGGGATAAAATTTACCAATAGCCGATTAGCAATATCGCGAACTTGGATGGAATTTCCTTTTTTGATAGAAGTAAATTACTCTCCCTCTTAGTCAGCAAATCAAAACAATTCTGACATAGTGTATAATATACTAAGTTAAAACTGTTGACGCATTCCCCTCATCAAGAACCCCAAGAACTGAACAACATCTAGACGTTGCCCATAAACTAAGGATCACAAAACCAATATTCTCCCGAGTGTCGATGATGAAAGAAACTATGACGTCATTACTGCGAGAGCGAAGCCAAAGCTCAGCAGTCAGCTCAATTTGGTGGGTTCTCCATTTATCCAGTAGGCTGTTAACGCTCTTGTTTTCTTTTTCTTCTTCTTTTTTTGCGGCGCAAAAAAGTCTGCACGCGCCCTACAACAGAGCGGGTCGACGCACTACGAAGAGAGGAATAGGGCAATCACGCGGCGACGCAGACACAATTATACCACGAGTTTTACGGCTTTAACATGCTTAGAACATGACCGAAATATGAGCGGGAGCGATGGAAAAAATTTGATTCGAAATGGCTCGGAATTGGAGAATTTTTTACGTGAAGTAGAAAACAATATCGGATTTGTAGGTGTTTTTTGAATAAGTGGGAAGAGATAGTTTTGCAGGTACAAATTGCCAAAAATTGAAATCAAGATTGTTTGTTTCTCTGATACTCTAGTACTTTGTTACATATTTATCTTACATCTTACTACGTTCATTAAGTATCTCAATATAGCTTAAATTATTCAACTTATTTAGTAGTTAGCCTGTTTGACTAGTGTTTGTTGGAAATCACTCCGGATGCTTACGGCAAATCTGACGTAAAATTAAATTGAAATAACTTTTTAAATTCCAATAATTATCATACTTTTCTCACGTGGTATATATA
>NNCF01129130.1:13872-174478 GCA_002313205.1 Laupala kohalensis | reverse complement strand
TATATATATATATATATATATAATACCTTTCCAGTTCTTTCTCTCTGAGGACAGTTTTTTATTTTGCATGAAACAATTATTTCACCTGGAAGAGTTCAACTGACTCCTGTAACCAAGGGGAATTCAGAACAGTGAAAAAGTAAAAATACTTAATATCAACGTTTGAGATTAGATAAAAGTTATGATGTTACAAAACACTGGAAGTTACTTACATTAAATAACATTTTTATACAATACTGCTTGGTGCGCGACAAACAATGATCCACTAACCTTTTTCCAACAACGTTACAATATATTTTATATAGATAGAAGAGAAGTAAAAAGGTTGTTTTGCAAATAAAACTATCCTTCCTTTTGTTGTTTCTTATTAAAATTCAGATAACTGATGAAATCAATTGAATATTCCATATATGTGTAAGAAGAAAACATATGTTCCTTAGGAATGACGTTCGAGGACTCGGTGAACAATTATTTTTCAAAGGAATTGCCTCCAACAAAAGTTTCTCACAAAACACAATTAGGAACTCGTTCACACTGCGATCAAATAACTGAACGAATCCACCGATATCTCGTATGACTTCCTCGATCGCTTCAGAAATGCACGAGTACACTCCAGCAAAACCGCATCAGACATAATCCCCAACGCAGACACCAAATTTGAATTTTCTCTCTCTCGATAGCTCGTAGACCATCTCGCACCAACTGAAACGGACCGACGAAGTGAGAATTTGGCAAACACAGCGCGCGCGGGGGAAAAAAATTCCTCCTGGTTTGTCTCGAATGTAATCCTGTTTGCACGGAAGATGTTCGGCGCAGGCGGACGCCATGTTTGCTCTCGCTACGCGTCGACTGCTGAGACAAGGGGAACATCCCCGCACGAAGAGCTTCGTTTCCCCTTCCCCCTCCCTTCACCCATCTCCTCCTATCACTTCCCTTCCTTGATCTGCGCCTTCAATTCCTTCTTTTTGTCTCGCATTTGGTTTTCAATGAGGTCCTCCCGCGGCTGACTTGTTGCACCGTTAAACCTGTTGCTAAGTTCATCTCGTGTCTAGAATCGTCTTTCGATCAAAGTCTTTGGCAAGAACAAGGTGATTGAGAGTATTACTAATCAGGTAACAGAAGATGATTTATTTCAAAAGTAAATTAATGATTTGACGGAAAGTTTTTTCTAGAAATATAGGAAAACAAATGATGTATAATTGAACTTGAATAAGAAAGAAACGATATTTATCAGTGAATGTCATATTAAATTAAAGAAGGTTGGCAAAATGTCCAGTCCCAAGAAACCTCGAAGTGTCACAGTTGTGTTATCAACAAGCTTTATAAAAACTAGAACTTAGGCAAATTGCTGGTGTTCAAAGACATGTTCTTTGGTCGGAGAACATGGTCTGCATTTAAAAATAACAAATAACGTGATTATTTTTCTTAATACTTTCTTTTTGAACAAAATACGTATACATTTTATACATTAATTTAAAAAATAACAATTTGTCTAAGTTTCAGTTTTTATAAAACTTCGTTATAACACAACTGTGACACTTCGAGTTTTTTTTTTTGAGACTGAACATTTCGTCATCCTTCTTGAAATGAACATGACATTCACTGAGAAATATCGTTTCTTTCTTATTCAAGTTCAATGGGATTTCATGTGACAAGTGAATAGTACATCTGGAGGAAAGTGGGGATGTATGGATGAACTTTTTCTGTAACATATCTGCGAGTAAATATTCAAACGTTCTTTCTCTTCAATTCTTTTCGTTAACTTAATTTTGTAGTTATGATTGAAAATCTTCGTGAAATTATCTTTGTTTTTTTAATTTCCTAACCGATAGTAATTACTGAATAATTAATTAAGAAGTATGTGCAATGGTTTTCTATTAAAATATATTTATTTATTTTATAAAGAGAATTCCATTATTGAAGAATCTCCGAGGAATATGGAAAACGCTTCGAAAGCTGTTTTCGGTAACATGAAAACCAAACATGAATATCTTAATTATTATTATTTGTAAATCTGTCTAAAGACAGGTATCAACACAGCCTTCTCCACTCTTCACGATCCTGAGCGTCCTCTTCCAACTGTTCAAAGCTTCTTCCATGTGCAATATCTGTAAACATACCAAATTTTCTTCTCCCTCGTGATCTTTTACCTTCTATTTTTCCTCCGATTACTTTCTTTTGTAAACAATCTCTTCTCAATATATGACCCAACCAACTTTTCTTTCTGTTCCTTATTGTCTTCAAAATCATTCTTTCTTCATCAACTCTTCTAAGTACTTCTTCGTTTTTTATTTTGTCTGACCACTTGATGTTTTCAATTCTTCTCCACACCCACATTTCAAAGCTTTCCAGATATTTCTCTTCTTTCTTTCTTAATGTCCACGTCTCCGCTCCATACAGTACCACACTCCAAATGTAACATTTAGAAAATCGTTTTCTCAACTTCAATGGTATTCTTTTTGTTGTCAGTAGGTCTTTCATCTTTTCAAATGCCATCTTTCCCATACATATTCGACTTCTGATTTCTTCAGTACAACTTCCATCTGTTCGTATAAGTCCACCTAAATATCTGAAACTCTTCACTTGTTCTAGCACTTATCTTAATTAGACTTCAAAATTTTCATGATTAAGATATATCATAGAATGTGCATGAAAAACGTAATATAACTTCAATAATGAAGAAAAGAACTTAAAAAATAAATACTAAACCATAAATAAAATATCATAAAACATTGAAACGGAACAGAAAATAATTTACGTAATAATTCAGCAAAATAAATTATCAGTGACGTTCTCTGTAATAATATTTTTATACTCATAATATTTTATGAGATTTAATAATAAATTTATTGTCAAAAAACAGTACAAACTGCGTATGACCACGTGGAGGACAATAAACTAATTTACTCTCCGGAAGCAAGCAAGGGATCATCCCAACAATTCCGATCAAGGGCCCTAAGGCAGAGGCGGATTCAAAAATTTCAGCAAAAGTTCCTAGATAAGATAAAACGTTAGCTGCGAGTTATAATACATATATAATGTCAATATGTTTGTAATTTAACGCAAATATGTTTGTAAATTTACATGTACAAGTTATTATCGAACTATAGATTATTCTGAGTATAGTGTTTAAAAATCATAAGAATTGAAATAACACTAAATTCACGATTTATTGTTACAATAAACACGCCCCTAGACAAAGTCTAGAGAACCTGTATAAGAAATCCGCCTCTACCCGAAGAAAAAAACGGAGAAAAACCCGGACCAGGATGGGGCTACAGAATTAATGTTCACAACCGTGCCAAAGTTGTGTACACATAAAACTAAATTAATATGAGCCATACGGCAACACCACCATGCAAGAAAATAGTTTTTGAAATTGTTATAAGTTATTTAAAAAGTTCTACAGCAATAGCTTGATAAAGTACAGGACGGATTTAACTTTTATTAAAATCAATAAATTCTTTTACTGTGTAGAAGCACTGGTGCAGGAGGTAGTTTTTAACCGCGGATTTGAAAAGATTCAATTTCATAAAATCTTTTATATTCTTGGAAAAGGAATTATATAGAACGATTCCCGAATGATGCGGTCCTTTTTGGCAAAGAGTGGTTGACACTCTAGACCGATGAATATTATTACTATTGCGAGTATTGTGTTCGTGAACGAGACTGTTTCGTATAAAGCAAGGGTGGCACTTCAGTAATTCGGTCTTAACAAACACGACCGTTTCATAAATATAAATGCAGGGAAGTGTTAAGATATTTAATTCCTTGAATAAAGGTTTACAAGAGTTTCGGGGGTGAGATTTACAAATTATCCGAACTATCCTCTTCTGAATTCTGAAAGTTTGAATACTCTGACCGGAATTACCCCAGAAGGTAATGCCGTAACGTAAATGGGAGTAAACGTTTACAAAATATACGCAACGGGAAATACGTGGACTAACTGCGTTAACTAAGTTTCGTAATGCGTAACAACATTTGCTTAATTGGGAATTAAGATTGTCAATGTGACAATTCCATTTGAGGTTGTCTTGAATATGGAGACCTAAGAATTTTGTATTTGTAACAGTTTTTAATTGTGTTCCGTTTAAAGAAAGAGAAACCTGGGGTAAAGATTTTGTATTACTATTGTGAAATGACATAGACACTGTTTTGTCAGTGTTTACAATGAGACGATTTGCATGGAACCAAGTCGAAAGGTTAGACAAAACCTTTTGAGCATTGGCGTGCTTACACAATAAATTAGTGTCATCAGCAAAAAGAATCATTTTGTAATCTGATGTGGATGATGACATGTCGTTCACATACAATAAAAAGAGTACAGGGCCGAGAATTGATCCTTGGGGTACTCCGCAAGTAAGTGGCTTTGTTTCTGAAAGACAACGCTGAAGTATTTTATTTTTAGTATAGGATATTTCGATCTGTTGATCTTTTAAATCTATCTTTTAAATAAGAATAAGATTAGAATAGTAGACCAGAACAGATTAATATAATATGTTTGGAAAAGATGGAAGTAAAGTAAAAAATACGGAAGTGTAACTATCACGGAATTCGATAACTCTCCACTCCATGGACATTTCAAGGAAACAGTCTGAGTCGCGAGGAGAAGCCAACATCTCGAGATACTTGGCTGACACTTCGTCGACTTTTGTCAGCGATGTCTTCTGCTTCGGTGAAGTCATCTTCTCTGACACACCAAGAGTTTTTTTTAACGCGGAATCCCTTTGCACACGTGGGAACGTGCTATTCAATAATAATCATGCAGGGACTTTTCAAAAGATACATGCAAGTGCAATTGCTAGTAGCAAATGCTCGCACTTTAATATTGTACTGAGTAATGTTTTGAGTTTTACAAGTTACATGTCTTAAGATTAAGAATAAATGTGAAAATGTTAGCTCACGATTGAAAAAAAAAATTGAATACTGTTATTTTAATATATCAATGAAATGCTTGTACGAAATTTGTAAAGAAAAATCTGTAACTATTGATACAGAAGTATTTCTTAGGAAACAAACTCTTTGGAGTTTTAGAGTTAAAAAAAGTAAATTTATTAATAAGGATGGAAATCAATAATTGATAAAACAGTTTTACATTCAAAGACATTTTTAAACATTTTAGCTCACTGTAAAAAATTAATTTACTTGCCAAAATACCTTACACTGTTTAATTATTTATAGATATATTCAATTTTCAAATTATAATGAATAATCCTATTATTTTTAAAAGGCTTGATAAAATTGCAGTCACGCACGAATAATAAGAAATTAAAACTATACATTACTTACCAATCAATATCCTCACAAGATTGATTCTCCACTCACCTGCATATTGAAACAAAAACGTATTATACGTATGAACGAAAGAATGAGTATAATGAGTAGAAATTGAATCAAAGAGTTATCTTAATATATTATGAATCACCATGTTTAGAAATCACAGTCCTCACTAATTCACATATGTATGGAGTATATGAAATACGGATATGGAGAAGGAGATTCTATACCAGAACTACATATTCATCTTAGAATAAATGATCAGGAGAACAACCTGCACATGGATAAGACTGTCTTCTTCCAAGTAGTGGCACTGAAGCAACTTGGAACAGATAGAATGAAAGTAAATACAGCTATGTGAAAGTAAATATAGTTGCATTATTTGTGACTTTGTTCCAGATTTTACGCATTAGTAATTGTACTGACATTGTCAACCCGTTTTGACGTAGATGTAATGATTTATTGATAGGAAATGCATCACTCGATGACTCGAGGACACAGAGCTTAAGTTTCCGCGCTGGGATAAAGAATCAGTAATTTTCAGCTAAAGTGTTGGATGGTTCTATGGTTCTTTTGTAAACCTTCCCTTACACTTCAAATTTTGCAATGCAGATTCACAGGGACAGTTTTCCTATACTCTGCGTCATATCAATAAAAACCTTCAGTGAATGGCAAAATTTAAATAAAAATGTGATATTGTTGGCCCCTCCCTCCGGGTTTGTTAGAACTCTCGCGTCCCTTGGGGTGCGTGCGCTGACTGACTGGTTTTGTCCACCATTCAGCTTTCATACATTTTTGCATGAATTTTACATTCGGTTTTTATCACTTGCTCGTTTTTATTGGCGATTTTTGCAGAGGTAGTTGCTGCAAATATAAAGCTCACCAAATGCGGATTTTGGAAACGCAGCAATAGAATTAAGTTTGGTTCTTTTGTCATGGTGTAAAATGTGAAATTCGCCTTTTATTGTAACCACATAATACAGTTATTTTCAATCAAAGTCACGGGTAAAATGAAATCGAGGAAATTGCATATGATATTCGTTCATTAATCAATTTATGAGGGAAAGGGAAAATCATTAATAATAAAAGTTTTACTAAAAATAAAAGAATTTTTCCATTTTTATTCATTCAAACTGTCTAACAAATAACACACAATTCTGCTTTATTCCCTCATCGGTTCCTAAATTTAATTAAATGACAAAAACAAGTATTTTCACGAAGTACATTTTTAAATTTTCCTGGAATCATTCTGTTTTAAAATGAAAAATTAATAGTTCTGAGAACGCGAATCGACGGGTTATTTAATGAAAGTAAGCTCACGTCGGCCGAAAATATGCTGCATATTTCTGTTTGAGCGGTATCAATGTTGAAGAATTGATTTAAAAAGGTGTAGGATGTAAGTATTCAAAGAAAGGATGTTGAAATTTATTTTAGTTTATAATACTAAACATATCTTTTATTAACATACTTGCTGATCCGAAATAAAGATGTCCGCATTTTTTTCTTGCGTATTTTATAACTGTGACCAAGGCGACTTTCTCATTAAAAAAAAAACAACTTCCAAGACAAGTAGTCGAATGGAAGAATAAAGCCTTTCCATCCCGATCGCAAAGACAGAGGTCTGCAGTCCGAAGCAAAGGCGACCGGAGAGGGCGTGTCTGGAGCGCATCTGTGGAGACAGCAGCGGTGGCAGCGGCAGCAGCGCTTGGCGTTCGACTGTGGCGGGCACAAGGGCCACGTTATTGTTCACGGCGACATGACTAACGAGGAGCAGACGCCCGGCGGCGGCTCTCTGCCTCCCTTACCCCCGACGTCGTCGTCGCCACCGGAGGGAAAACCACCACCCTCTCGGATCCCCTTCGTTATACTGGCGACGTCATTTTGCCACAGCGATATTACAGCGCGGAGATGAAACCAGTGTTGACTTTGCAGCGATTGTGTGACGGCGTTCATCGTCGCGACAATCGTATAGTGGTGGGTACTACTTTTCAATTTTATTTAGATGCAACATCAAAATTAATATGACAGTATATTAAAATGTAAGTAGTAGGTAAAAATTGTTATTTTTTTCATAATTTTACATCATTCAAGTATTCTAGAAACTTTAAATAAGAACCAGTTCGATAACGTCGTATTCATTTTATTTCAGTAAAAAGAAAACAATTTATTAAAATGTACATATTCTATTAGCAGTTCAAATAATTAGTGATGTTTAGAACGTCATATATCTTCTTTTTTTCTCCGTACATCTAAGGAACTCATCCGCGCTTTGCCCTACATTCGCGCCAACGTCACCTTTTGTTCTGTGAGCAAGGCAACGCCGTCGCCACAATTCCTTGTCTCACCTACATTCCAATGTTGCCTCTCGTATCTGTTTTGCCTCGTTGCTCATGCCACCGCTGTCACCACTTGCCCCTCGAGAAGGCTGGAATGTGCGAGACGTTGTGGGTGTGTGCACACTTGATCGGGTTAATGTGAAGACGAACTCTCAGGACTGATGATTCTTTCATTTTATCAGGAGGTGACTGTATACAATAACAAACAAAATAATCATAATAGCTCAGAATCAAGTATTTTTCCTTTTAATATAGTAATTGCCTCGAGGACAAAATAAATGTTTTCTTACATTCCCGGAAAAACATCATTGGGACATTTAAAATTATTATTATTTTAATTTATTGACATATCGTTTAAATAAATTTGTATACAAACTCCAGTACTGCGTCAATAGTCAATAAGATTAGTAAATATTATCTAAAATCAGCTATTTATTTAATGAGCTAGAGTATATTTTACCTGTAATTTTGAATATGGAAATGGTATAATAATAATAATAATAATAAATAATAATAATAATAATAATAGCTCGGGTCCTGTTAATTGTGTCTCATTTTTCTTTGGTTGCGACCCTTTGGGATGAACCACATTCGCAATTTAGACGTTCAGATGGTAGTGGAAGCCCGAAATCTGCGTGGGCGCAATTTTCACCGAGAGCACCAAATGATGCTCAAGGAATCTTTTATTTGCAGTATACATGCAGTTTTTGCACCCTAAAAATCCGTCGACCTCGACCGGGTTTGAACCCGCGCGGGTGTGAGAGGCCACTGCGATAACCACTCACCCAGCGGCGCTGATATTGTATTAAAAGCTGAAATAAATAATGAACATTCAGAGTATTATAAAAAACCTACTACAGTTCACAAACAATTTCAATTTCAAAAGCTGAAATAAATAATGAACATTCAGAGTATTATAAAAAACCTACTACAGTTCACAAACAATATCAATATGGACGTGAAAATTATTTTTATCTTTTAAGACTGTTAAAAACAACCTTCATGAGTATTCTTAATCAAACTACAACTTTTTTGTTGGGTTATTATTTATTAAAATAAACCTATGTGTTTTGTATGTGTGTGCATATATATATGTTTACATTTTTCCCCATTTATTTGACCCTTCTGGTCACCTTGCATACTTAGCTGTACGCAAAACAAGGTTATCTTTCTGCTCTTGTCTTTTCTGTGATCCTGCACTGCGCAACTTTGCCGCCGTTGCGGTGTTAAAATCAAGATACAACTTTTTCGTTGGGTTATTATTTAAATAGCTCTCTCGCTCTCTCTCTCTCTCTCTCTCTCTATATATATATATATATATATATATATATATATATATATATATATATATATATATATAGTATGTACATATGTTTACACATTCCAATATTCTGAATATGAGAATAATTTAAATATAATAAAGGAGTGAGAACCCAGTGTGTGAAGGCCGAAGAATTAATTTTCAACTGCGCTGAGATTCTCTGTTGCCTACAAGAATAAAACAAAAGATATTTCAGTTGTGTTAGAAGGGCGCAGCCAGATCCAGAATGACTTGCAAATACATAAATAGTGAAGTACACGATTGGAAAGGACAGTCAACTACTACGAAGAAAGTGAACCTTAACAGAGCACAGCGTTCCTATAGGTGGAAGAATCGAAGCGAGACTACACGTGTGTAGAGGCGGAGAGAAGCAAACAACGAGCCAGCAGACAGTAGAACGGGATTAGATGTGAGACATTAACGGAGAAGTTCTGTGAAAATTAAATCGCGCAGTTATAATAGCCGAACCCGTACATTTATGTTTATTCGTTCGGAAATGTAGCAGTCGCGGAAAGCAGTGGAAATGTACCTTTGATGAGTGAGTGTAGTTCGAAAGGAACGCTGAGGCGTCGCAAGTTTGAAGGGAAGATTTTCTGAGAGTTTCCATGAGGCCGAGGACAGTGTGGTTTGCAATAAGTAAATACATAATTTGGAGAGAGAATACAGGCGAATTTCTTTCGTTGAATGAATCTACTGCGATGCAGCAGAGGGAACTTGATATGTTGGAATTGGGAAAAAATATAACTTGAATTCTTCTTATTAGCAGAATGTTTTATTGGTACGTCGTAATAAATTTTTGTGTTGTATAATGATGGAAACCAATTCTAATAAACAATGAAAGTCAGAATAAACAGATCACGAATCCGGCTTTCCGTTTTTGACCTGTGTTTGTCCTCCTTTTGTTTCAGGTAAACTACGATAGGAAAGGGAAGCATAAAGTTAACTGAGGGTAATGCCACCAATGGTAGCTGTTCCAGGAACAAACCGTCTTCGGAAGATGGGGAGGCGAATGGAGGTCGGGGTACGTTCGTCTCGTTACTATACCAGTTCAAAAGGAAAGGGAGGGGAAGTTTTCATTACAATATACATGAATATTCAGACCCCTGTTTGGGAATAATTGTAGATCTGATTATCATTCCACAACAACTGTTGTTTACAAGATTTAAGATAAAACAATAACATAAATATAAATATCTATCCGTTTGACATTACCTAAATAGAGAGAGTTCGCATAACTGTAGCGTTGCGTAGTGGTAGTGGTGTCGCTCCCGCTGAGGTTTCCTTCACCTACCGCAGATCAATGTCGGTACGGTCTCATCTTACTTTACATACTTTACCCTTCGCAGCTTCTGCCTACACATCATATGATAAGGTGAAGTAGCAGGTCTAAAGACCCGGATCTACCACATCATACTACTTCATAAAAGAGAAATTTGAATTATTGAAGGATGTAAACACTAAATTTTGAGAACCCGTAAACATTCGAAAAATACGGACGGAGAAAACACAAAGTTTGTAATAGATTTTGGTACTAGATTATTTTTGAAAAATATTGGATTTTAACGATCAAGTATAATTGTGTAGGTTCTCAGAGAACTTAATGACAAGTTTCATTCATTTTTCTTAGAACCAGTGAGTATGCATTGCAAGATATATTCATTTTTGTTCAACAGACTCATTAATATACTCAATCCAATATCTTAATGTACTAGATGGGATAGATAGGTAAATAGATGAGTTGACCACTATCGTTCTGTTCAAAAGCTGAAGCTCTTATATTCATATCCAGTGTTACGAAGAGTTTCACAACACATTCTGAAGAAGATAAATAGGAATTAAATTTTTTTATGATTCTTTTGAAACAAGATCAATGCTAGTTTATTTTAATAAACTAAACTTATTATTAGTATTTCATGTAAATGATTTTACTTTTATTGAATTGTGACTGTTAACCGCGATGGTAACACATCTTTATGCGGACTCGTTTTTGCAGAAATAAGTGTTTAATAATAATAAATAGTAATAATAAATTTTTTTAATAGTAATAAATTTGTAATAAAATAATAAAAAATAAAAAATGTTCAATAGTAATAAATTTGTATTAAAATTGAGTTGACATGTTTATAGTTAAATAAATAATACTTAGTACATTAAAATCATTTAGTACAGTAAAATATGTTAAGAAAACCTTTTAAATACTAGTAGAACGTGCCTTTGGAGCTTGCATAATATGAAGTAATATAAGAAGAATACAGGGCTCCTCTGTAATGCGATATCTAGGAACTGAGCGTCGTACGTAAAACAATGGCATCCTGAACAAAAGGAGGGCGAGAGAGAGAGAGTGTGTGTGTGTTCTGTCTCGCATAGAGCTATCAGCACAAAAGTTCTCATCCGTAACCCTCCACTCTCCCTTCGTCGTCTCTCCTGCCTGCCTCGAAATGCATGTACGTTCCGTAGAGGAACAAACGGAGGAATGCATGTAGTATTCCACTGTATTACTCTGCGTTGAATAGTTCCAAACATACCAACTCCACACGACTGCGGATACTTCGAAGACTGCGGAAGCCGTAAA
The DNA here is from genome assembly GCA_002313205.1 of Laupala kohalensis. Lineage (NCBI taxonomy): Eukaryota > Metazoa > Arthropoda > Insecta > Orthoptera > Trigonidiidae > Laupala > Laupala kohalensis. Next base: position 162,972 of record NNCF01129130.1, on the reverse strand, counting down.
ATAAAGAAATCCGAAGGAATGTGATGGAACACCAAGTCGTAGATTTACATTCAACTGGTAATACCTTAGACAAAATACCGCTTTGATATCTAAGAAATGATAATTTAATCCTTTAAGAAAAACCACTTTGGTCCTGGTCAACAGACTAAACATTCCTTGTATTCTCTTACATTCACCTTGTGTCTACGAATCACATAACAAAGGAACGAGGAAACATTACGCACTCTAGGTCTCAATTGAAAAATAACTTAAAATAACTCCCACTGTTCGTCTGCCTAACACTCTTTCTCAGTGAGGTCTAGATTATTCTCATCAGTTGTGACATTCCACTGATGTTCAATGGTCGTGAATGTTCATTCCATTTAACCTTTTGTTTAAGAATATTATATACGTCATTCACACATTGTTAATGTCAAGTTACTAGAGTTCATCCTATATGTGAAATATTTTCAACCGTACAGTTCCATTGAGATTTTCTCAATTTAAAGCATTATATAGTACGACATAAGAAACCAAAAATTGAATGTTCAATATAACACTTAGATATGTGAAATATATTTGAATAATTTTCCTTTTGATAATAAGCTTATACAAGAATGAAACTATTCCGGAACATTTCTGTATTTTAAAAATATTTTGTAAAAGTTTCAAGTTTCCCTAGATATTCCCAACACTATAAGAGAAAGATAGTTTGATACAATAGTGAATGACGCGTAATTCATTCCAGAATGTCATGATCTTACATACATTTCCTAGGAAATATTCTTAAATAATTTATACATACTTAATATTATATTTCATAGTAATATAATAATAATTCAAGTAAAAATAATTTCAGTAATAAGTTTGAATTATTTTGTCTTGAATTAAAAGAAAAATGGAGCAAAATCTGAATGACGTGTTCATTTTGAAGTATTGGAAATACGAAGGAATTGAATTAGTCGTATTGTGTTTGCATCAAGGATTTCTTTGCATTCAGAAATAAAATTCCAATCATCCCTTAATGGAGAAAAATATTAAGCGGAGCTACACGTTCCAATATCATGCTCCCCAAAATACTTCATCGGAATGCCTGGCTGGCTTATCAATCAAAAGCGAAGAATAAATATTCCTGTTACGTGGAAGCTCAATCGACCAGCCACACATTAATGTGGATTGCGAAAATACTCTCCAATCAGGAACGAACCACTCACTCTTTGAATTACAAACCCTCAGCGTGCAGACATTCAATGTATCATTTGAGGGTTCATGTAGGGAGTAGTGGAACTAGTTCGACAGCATGCCAACCAGGTTCATTAGAAGCGGATCAGCATTGGTCATCATCAAGAGCGTTGGTCATTTCCACGCCTGAAGTCTACAGTGACATCGCGGGACCGATACGTGGGCCCGAGAGCACCCTCATAATTTATCCCACAGACACGGATACCTTAGCTTCCAGTCGATGCTATTTGCGTTTCGGGTTCCCCACCCGCACAGATTGGGTTACAGGAGGGGAATCGGAGACTGCCGACCCAGCGGCCCTTTCCTGAAGGATCAGACCTACTAGCAGACGCACTGGTAGAAGGGGACAAGTCTAGCTGTCGTATCCCTACTGCGCTAACAGTAGCCGAGCAGCAATCCTGCTCACCGATCGGAAATCGAAGTTTTCTACCCGTGACCACGGGTGGGGAAACCACTACTCGATAGAGGTCAACCCAATTAACGGGCGCCAGATGAGTGAATGGTCACCCGCCTGAGGACCTGATCGCCCCTATCCCGCCTACACGGTTTGAGTTGCTGAGTGACACCCGAGATACGTATACGGATCTCTACCACTTCGTGAGCATCCCCAGCCCGGACCGATCCATTGCCGTTGGTGGCCAGGATTTGGTACGGGACACGAGGGGTACTCCAACCGGTCGGGGGTTATCTAGTTGGATTGAACGTTGGTCAGACGAAATTTCTCACCCTCATAGGTATTTCTCCATCGCTGCATACATAGGGATATCAACAACACGCAAAGCTTTTCCATCGCCAAGTGCATACTAGAGTGCAGCACGATGAATGGCTGCTAGACGCGTTTCTCAAACACAATGCCTACGAGGCTAGCAACCATGTTGCCATATGCCGACTATGCAATGCCAGATAATGCGTATATGGTACAAGAAAGAAAGAAAGAAAGAAAGAAAGAAAGAAAGAAAGAAAGAAAGAAAGAAAGAAAGAAAGAAAGAAAGAAAGAAAGAAAGAAAAGTTCTGACGCCCAATTTGATCTGATCACCTCCAAGTCAGCGTGCCTATATGTGAATAAAATAGATGACCACTTGAAAATACACCCAATCGTTTATCCTATCCTCAATCTATCAATGGATTTTAAAAAAAACAAAACCTTTTCATTGTTATTTTTCGTATTTTTCCAACCGTCATCAAAGTCCCCAATTTCTCTTCGTTGAAATAATTATTCTAACCTTGTATAAAACGTCATGTGAGAAGGAAGTTATGAATGAGCATATGGTCCTCACATACTATCTGAACTACGTAGGGATTACTACCAGGGATGAAGTTCTATGAAGAAATAAGAGCAAAAGAGATGAAGAGTCCAGGTATGTGACCTTACGTACACATCACTTGGGCGCATTCTTGCCTGATAAAGCACGCTGTTATTAGTTCTGAGACTCGGCATAGTTCCGCGGCGTTCCGGAGCGGGAAAGCGGAGCGTATGATGCGGGTCAGAATAGAAGGGATCCGAATCACATCAACAGAATGAGCACAGACATGTAGGAAAAGCCACTCCACCTACGCTCCTGTGTACAACTGAATTCCAATACTACAAACGCGGAGAAAGGAGGATAGCGTTCAATTCCAATACTTTTGTATAGGAACGTTCGATTTTGCATTCAGCCAGATATTGCTTTCCCCCTTCTATTCATTCTGATTATAATAGTGACCGTAGTGAATCCTCGATATGGAAGGTATTGGTTTCGTCATATACCTTGTCGTTGTACCTTACATGCTATAGCAGTCAGTTCCATCACGCTTCTGTGCATACGCTCCTTCCATATCCGCAATATCTTCCAATACAGTAAGCTCTTTCTTATTCTTCTATCTCCTTTCTTATTTCTTTTTATACAGGAAGAGTACTCGAACTTCATATTTCCTTTTGCATGAATTTCTTAATTCTACTTCTCAGTAATTTACTCATATCTACTCCTTATATAATCTATACTAATAAAAATGAATTATATTATATGAAATGTCTCTAGTTAGGAAAACGCAAAATGTAATTGAAGAAATTATTTGAAATTTCAAAGGACTCTTTTTAGGGATTCCTGAAACTAAAAATGCAAAGTATTTTTAATATTAATAAATTACAAGAGCAGAAAAACAATTAAAATTGTCTGCTAATCAGTAGATGAGAATCTTCATTGTCATGACTGTTGACTGTGAAGCTTACTAATGTGTCCGCTAGAGTTCAATTGCATTACGTCAAGCGGGTAATCAACGGAACGTGTAACCAACGTGATCGAATCGTAGAAGAAAAATTATACAAAGGCTACGAACAATATTGTTTTCCAGTACATAACCTCAAAGTAAAACGAAAACAAAAGAAATCAGGGGACTTTACTATACTATTTATTTATCTTTCTGTGTAAAATGTATTTTCCCTTTACCTGGACTTTAACATAATTCGTAATTATGTACGTACATATTAACATACAATACTGAAAACTGTGTGTATTTTTACATGTTTTCTTCGTGGTATTTAATTTTTGAAATTAACAAGAGTAAAAAATTTAATATCACGAAAGTAGAGAAATATGGAAACTTCCATAATAAAGTATAATATTACATAAGAATCCTGGGTAAAATAAACCAGGCTTGTTGACAGGCGTTCTAACTCCAGAATATGCAGAAACGATATTTTTAGCTCCTACTCAAATCCCGAGCAACGCTGGGTAGACCTGCTAGTTCACTATAAGTGTGAAAACGATTATTGTCACGAATATAATACAAATATTTTAAATGAAAAATCTTAGAAATAAAAAATACCACACATAATTTGTTAATTCATTCAACATATTTTTTATTTCTTGATAAAGGTATTTATCAATATCATGAAAGGTAAAGGAAAATAAAAACCTATGTCATAATTAACATTCCATTTTATGTGCATTTATTAAAGACAATCAAATATTTATATGACACTAATATAAATTAATCACATAAAACACTCGTAAATATAATTTAAATTTTGTTCCTCTACTCCAGGGGTCGGCAACCTATGACCCGAGGGTCATCGAGTGACCCATTTCATAATTTCAAGTCACCCACTTTAGTTCCAAAAATAAAGTATAATATGTAAAATAAATTATAAAACATAAACACGAAACAAACATTTTGAGAATTAAAGAAAATGAAAATAGATACTAAGAACAACATTTTAGTTCAAGGATCTTATACACATTAGTGTTTATGTACGTAAGATCCATGTCGAAAATATCTCTGACTCAAACGTCTTATTAATACTCACATTTTGGTTGATTTTGACCCGCGGCCAAAGAAGGTTGCCGACCCCTGCTCTACTATATGCTTCGTATGTCGACGATATTTTTTTTTTCTTTATTCCGTATTAAAAAATAAAAATAACGCTTTTAATGTGTATTATCGACGGTTGAAATTTACGTTGGAGAAAGAAGCCAATGAAAAATTATTATTTTCCTTAGATCTGTTAATTTGACATGAAAATAATAAATTGACGTTTAATTTCTTTGAAAAAATAAGTACTCTGAACAAATATTAAACTATTATTCTGATAATTTTTTTCTGCGAAAGAATGTTATGATATACAATTTGGTTGACAAAGTAATAATGCTGTCTACCAATTTCTTCCATTTTGATAACATTGATTTTGTTAGAACAATCTTACAAGCAAATTATTATCCAACAAGTTTAATGTTAGAGGGGTGAATACACTACCTTACTAATGTGAAAAATATATCATCAAATACAAAAAATTCTCAAACATTGATATGTATTTCCATACCATAGAACAATATCCCCAGTTTTGAGTAGATTTTATATCCAAGAGAACATATGGTTGGTAAGAAAAAATATGAAAAAATATTATCTTGTAATTGAGGGAAATGATGCTATAGACAAAACGTCTTCACAAAATATCGTTTACAGACTATTTTGAAAAAAATGTACATTTTGCTACATTTGACAGACTAAACGTAAATTACAGAAGCGAATCAAATGATATCAAAGTAACATAAACACACTACGACATAATGTTATTTTATTACAAGTCAAATTATGTTATTTGTTGTCAAATAAAGTATTTTAATGTTTCGCATTTAAGCTTCAGTTCTTCGATTGGAATTTAATAGACATTGTTACGTAAAATGTAACTAGTAGGTTTTTCATGCAAGCATTCCCTAAGTTTCTGACGGAAAAAAAGTTTTTTTTCAAAATTAATTGTTTGTAGTAAGACATAAAATGACATTGAAAAATACATAACACACTTTTTAAAATCAATTTCAAGAAACGAAAATCCAAAACTATTGGAAAATAATTTTACGTTTATTTACGTATTCCCTCATTTTGTATAGCCAGTATTCAAATGAATCCCAGAGGCCATCATGGGTTTTTCAATTATTTCCATTACTAAACAAATATAGAAATTGCGTTCGATTTGAAGATTTCCAATTTTGTTTGAAAGTCACAATATCATTGAAACACGATCCATATGGCAGGGAGGCGGGAGAATGTGATAGAGGGTGGATGGTGTGGGGTAGCGTGGCAGCCGCCGCGAGCGGAGAGGCGACAGAGCTGCTTCGTTAGGGGAACGCTCGTTAACGCTTGGGCGCACACCTAGAGGTCAGCACAAGAGACAAAAGGACGGCGCGCTCAGTGGAATGGAAGGGAGGGAAGTGTAACGGATAAAGACAAAGAATGAGACACAAAGGGACAAATACTAATATTTTTGACAAATTTCAATGAAAACATTTCGATTCTAGTAGTAAAAAGATTTATTATCTTGAAATAATTATTTTATTATCACAAATTCTTGATCACGATAGGGAATATTTAAAAACAGAATGTAAGGGGAACTAAACGTACAATTATGGAACTATTTTTGCAGGGAGTTTTAAAAGTAAGAAGAACATCTCAAAACATTAATTAAAGCATTTGGATAATAATGTATAAATCTCAAAAGTTTACTCTCTATGGAACACGAAATAAGTTTTACTCCTATCATAAAAGTATCTGCATCAATTTTTGTGAGAAGAATTATCATTTTTATTATATCATAAATTATAAAATATATATTACTGAAATGCATGTGGTGTAGTGGTGAGAAAATTCCTCTTCTAGAGACAATTCAGCCATTCATTTCCTTACATAAATGAAGTTATGAAATTCTTGTGCCTTAAATAAAAGGGCGACCTACTCATCTGGAATTTTTTACTATCATGTTATCATTAGTGGAATAAAGATTATTAATTTCATTAAAAATTCATTTACATGACTAAATAAACATCAGAAGTGTAGTAAATGAAGTTTCAAAAACACATTTCCTCAGTAAACGTCCAAGTTCACTCAAACTCGAAGTGCACGCCTCGCAGATACTAGACAATCTCCACGTATAAAGAAGCATGTTATTAAATACATTTTCCTTATTACAATTAAAAGTTTTGCGAGCCATTCCATTAATCTGTTTTTCTAATGAATAAAATCAGAAGCAATTGAAAAAACATTTAGTCTACTTCCCAAATTTTGTAACAATATGTACACATGTCATGTCAACGCGTAAACATACAACGAATAAAGAACAGATACGAGGATATGTCGCAGTAAGCGTATATACTGTTTTAGGTCGTAAAATGTATGACAGGCGTGTCGAATGTTTTTTAAAGTAAAGTTTTCAAATCCTAAGAACACTCATTGCGTTTTAGTGGTGGTCGGACCTCCAAATGACAACAAGGTACTATCACTAAACATAGGATTTCTATCATATGAAATTTCCTGTGCGTACGTTGCTGTGTACACTTATCCTAAATAAATTTTTAATAAGGATTATCTTCACTAATATTTATATAAAATTAATAAAGCTATCAATACTCATATAATAGTTCCCTTGAACGATTTATGTCGTTCTTTTAAATATATAAACTTAAATACGACTGATAAACTGTATTTTAAACGACTTTTGCAGTTTGAGACGTTGCCTTCCGAATCCGGTATTGTAATGTTATTCGCAACAAGCCATATAATATAAACTCAAAATCACAATAAATTTAAAATCGAATTGAATAATGGTTACATCAATTTCCTATGCAGGAAGAAACTGAAGAGTGAAAAAGAAAAGTTATTACAAACAGATATATTTTTTAAAAACTGTACCAGCACATACTTGTGAATGTGGATAATTTATATTGTGACCGATGACACTTCTAGCAATGCATCAGCCGCATCATTTGCATCGCCTCCTAAGTAGTTGGCAATGGTATATCTTCTACATGAAATCACTCCATATTCTACAGAAACGGATTATTTTATGTTAAGTCAGAAGTTCATCAGTAGTAAAAATAAGTTGATGCGGACAAAATATTAATAATCTTCATATCTCACAATATTTAAAATTAATGTGAAAAATATATTTAAAATGAAAAATTATTTTTCTTTTAATATTTTAAAAGAGACAAAGGATACTTTTTTCGAAATATGAAGTCAAATAAAATATTACCATGAAGCAGCTTTCACTTTGTTTCTCATATACATCTTAAAATATCGTGAAATGTATGAAGTTTTAAAACTAGAATAGAAATCCTAATAATTGATGTAACGTTGACCTGCTCTAAACGTTGTATTTAGTTCAATTTTGTGTTGACTTGAGGCGATATACTGTTTTGAGAGGTATATCATTTTCTCTACGTTTGCTTTCCATGAACACAAAAATTGGTGTTTTACTTCATCTCAAGTTTTGGTAAATATTATTTTAAAACATCATTCCAGTTTTAATTACTACCTTTTTTATTTGCACATGTACAATATGAAGCGAAAAAATATATCTGCCGTGAGAGAATTTTAATTTTTGAAATGTTTTCCCACAATCATTTAGAAAATGTAAAGACCTTCTCCAAGAAGAATTAAATTACCTGCTTCAGTATACAGGTTTAATTGAAATTGGTATTTTTAAATAAAAAGTCACTACATTACGCGAACATATAGTTTTTAATTTAGTAATTTAATTAATTTTTAAGCCAACAGAAACCAATACCACACAAATATGATGTTCACCCTTAATAAAGAAACCTTCAACAACGTTTCATTTTATAAGTATTTACGAATGTGCAGCTATTAGCAACCAACAGGTTTAATTAGTTCTCAATCCCAATGACTTCGTCTTGTTATTAAAACAATTTCACGGAGAAAATTCTTCCACAAACACAAAGAAAATTGACAATTAAAAACTTTGGAAGAAAAGATCCTTAAGAATGCTTTGTCACTGAGAAAGCATTGGCGTTCACTTTTATTTATAAACGTAAAGTTTCTTTGTTATAGAACAATTCCTTCTGCATTTGAGGAAACAAAAAGGACTTACTTTGATGATAAGTCCCATGTTTACAAAGAGTCAGTGTGTAATAACTTTCGTAAAAAGAATTAATGAATCTCCGAGGGACGTTGTAAAATAAAATAATAAAAAATAGAACAAGTACTTTATACAAGTAGATCACACCGTCACCAAATTCACTCTAAATATATTTATTTGTAAGTTATAAAGATTTTTTTGTTATATTTCACTAGCAAATTTGGTCAAAACTGGATTAACTTTAAGAAAATAATAAATAAAATGCGGATTGGGTTTTATTCAATAAATATTTAAGTTCGCATGTTTGTCTCAACGTACTCAAGGCATGATATTTTTTGTAAAATCGTAGCATAGGGATATAGTTATCGTAAAAGAGATTTCGTAGAGTAATTCAACGTATAGTAATTTCATGTAGAATTATTTTAGTATAGAAGAGACTCTGCACTCATAATGTTTCCCAGATGTTTCAAGGTAATACATTAAGAAAATATTTGAAGCGTATTAACGATTATGTGTATTATTTGTGGACAAGTATATTCGAGTTGAACTACGAGTTTTCTTAAGAGTAGGCCAGAATACCTCTTTCACCAGTGTAGAATAAATACTACAAGAAAATTAGAAAATCATGTAAAATACCTTGTTATTTCAATTCCGACCATTTTAAATGAAAGATACAATATGCGACTATGATTATACCAAATAATATATTGAATGCAAAATGTACGGAGAAATCATTAAACTAGAATATGTCCAAACGGAGAAGACTCTGAAATGAGGTACGTTATATTTGGTTTCTATAAAAATTAACGACTCCACACAATTTTTTCTCCCGTATGCTAAATTTAATTACAAGCCCTCAGGGCTTTGTCTGTGCCAGGAAGGGTGCAAGGGAAGATGCGATGGAAGTCACAATAAGGAGGAGCTGCCGATGCAATAACGAGCGAAAACTACTTCTCCACGCGCTTCGGCACGCTTCCTATAGGAAATGTAACAAGTCGGTGAAGTATTTCACCTATCGGATTATCGGCCGCCCTAGCAATATGTCTGCTTCTGAGGAATTCGTTGCAAAAGAAAGAAAGTAACAGAAGAACGTCTTCTAACAGGGCAAGGGGAGAATAATTGGTTTTGAGGATGGAAGAAAAGGTTTTTTTTCAATTCGTTGGATCCTGATGAGCGCACGGCATTGGATATTCTAGAGCCACGATAATGAATATATCGGCTGTCAGATTTTGCGGGGAAAAGAGTCAAAGGCAAATATAGGAAAATATAGCCAAATGTAAATTTAGAAGAAAATTTGATTGTATACATTTGTTTAAAAAATACGAAGAAAAATGTTTGATCTTTTCTGTCTTGGGTGAACAAAATATTCAATATCATTGAATTTACATTTAATTGCATATTTTAATAGGAAATGAAGAATAATAATTTCCTTTATATTATTCGAAATGTTTTATAAATACTTCAGGTACAATCCTACATAATGTTTACAATTCCTTTCATTCATATAATATTTTTTATGAAAACCTCACAAAAAAGTGTATGTTTTTATTAGGCATTTTTAATATAAACGATCTTTATATGGATAGTTTTAAAATCAATTTCTTTACTACACAACATTGCGACCTTTATCTTTGACTTCATCAGGTTTTGAATTTAATTAATAAATATCATGGATGTGTCACATTTCTATGTAACTGGAACATTTATGAATTACATACATCATCTAATGATAACATTGTTCAAGGTCTAAAGGTCGTGTTTTGAAGAAAAGAAATAATAGGTTTCTATAACAAGGTCATATTTATTTTGAAACATTTAAGAAGATAAACATAAATGTTACCAATCATAAAATATTATTTTGTCTGGTACTGGCATTAGAATATATTGTTTTATTATCTCAATAAAATGATTTATTTTGCATAACTCATAAACTGTTAATGAATCTAGGTGAAGGCTGCATTTGACAATTGTTATTCTAGCTCGTAAAAGCGACTTCAGAAAGAGCAGCAGTATGCATTTGTTTTCAACAACAGATCCACTTTGCGCAACATCTCTGCTTCTCTTCGAATGCTTTATCTCTGGATTTCTCCCTTGTTCGTCAGCAACTCAGCACGTGTTATTCCACTTTCATCATGTTGTTGGATAAAACACACCCTTTCATGAATTTCTCACATAAATGCGAAACGTATATGAGGTCACAATTATTCAGCTCATATTTTCGCTTCTAATTTATATGCGTGTTTAAGGAATGAATCAAGGTATTTGAAGACTATTGGGTAGATTTTATTTTTAAAAGTTTTGGGGTATTTTCCAGTATAGATTCTTTTCCTTTTTTTAATTAGTGCAAAAAAGAAAACTGCTGCTCCTTATTTCAGGAGCCGATTTGGAGGTAAGTTGTTGATTACCGTCGAAAATTTGTTTTTGTGTGTGTGTGTGTATTGGATACAGTACTATTATTATTAATATTGTTTATATTATGTTGTAAGAATCACGCACTTGTTTTGACTCTGATGTAATAAATGTATTTGAAATTTTAAAATTAAAAAATAATGTTGCAAAACATTGCATAAATGGTTCTTGTAGTGAAATTCCACGAAGAAGAGACGTCTATATCCGATTCAATAGGGATATTTTATACACAACAGTTCTTCGTCCTTCAACGAGATACGAAGGCCACCCATGAGGTTAGCAAGTACTTTCCACTTTAATTACAAGTCCGAGAGAAGTTGGTAGGGTTGGGAAGTTGTTGGGTGTCGAGATTAAAAACCACGGAACGACTTCTAATCTCGCTAATTTCAAGAAAGAAGTGGCATCTCCTCCTACTTCTCCATTTTCTCTCCTTTTTTTGACCTTTCTCTAACCTTTTTCTTCCATTGACGATTTTGAACATCTGGCTGTTTCGTTCTTTTTCAACGATTTAGGTAGCATTTAAGGCTATGTGAATGTTCTGGGGAGAACGTTCAAGAATTTGCTGCGAAAATTTTAGAATGTTTGTTGAATCGTCAGCGTCATGTTCTTCTGCGTAACAAACCCAGAGAGAATAAGGGAAACTCATTCGAGTTTCTAAATTAAACGCTAGGAAAATACGCGGGGAAGTTAAATGTTATTTAGACAAAAGAACTGACATTGTGTAACATTTACCTTTAAAGGGTTATTCTGATTTCACGTTGAGAGGAGTTTTTTTGTAACTAAATTATTTCAACTAGAAAATGTATAAAAAGAAAATATAATGTGTCATTACATACACTTAATTATAATCCTTCCATTTACCTTTCCAAAATGTATTTTCATAAAAAATTATATATAGCTTTTGGCAGTGTTCACGTAGATCATACGTGTTTGTGACGCGCCAACAAGAAGATGTAGGATCGATTACCTGCTCAGGCGAAATCCGCGTGGTTTTCCTCTGGGATTCCAGCCAAATCCCTTCAGTCCATTCGGTTCTGCTCTTCCATTTTCCTGTTAGCAACATCTCTTCTTCCCATAAAATTTTCTCCAAAATTTACTAATGCGAGGTATGAACTTGACCTCAGAGTACGATTTCGTTTTAAAAAAATATAACCTGATTTTAAAGGATATTTTCGGTTACTGTCATTGTTAACGTATAATTTTATATTTTGCACCCTAATACACATAAAATCTTATTTTTACTTACAACGTTTCGATCGCTGTTTGAGTGTATCTTACAGAATAACCTCAGTTTAATATTTTTCAGTTATGATACTTGTTTGTAATTTGTTTATGGATTGAGATTTAGATAGAATGGCGGAAGATCAGGTTTAATGATTAGTTAATAAATAAAAAAATATTTAAACCTTACTCTTCCCAATGGTAAGATGAAATAGTGTCGTAAGGTAAAGGGAGGCAACCATACCAATTTATACCGAGTATAGAATTTTCTAATAAAAATAGACATTGGTTTCAGTCAGGATATACGTTGGCAGAAATACTCACCGCACATGCAGGTTTTAATCACTCCAAACAAAAAAGATCAAGAGAAACAGACAATAGGATTTGTAATTGCTTGAAAGGGGAAGAAATGATAGAGTACTCTCTATAGGAGTGTGAACTTTACGGGGCAGAACGAAGGGAGTATCTTGTTAAAATGAAGAACAAGAAAATAATAACAGAAAGTTTACGTTGCATTTGATATTATGTATTTGATATTTTCAGTAAATCATTATTGTATGATTTTAGTCATCAAATAGTGGTTGGTGTTTTTTTAAATGATTCTAGTCATCAAAAACCACCAGTAAGGTGTATCAATATGAAGTAAAATGAAAAATATAATTCTAATTTTTCAATGAGTTGAAGAGTTGTACTAAAATTATCAGAAAAATTTCTTTACTTTTATATATAAATGACTATGAATCTCCATGTAATGAATTAATGTTTATATCGGTTATCGAAAAGAATTTTGGGTCAAAAATTGAGCACTTTTCCGACCAGACTCTCTGATTTAAATTACGAACGTGACCAGATGTTCATGTTACAGCTTATGTGTTGAAGAACATATTCTTTTTATTTTTGTATTGCAAGTAAACCTATAGAATGACTTTTATTCAAGTACAAAACCACTTTCAAGAGGAGAGGAGAGAGAGAGAGAGGAAAGGCATCTGGAGCCTAAGAGGATATAAGTTTTGTGGAGTTCAATTTCGGACTGCACGCACTAGAAAGAGAGAAGAAGAGAGTGAGCCAGAGGTAGAACTGCGGTCAGCGCACTCGAGTGGCCTCTCACGTTAAGTCGCTGACCGAACACGAGGGAGTTCACGACACAGGACGCTTTCACACTCGAAGATATAAAGGACGCAGTGATCACAGGAAGCAGAGATATCTTCGTCAATCAAAAGTGAGTGATTTCGAAAAATAAGGTCTCATTGTACACAAAAAGAATGTCGTACTAACAGTACGAGGCTGAACATAAATTACGAAACGCACCCTGAGGAGGGGGGTAGTAATATTGCCATACTGTTACAGCAGGGAAGGGTGGGGGGTTAGCCTCAGTGTTACGTACGGCTAAGTTATACAGAGTATGTTTATCGGGTCCTTTTCAAAAAAATATTTGTCTTCGTAATCCATTTCAACCGCTCAGTGGAAGCAGAGAACAATAAGAAGCTAATATAAGTGCATGAAAATTTTCCCGAAAATCATCATAAACTTTATGGGTGGTGACGGAAATCGAGCAGTTAGACCTAGAGTTACTGGGGAAAGGATAAGGGATATTATATCAGATGCGATATGGAAGGGCGTTCAAAAATAGGCATTTTTGCGTTACAAGATTTATACACGGTCCCTATGGCAACAGTAATAGCACTACTGTTTACTTTCCTTTGAAAATATTAATTGGATGTAAGATTGGTTTTTTCATCGCTTTCTTACTTTTTCCATATCAATCAGTCGAAAAAGTCGTGGATATGAGGGAAAATAGTTCCCTCTTATCGCTCATTGAGTAAGTACCAACGGACGGACTAAGAAAAGTTCAAAAAATACCACACTTTCATCTGAATTAGACGTCGTGGATTTCCATTTGAATGCCCTTGACCCTTGACATTTATTTACCACGCTCACCGGGGAGATGTCGCAAGAATTATATCTGGAATCCTCATAATCCCACGTTTCGAACAGTTACTTTTATATAGAATCATTTTTCTGCGAAAACTGAATGTGACGCTTCTTCCTTCTCTGTAGTAAAATACTAAAATAGCTCGATCAATTATCTGCTTCTTTTTACAAATCTTTAACGAGAGAGCTTTAATTGATGAGTGGGGATATCAGTAAGACATCAAAATAATGGAGCGACGTCGAAATGGAAACGAATGAAAAAGAAGGAGAACGAGAAATTCGCGAAGGAGAAAGGCAGTAATAAACAATTAAAAGGAAGGCGACAGAAGGAAAGGGGAGAACAGGAACATAAGCAAGCATGGAAGGAAGGCTGGGGTGCGCACGAAACCGGAGCGCCCACTGACGCCTCGCTAATGGACAAGACTTCATAACAACCCTCTCACTCCCTCTCCTTCGGCCACCACGGAGCGCGGGATCTCTCTAGCGATGCATGGGTGCTTCCCTCGGGCAAGGCTCAGAGCAACAGATGAATCTCCCCTATTGATTCTCTTGCAAGTGAACTCGCCTATGTACATCTGTTGCCTGTAGCAAAAAGAGTAAAAACGAATTTCAATTTTACACATATCTCAAGTTAAAAAGTCAAATCAGTACAATTGTTTCTCATACTGAATATTAATTGTTAGAAAATAGTTTTGTTCGTAGAATTTTCATCCATTTAAAAGTTTTAAAAACACGGAATAGTTTTCTAAATTTTATATTTTTATCGACAAATCATCCTCCTCGCTCCACAGTGAGTTCATAAAATGTCTTCATGAATAAATACTGCAAGTAACGAACATTATCAACCGCGCATTAAACATTTATCAATGCATATTGTTCATCCTAATTGTATCGAAACATGTATCATGAATGTTAATGTAAAATATAGTGCTAGTATAGAATTTCACAAAAGAATTTATCAATGAAAATTAATTTTAGAAATAAATTCACATATAAATACTTTGGATATGGAATTTACTTTTTTCTACCAACTAAAAGTAAGACTTTCGTCTAATGTTAATTTAATACAACCTAATACTTGATACATCGGCTGTAATTTGAATATACACAATTGTCAATGATTATATGCTACAAATAACGAACAGAATACGTTATTAAATGCATCTCGAACTTTTGCCAATGCATATTCGTAATTTCCTCGAAAGGTAAAACGTAAATACCAATAAAATATAACTTACTAATAAAACATATAGCTCTTTTTGTGAGACTATTTCATTTATGTAGGTCCAATAACCCACAATATTTTGTGAGCGCTCTTCTCTTGTCTCCACTCACACTTATCGACGTCCTGCAGTGAAGAAGTTGAAGAACGCTTTTCTTTGTGGACGTCTGACAATGACGGGAGCTCCGAACAATACTCCCTTCCGAGGTTAAACTCACTATAGATCTTTTGTACAGAGAAGAAAAAGTGCCTTCCAGAAAGCAGAGCTTTCCTGAGACTATGGACCATTAGATGAAAACAAACAGGTTGTCAGAAAGCGAGCAGACCCGTTCAGCTCTTACCGTCGAGGATGGAACTTTCTCGAATTCGCAAGGCTTTGGGAGGGACAACTGGAGCGATGGCTACGAGCCCTAGGACGCTCGTTTCGAATTTGAGAGTTTTAACATGCACAAATCATCAAATCTTTCTTTTAATGCCCCAAAAAAGAGGAAGAAATATTTCCTTTCTTAGCGTCAACTCTGAAAATCAAATATATTGATAATGTAGGGAGATTTAATGCAAACATCTTATAATGAATTCAGATGTGCAATGTTGGTAAATTAAAATCGTAAACTATAAATTAATAATTTGAATATTAAACATAAAATTTAATTTTAAGAAATCAACATCGTCAAAAGAACCCTACCATGTATGTGAACACATGCATTTGTAAATAAAATAATTGAGTTTACTCTTGAGATACGAAAATAATTAGCATAAATCCGCCTATAATCATGACATTTATCATAAATATTTCTTGAAACTACGTCACATTTCCGCAACGCACATTGCTAGGGGTGAATATTGATGTTAAGACGTGTCACGGGCATATGTATCGTCATAATGACACAAGAAAGATTAATACGTAAATTTTTGGGTGAACATTTAGTGACCTGAGCAGGAATCGGTAGTCCTACAATGTCAGGGGACATATAAAGACTTTAGGGGACATATAATATACGTGTTCTTAATATATTTTCCAGAATTAAAATAGAAACATAATAATTTTTATTCATTTCGTCCCAATGTGAAATGCATTTACCTTTATAATAGAAAAACGTTTTTTTTTTCTTAAAGAGCTCTCTTGTAGAATTGTCACTCATTTGTGAGAATAGTTCTATCACCTTCTTTAACTCAGCACCACTCTGGATGTGGAAGAAAAACTTGCTACGCATATTTGTTTTTAACACTTCCTACACAATAGTAAGGGCTCTAATGATCTTGGCGTTGACGAGCCCTAAATTCCCATAAACAAAAAAAAACACACACACACAATGGTACTACATCCTCTCATCTCTCATCGTAACTCATAATCACATTTAAGATCATAAAAAGATATTCATGAAACCTGCTTTGCTCGAAAGGTGTGAATCTGCTTTCCACTACTCTGTCTCCCTCATTTGTAGGAGGAGTATGAGAGGAGACAGCTTCCAGACTTGGCCGTAAACAAGGCCCTAAGTACCAAACGGCCTGACGGGAATTTCCTAACTACTCTCTAATAACATGGCTTTCAACGAACAGTGTACTCGGTACGCTTAATAAGTGAAGTGAAGCATTGTTTTCATCTCCATTGTTCTGCTTCTCACCCACTCTTCATTTATCCCACTCACCTGACTTTTGTTAATTTGTCAGTGGTCTACTATAATGCTACATGGACAGTCCCATTCAATACTCTTTCATGACCTGCCTATCGTATCTTCAAACATATTTCACAATGAAATCATTAAGTTGGGGGTGTCATAGTTTTACGAGAATAGATTATTCTTATTAAAAGTATTTTCAGCTCTCGTCCACTGAAACTATATAATTTGAACCCCAATTATATTTAAGCGAGACTAGTGCAACCAAAATATGTATATTTAAATGAAAATTTCATGTGTAATTCATAGTATTACAATTTTAATTTTCGAGGACTCCTTGCTAACATTTGACACATGAATGAGTGAACATACTAAGAATTTCTCATACTTGTACTAAACATCCAGATCACACGTTTTAACTTTATGTGGATGCGTGTAGTTCTTTTTCTGGAACCAAAAAATTTTTAATATATTTCAAGTATATTGAAGAGAACTTAATAAATTTTTTAATTAATAATTTGAATAATATCTTAAAGAATACACTTTCATGAAGATAGGTTTATAAAAAAATCGTTCATACATTTCTGTATTAATATTTCAATACAAATAATTTGTTGGGAGACTTAAATCATTCTTCGGAACTTCGTTTTTCTGGATTCTAACTCCCTATGATTTCACGTAAATGCAAATATTGTACGCAGCAACAGCAGAGCAGCTTCTCTTTTCCAATACGGAAGCAAACATGAGAAGAGAAGGATCTTCTGCTGTCGTCGCGTATCTGCGTGCGCCTGATTTGGATGTATGCTCACGCACACGCGTGCTCACTCCATACACATGTCCACGCACGCACTCACACGCGTCTCGCTTCAGGAGGCATTTGAATGAAATTTACATGCAAATTAGTTTTGTGGTGACACGTTTTATACCTCGAGAGCTCCAACCACCACCGCGAATGTTTCTAAAGCGAGTCGCTGGAGAGCGAGGAGATAACGAGGAGGACGCCGAATATGAATTTATATCTACGTTACTAATTCTCACATAGCGGAATTCATTGCTACAGTTGCGTAAGTAAAACAAATGTGCAATTCCGAACTTGTGCTTGAGAAGAGAGTAGGAGTTGTTAAAAAGAGAATACTCCCAAACAAACAAACAAACAAACAAAGAATCAAAAGGATCTACATTATTCTTCTTCTTCCATACATTTCCATGTAAATACAGCAATGTGTTTTACAGGCAAAATTAATACACTAGTACAACTATTTTTCTGTTTTGAGATCATTGAGAAGAAGAGGAATTGTTTACGTTTTGGACTTATTTGAGAAGTCGGGATGTGTCATAGACGACCGAATTAGGAAGAAAGTGAAGTTGCCTCTAAATTATGTGAATCCAAACAATGTATACGTTATGCGTTATTTACATTCAACATGATTTTACAAGTAACTTGAAACCTATTTTTTAAAATCCAAAATATTATTCAATTTTCACCGAGTGTTGACACATAAAATTTAATTTTACTAACATAACAGTGAGGTATTCTCTACGTTCTCGAATAAACGGAAGAAAATGAAAGAAAACGTTTTCACGGAGTGAGTGATATCAATTTAATGTTATTGTTATTTTTATTTTTATTTACTTTTTCTGAAATATAAGAAATGAAATCCAATTCTATTAACCTAGTGGACTTTTAAATAAAAAAATGTCTCCAATTCAGTTACACTTCAAAGTTTATTTAGAAGCAGTTATTTTTAATAGTTTTTATAAAGTATTTTCTATAAACCATAACTAAAATAATCAAATGTTCCAGAAAGTGTTTTATATAAAGATACTTTTAACGGTCGAAGAAGTTATGTCCAGACAACAAATCAAACAACAAAAATATTATAAACATAATTATCTTTCTTGAACTCTTGTATGTTAGACAGTTAAATGTTTAATAAATAAACAAGCAAACAAACAAACAGTAATATCCTCCGCACACCCCAAACACAGTCTAAATAGAATTAAATTCAATAGGGTCTCAATATGTAATAAGAATGATTGATGTTGTTTACGGAACAGAAGTCTAAAATACGTGTGATCAACAACTAAGTGAACATATTACACTAGCGTTGTGTAAATAAGCGGCAAAATTACACATCATGAGACTGTGACGCGGCATAGCAAATATGTTGCTTTACAATTTATACTAACACGTTAAAAGTAACTAATGTTATTATTTGTGTGCACAAAATTGCTCAAACAAACCCCAAAATGGAAGATTTTTGTTTTGTAATTTATTTAAGTGCTGTACAAATATTAAAAAAGCGCTTATTTTTCAGTGGAGCTAGAAGTACTTCGTATGAGAGCAGAAAAGAAAAGAAACTTTATGTAGATGTACGAGTGAAACGAAATAATTTCGTTGAGATAGATAAATTACTAATGTCATAGAAAAATTATGGACACTCACCCACAAAAGTTTCAGTTAGAAATGTATAGACATCAGACAGACGATATTTTGTTAAATGTCTCAGATAGATCATAAGTTCCACTGAAATGAATACACGCGTTAACAATTCAAGGGACCAGTCGATAGTGGACGGTGTAATTTCAGTGGAAGTAATGTGTTGCTGCTACTTAACACACTCACATGAGGTATGAAAGGAAGAAACATCAAAAGTTGCCGAACACGACGGAGAACGGAGGTGTGACTCTCTCTTCATCTCGACAAAAGTAATTTTCTGAGGAACTAACTCTGCTTTGTAGGGTACAACGTGTAGGGCATGTTTTCTTCCATTATAGACCCCTTTGCTCTCAAGAAGTTACTTCACAGAAATAAAATCTGAAGAGCTTCAGACGGTAATTCAGAAGCTGCGTCAACATGCTCTCAATGAATTTGCTGTAACGATGTCACTTTTGATAACTCATTAATGAGAAATATCTCTAACAATACATGTCATTTGTTGTTCAACCAATTTTTAACCATGGAAAATAAAACAAACGGGTATATCTAAATTTTAATGATATGTAAATACATACAATATACACCTCCTACCCGAAACTGCTACTAGAAAGTATTTATTGTTAAGATAATTTTTACACTTCGTTTTAATTTAGTAAAAATAAAAATAAACATTTTAAAACAAAAACCGTGATAAAATCTTAAATAGTTCATTCTATTATCACTAGCTTTCGAACTCAGAACTAGTTCCCAGAGATTAGCAGAGGGTTTGAACTCTCTGCTATTGAAAAAAAAAGGGTTCGAATCTTTCGAATTCGAAGCTTCGGGTCTACACCACGAAATTGTAGAGTTTAATGCATAAAGGCACAGTTCTAGGAAAAGTTACTCCCAATAATTACACTAGCTTTAAAAAAGTACTCCCTTGTTACGAACGTTTACCTACTTTATTGTTTTGCGTATTTTTGGATACTTTTATGAGAGACACAAGAAGGTAATTACAAATTAATTAATAAATGACACTAAGAATATAAAACCACGACGAAACTTCACAGTGTTTTCTACGTGCGTAATATGCAGAACACTTTTCATTTTCTTCCTCTCAATCATGTAAACACGAATTATCATTCAATATTTTTTCGAGTACTTTTCCTTGAAGTTTCTCGTGTTGAAATAAGAGATCGTTCCTTTATTTTCCTTATTCCAGACACAGACGCGGGCTGTCAGCCAGAACCAACAAACCTTCGCACGAACACAGTGCTAGACACAGGAAAATGCTATTAGTTGATTAAAACGATACAAGCTCCAGCCGTCTGGAGTCGAGCTAAGCAAACAAGTCGGTGGCCTTTCACTTCGTTGTATAGCTGGCGGTGTTTCGTTGGCAGTCGGGATAGTAACGACTATACTTTTAACGCGAAAACCACTTGCACGCACGATGTTGGAAAACACAGGAGATATAATTACTTCTCCTTTTTTATTTAAAACATTTTTTCTTGTAATAATACATGATTTATATTTAATAATATACAGGGCACTTGACACTTGAGGATTGGAATGTAAACTTTAAACGTGTATGTAAAAATTCTGGGGAATCTTCTTGATAACCGCATCTGTGAGGCACATGGTCTTGTTAATATTAGTGAACGTCAGAATCCCAGCTAAACATACCCGCAATTTAGTTCCTCTGTTGCATTTCTTTGGTGGCCAAAACTTGGTGCATTCATCAATACAATGTTGTTCAAATTATCCTTGCAACACAACTTGTCAACAATGTGTGTTGGATTGAAATGTGTACATTAAGCATAAATAACTACAATCGCGTCACTTTTATAAATAATGTACAGCAAAAACCCATTCCTTTTTCATTAGCCCAGGAAACAAAATCAAAAGTTGAAAATACCAATGCAACTGAGAAACAAGACAATTCTCTGTACACCAAGTCACCTGCATAAACAGCATTTAATCCTGGTTTATAAAGGTCTTTCTAATGTCGTATTATTTTATTGTATTTGTTTTATTGATGTACTTCATTTTTATGTTGTTACTAATGTACTCTTAATAAGTGCATAGTTTTTTAGAACAATTCTGTATTTTTTATTTTACTATTTCGTAGTTAGTAAAGAACTATAGAGTTGTTCATTTAAAACAAGGATTTTAAGTACTAGTGAGGAGTAAAAATTATCGTCACTTGATTGTTATTTAATTGATTAGGGCATATTGAGAAATGTCAAAAATAAGAATATAAGAATACATGTATTGAAACAGTCTCAAAATTTATTTTTTTGTCATGATCTCTGTCTATTTCATTATTTTATAAGAATACCATCTCTAGCACCACCCCTCCACCAAATGCTTCTCTAGAAACTATCTTTTTTGTAATGGCGATAGTTTAATGTTTTCCATGATTCTAGAAAGAAATACACTAATGTACAGAAATTACTCGTATCGAAAGATGAAAACTCATCTTGAACTTCATTAAGAGTCTGACCTAAAACATTAACAATATAAATAAAAAATAACAAAAATTAAAATAATTCTTAAAAATAAAATATATAACTGATTATTCATGGAAGGGAAAGTGAAGTGATATGATACCAATAAAGTTTTCTATTACTGGAACAAATAAGTAGGACTGGGCTAAAATAATTAAGGTTTCACGCCTGAATAAATAAAAGTTGAAGCAGAAACTATTGTTTATTTTCTTTTTGTTTTTTCGTTGCGAAATTTGTGTTACATTACAACCCCAGTGTGACTCTTGAGTTCATACGATAAAACAAATATGATGGATGCCAATCAAGCAGCAGGAAGAGAAGATTCCTACGCACGATGGACACTCCGCCACAGAGTGGGTCGACCGGAAGGCTCTCAGCGCTTTGAGAAAATTAATATTTGTACGCCGACCAATCTTGCGGACGACCGCGAAGCGGG
This sequence comes from Laupala kohalensis, assembly GCA_002313205.1. Lineage (NCBI taxonomy): Eukaryota > Metazoa > Arthropoda > Insecta > Orthoptera > Trigonidiidae > Laupala > Laupala kohalensis. The sequence continues at coordinate 140,635 of NNCF01129130.1, read as the reverse complement.
CTGCGTCGACAGACATAAAAGCGGATTAAATCGATGGCACAGCCACGTATCGACCGAATTTCATAGCATCCGCTTCAAAGTCCGAGAACTGGGCCACTGGCGGATCACTCCAGCGAATCCACAGCCTTTTTTGTACACTTCTTCCTGGATTTTTATTTTTCAGTCTAGTTAATTACATACATTTAAGGAGAATTTTCTAATTAGGAATGGGAAGGAGAGGTTATAGCTTTCAAGAGTGGGGGTAGGAAATAGAGTTTTTAATGGATAATCGAGACTTCGCAATGTAAAAGAGGTTCCTCTGAAACCAATAAGAGAGCTGAACTACTTTAATTATTAACAGCACATCTTTTACATCAAATTTTAATTATATTTGAGGAATTTTGTTGTGTTGAAGATATCAGTTGTCAGAAGACATAATTAAATTCGTAGAATATGCTTTCCTGTTTCGCTATTGCGATTGATCTCTTTAAGACATTCGAAAGAATCATTGTGTACTGTTCTTCCGCAGAGAATCCCACGTATTTTATCTCAAACATAATATTCAGCATGACTGGATATTTATTTTTGAAAAAGACGACATTAACTAAAAGGATAATCACAATTGTATGTATATTTTTTCAATAGAAATAAATCGATTGAAACGATTGAATGAAACATGTAACATTTTTTTAGCAATAGTATGTAAACAAGATGAGCACCGACTATTGCAAATTTTAAAAATCTTTTTATTATAATTCACTTCTCGGTATTTAACAGACGTTTTTTTATATACTTTTCACTCATTTTCCAACACTCTCTTTAGATGGGCTGGATATTCGTAAAACATGTGACAATTCAATATTTTGAAGAAAAATATTTTTCTACGTTTGTATTTTAAACAGATCTTTTCTTATCGCTTCAAACCGTTTCTGATGTGTGTACGAGCTAGAACCCCTATTCTTTTTAACATCTACACTTAAATATAAAAATTACTTCCATAAGCTTTAGAGGATGCTGAATCCAAATGAAATCATGAGTGTAGACCCAATATAAAAAGAGATAGATACTTATTCTCTTTTTTCCTTGACATAGACTTCATTTCTTGTTTATTTCATAAAAAAGTAAAAAGTACAAAAAGAAACTGAAGATTTTAATTTTGAACAAAATTTTCCGCTGAATGGTATAAAATATTTTCCGTATTAAATACAGAACTACATTACTTAATTATAATTTTTTATGTCGACCGTTAGCTGAAACCATACCACAATTATGCAATAATTGTCATAACACATCAATATGGATATATTTTACCAGAAAACAATATGATATAAAAATATCCTGTTCTAGAAGATACAAAACAAAACTCAAAATAATGTATTTAGATTTATTTTCGCAACAACAAAAATTAAACGACAAAACAATAGTATAAAGACAATTAATTTGGAGAAGTATAAGCTCACTGTGTTTTTCACATTAACGCTCAATAAATGAAGCTCTCATCACATGCCAAGTACCGAGGTTCATTAGGCGCCTTTCTTGACCTCTATATTTCTATTCCTCAGTATTAATGAGTTTCGTTATTAACTAAATGAGATGATGTATGAGTCGCTCTAATATGTAGTATTAGTAAAACCTGAATAATGTTACTATTTCTCCCCATAATAGTTTCTTTAAATTATCTCACCTAATAATGAAAAATACTCAACCTACGTGTGGTAGTTGTAGGTTCATGCTACGAGAGAATAGTTACTCTTGATTATATACTTCCACACAGGATACAGTTTATTTCCTGAACAGTTCGTTTTGTTTCCAAATTAAAGTCTGGAAAGTAAAAGAGAAAGATATTGTCCATGGTTTAAATTTATCAATGAATTTAATATATTATTTTGACGGTAATTGTTGGAAATGTGAAAAGGTAATTTAATTATAGACTATATTTGACTTAAGGTAGAAAAATTAATGTATTTATAAAGTAATAGGTAAATAAAATATAATTCAAACAATCAAAAATTGAAACAGCAAATGTTTCGATAAAACGTAATAAGAATTAATTTGCAGAGAGTGTTGAAATGTAACGATATTCAAGAGGTTTTCAACTAATATATAACTTTCGAAATGAATAAGTGATATGAATATTCAAATAATTTTCCCAATTACGAAGTGAATTATTATACTGACTGCTATCATACATTATTCAATATCATTGCTACTGTTGGGTATTTACCAAATTCCAGCAATGCTGAGGCAGGTGCTTTAATTATTAGCTATGGGATTTCAAAGCCATAAGTGGGCAACAGAAAGTGAGGTAACGTGGAAGTTCTGTAAAATAGAGAAAATGTTGTTTATTGAATCGAAAAGTTTGCAATCATGTTACTATAGAATATTCCCGCTAAACGAGTGGAATAATTGGTCAAGCGTAAATGGATCTCAACGATGGCATCATTTTCCACTATCTGCTGATATTTTAAGAATGTTCAATTTAAGTCCGATTTCTAACTTATATATAAATGAAAATACACAACGCAAATTTTGTATGTAAGCTTGATGTAATTTTACGTCCGCTATTTTAATTAAAATAGTTAATTCGACCTTTTTTGTTTTAAGCAGACAGTTTTTCTATTTTTAAAACCTCACATAAAAACGCACGTAACACATATTAAAATTTATTGTTGTGATAAATGCACCAGAAAAAACAAATCATGTCAAAAAAATTGTTAAAATCATATTAAAACTAATAAAAATTTTTGTACACTACGTTTCGTCCTTCTGTTCAAAACAACTTCAGGCGTGTTACTACTGTACAATGATAAGGAAACTAAGGCAATCTGTGACCACCGAAACGCCGATCAATACTTTTAGTACAAAGGTCAATATTTTTTAAATAGCGTCATCCAACTCACAACTTAAAACATAATAAATAGGTTTAAACTATAAGAAAATATGTGATATCTTCCGTTCAGGTGAAAATGACGACGAGCCGGGAAACGAACCCAGGACTCCGGCTTTGAACGCAGGGGTGTTAACCACTACACCACCCGTCCGCCTGCCACAACAGTACACTATTTCCACCCAGACCTATCTGTTGTTCAATTGCAATTTTCTGACATTTCTTTTAAAGTTTCCTATGAAATTAATTTTCTTTTCATCAGACCACTTAATAATTGATAACCTTTTTGAGTTTCCTGTAAACATTTGTTCTTCCTCGCGTATTTTAAGATTTATTTTTACCCTGAGAGCCACGTGGTGCAAAACACAACGTCATCTCAGAACACGGGATCAAGTACAATCATGTAATGAATTGGGAAGAATTTACAATTTTAAATATAGATAAATTATATAAGAAAAGGTTAATATCTGAAATGTTGCACGTTAATTCACCATCAACTTACATATAGACACCGGTAGTTTACCAGATATTTACAAAACTTTAATTTAAACAAAATCCTACTTTTGTAACGATAAAAATGGGATTGTGTCATAACACTTTATTACATGATGTTATTTCTATTCGCCTTGCATTTATGTATCATGTATATCATGTCAATGTACCTTTCTTGTATTTCCATTTCATTTATATGAGTGCCGTTGTTTGTGTATTTTGTTATAGTTTAAACTCATTTATTATGTTTTAAGTTGTGAGTTGGATGACGTTATTTAAAAAATATTGACCTTTGTACTAAAAGTATTCATCGGCGTTTCGGTGGTCACAGACTGCCTTAGTTTCCTTATCATTGCACAGTAGTAACACGCCTGAAGTTGTCTTGAACAGAAGGACGAAACATAGTGTACAAAAAAATTATTATAGTTTTAATATGGTTTTAACAAAAAAAATTTACACTATGTGTTTTACTAGTGCATTTATCACAACATTAAATTTTAATATGTGTTACGTGTGTTTTTATGTGAGGTTTTAAAAACAGAATGAATATCTGCTTAAAACACAAAAGGTCGAATTAACTATTTTTGCATGTACGCGTTTGAAACAGTTTCACATAATGGAAGTAGAAAATACTTTTCCAAAATATATGCTAAACGATCGGTATGATAATATATCTAAAATTATATTCTTTGTGATCGCTGTATAATTTTGAAATAAATAATTTCGAAATATGTACATACTTTATGTTTACACAGACACACTTTGAAATCTTGAAAACTTTGTCGTTCTATTTTTTTTCTTCAAAATTTGAGATGTATGCTGTAACTGAAATTTGCACATAAATACTATTGCAAAGTATTTCATTTAATTCTCGAGTGAGCCACATGACGCGAAAAGGAATCAGGAAATGTTTCAAACAAAATCAATCTTCGTTGTGTACTGTTATTCTCTTAAAGTATTTACAATTTTAACTAACATATGAGTGAGTGCATTAATAATATATATTAAACATTCCTTACAAACTAGGGAAGATATTAAAACTAGGTTAGAAAAACTAGGAAGATAGAAACTAAAGAGAAGTATCAAAGAATTTTCTTTACATCTAACCAATCAGAGTACACGAATGTTTTATGGAGTGACGATTTGAGATAAATAAATCTAGACATAGAATAGTTGGATATTGGTGAGGCGATACTAGTATTCATTTTCAAGAATAAATGAAAGAAATGGACATTTGCCCTCTGAAACTTGGCATTGTCAGACTGAAGATGCCAGCTAAGCTGTCGAAAGTACTATCTGAATAAATATTTTACTAGTCGTCAACACCACATCAAGGGTTCTAATGACCTTGACGAGCCCTAAAGCCCCGCAAAAAAACACCACATCTTTCATTTGTTCTAGAGACAGAAAAGGCGTTTGAACTCCAATAAAGAATGTACAAAATACATAAAACAAAAGAAACTCATATAAAATACAAAAGAAGCTTTAAATCAAGAGTGTGTGAATGTAATTACGTTTCCATTAAGTAATATTTATAACTATTCCTTCAATACCCGAGGAAAAATATCCAAATTTCGTATTCAGAAAATGTAAACAAAGATGATGGAAGAGTATTATATTTTACGATTTATAAAAAATGGACATAGATGAAATTATCCTGGAAAGTCGTATAATCCTAAAATACATAATTTACACTCATATTGAGGTAGAAATTTAATTCGAAATCACTGCCTAAAGTGTACCATGAATTCAAATACGCATATATCAATATCATTATATTGAACTTAAAATCAACGTATTTCTCTCAAGTAGAAAAGTGCAAGATGAAATGTATATTTTTAATGCGTTACGCACATCTCTTTTCCAATATTCGCTTACTTAATACCTTGAAGATATCTTTGTGTTCACCTACACAGTACAACTTCGTCGATTCAGAAACCGTAATTCTCCATCTACCCAACGAAGATCACCATGTCAAATGAAAAAAATCACAAAAAATGCAGGAGATTCCGAAAGCTTTCGAATCTCTGGACAGACACGCAGCTCTAAATGCCGCAAGGCCCAAGAAGATCCGGTTTACGTCACTTCAAACGAACCGTCGTCCCCTTTGAGGGTTGGAGTGCAACTGGCACGAGAAGGTGAGCGCCAGCTCGCTGCCTGTCGAGAAGTCCCCGTTGGCCAGAGACCTAGCCACAGCGAAAGTGCAGTATGCTTCAGAAACACGTCGACATATGTGACACTGGTGGTATTTTGAGCGCTTCGCATCGTAACTATCTTTCAAAAAAAGTATAAGGGAGAAAGGCCGCCAAAAATGATCAGAAGGAGAAACATGCATTGTCAGAAGAGGGATAAGTTAATGAATGTCAGGAAATACGAACTGGTCAGTGAAAATTTGGAGAATCATTTTACTTTTTGATATACGCACTACGGACGTTAAAGAAGGTACTTAGATTAAATATCTTATAATGACTTTGTAAGGGAAGAGGCAGTGTATTGCAATGAACAATGTTACCTTCCCCCTACTCAACTATAAGGAATCTCCTAACAATGCCAAGTGAATATGTATTATTACTTCCGAACACAAATATGACAGTGTAAACATATCCAATATTAGTTAATATAAAACTCAATATCTACTTTTCAAAAATAAACGAAAACATATAAGGTTAAATTCTTGATGGAGTATATATTTGATGAATGAAATTCTATNATATATATATATATAGTTTGTAGTTTGCTAAGGTCAATTATCACAATAAAATTCAAAATTACCCTCATCTGTAAAGGTCCAATGTTTGGAGATCGATTATTTCCTCCGTCAGTTCAACTCAGAAACCTGATGCAACGGACAGAGATTCGCGAATCTGCTCGATGAAATATTCACGGCATTGCCAGATAAGAGCTGTGTGTTGTTCAGCTATGAATATTCAAAGTTGCTGACAGCACCGCTCCAAGCGGCGGAGCGTGGAAGCGTGCGACGCGCGAAATCACCCGGTGATATTGGGATTTATTTGTCTCGATATAGACACTGCATCGCTTACTAAAACTTTAGTCAAGTTCGTTCTCGTTTTGAAGTTTAAATGTTACGTGTTTTCTTCTTGAAATCGACGAGTCTTAGATTTTCATTAATGTCATAAGAATTATTCCTTGTGGCAAACAATTTTTTGTCAAAAATTATATATCGGTTTCTTTTCAAATTTGCATGTATTCTTTAAAATAAATGCAAAACATGTATTAACGAAATATTGTGAAGAATAATGTGTATTGTTTGATCTAATATAAACAAAGATGTTTCAATAAATAGTACAAACCCTAGCTTACTTTAGTACCATTTATTAAAATATTGGAATACAAGTGGATATCGTAAATTTTCACTTCTACGCATTATGCGGTCTGATATGTGTGGATACCGCACAGTGACAGTCCACTGACGACACACAGTTGTCTTTTCATATCGCTTACCCAGAAACCCAAGTGAATGACAGGGGGTGAGCAAAGAGGGGAATTTAAGATGAAGTGATTCTTTATGGTAGAGAAAACACCTGCTACAGTACCACATGATTCAATTTGAATCCAATAGTGCTTCAGGTGCAATACTAGAAAGTTGTAAGCGAGCGCACTAGACGACGCCAATTTATTGTTATCGTACAGTTTTACAATATTCTGAGAAATTTACGACAGTTATGTAACATAGATTATGAAAACGTACGTTTTTTGGGTACAGGTTCAATATGCACTTGGATTTTCGTCAAAATCAACTGAAGGTGGACAGGGCTACCGAATTAGTTACAGTCAGTTAACGAGTTTGAATTACAAGTTGCAGAACTATCAGTTCTGTATACTGAGACTCGCTTTGTTCCGAACAATCAAGTATGAGACATAAATCATATTAACTTCTCTCAGAATCACAAATTGAAATATCATGTTACATTATTATTTTAAAACGTAATAATTGTAAATATTAAGAATTAAAATTAAAATATTGTATTTTGTTGCACATGACACATTTTTACACGCGTTGTGATTAACTGAAGTAAAAAAAGTGATGGGTAATAAGACTTATTTACTCGTATCACACAAAAGTCAGTCAATTTCTTTTCTAAATAAAAACTAATTTATTTGTACTTTCAAATTGATATTTACCATATGTATTTGCGTATTGATTAGTTAACAAAGCGAACAGAAATGCCTTCAAAACATATAATGTTATATAAAACATATTAGACGAATACCAATTCAATCGTTTTCTAAGCATAAAGTGGCTGTTGTGTTTGATTTTCTATTGATTAATATGCATCATGTTCATTGATGGCTGTAGTAATTGTACTCTTTCCGCTTAATGGGAAGTAATAGACAGAGACAATAAAACATTATCCATTATAAATCGTAGAACAATGTACATTGATATATAATTTTTAAATTTACTGAAATACTTAACTTCTACTTTTACAGAATAAACTTAATTAAATTCAATTCTGAAAATTTCCTTTATTTTACAAGTTTAAACTAAGTGCACATTTTGCAGTCGAGAAGGAATGAACATGATCTTAGCGTAACATTTGATTTCTAGACCTCCTTTAGTTGTGTCTTCATTATGTACAGTATATGTACAGTATTTCCTTTAATCACCATGTATGATAGTTACAGAAACGGGAATTACAGTACAAAATAGATTAGAAAACAAGAGAATAGGGGTTATATTTGTCAAGGAAGCAACGGAGGCGAGGAAAGCACTTTTAAAGACGAAGTTTCCCTCAGCAAAATAGTTGGGAATTCCAAGTTACGAAACATAAAATCAAGGGACGAAAAGGAGTAATAATAAAGATAGTGAAATATAGTAATGTATTTTAGAATGAGTAGAGATATGTTTCATGAGGTAGTAAAAAGTGTTGACAAGGAACCGGAATTGCGAAACTACGCCGGTGGAGAACGAACAGGTGAAGGCGGACGCCACGAGCACGGTAGAGAGAGGAGGAACCTACCCTTCACCTCTCTACACCGTTTGTTTTACCTAATGACTGGCGCCGCCCCTCTCCAACCGTGATGAATGAGATTGAGTGGCGATACGGCCCAGGTGGTACGTCGCTAATGCGCGCGCCCCTGCAAACTAGGCATCCCGCTCAGCGGCCGTGCTCAGTGGCTCAGTGCGGCGGAGAGGTCCCGAAGGACAGAAACAACAGAAGAAAGAATGGCGAGTTCAAGAGGAGGTCTCGAGAGAATTTAGAAGCATTATAGTGAGGAACTATCGTTGAATTCTTAACGATGGAAGACGAAGTATATCATTATACCATATTCATTCTTTTCATTTTCAAATAAATATCAACATGAACTGAATATGGACACGATGGGGAAAAAGAATATCACATCTCTTCCTCCAATCTTTAAGTTAAATATGTAAGAGGAAATATAGATTTAAATCGATCGACATGAATCGATAAATAGATAAAAATGCGTATATATTTTCCCTATCGCATCAGTATGATCGTCATAAAAATGAACTTGAATATTTGTAATGGTTAACATTAAAATGAGTATTGAATTTTAAGTAAAACTTCAAATAATGAAATTATGTATATATTAATAATGTACACTTACCTAAAAAATATGAATGTAAATAACGCCTCGAATCCTAACATCCGAAAACCAGAACAAGGTCATCTTAGCATCAAGACTTACCTGCAAAAAGAATAATTTAAGATTATTAATAACTTCATCAAACAAATAAAATATTTTCGAGACTCATAACAGGAACAGTCAATATTATGTAACCTTACAGATTCGTACAATACATTTCATATGCTTAGTCTTTAATATAAATATGAAAAATAATTTTATCTCCACTGACAATAGAAATGTACTTCTTAAGTAAAATATTAAAACTGTAACTATGAAATGTATCTAAGTTGTCTGACAGATGATAAATTCATGTAAGTTATGTTAAGTCCTTTCTATTACCTGTCAATAAATTTCATTAACTCCAAAGCTTTTTGTAAAGTTATATAATATCAGACACAAAACATTCTTGTGAGTCGTGGTTTAAAAATCCCGGACATAAAACAATATTTTTTTCTTATAATATAGCTAACTATTGAAAATTATGTGACATGTGTAGAAGACAAGACACCTTCGGAAAGAATTTTTTTTCTTAAGAAGAAATTTACTTCTAAAGTGATTACTACAATACGGCAGAGTCATAATTAATTTTATTCTTCGGGCGCAGAAGAAATCTTTGAGATGTACAGAACACATGTCAATATTTCAGAATTCTTCACCTCACGAACACATCTTAATAGGAATTGATCGGATTTATGGAGGTAAAAAAATCAATCTTTAAAATCCGTGGTTAGCTACATGAAGACATGGCTAAATATTGACCAAGGCACCCCATACTCTCTCGCGTCCGGCCAAGAAACTGTGATACCAGAAACATATTCTGGTTGCCATTTTGTGTTTATAATTTTAATTCTACTCTTCCACACAAACAATTAACTTTCTATAATTTTGATTTCAGTTGACACAATTATGTTAACCATACGTAATATTTACATTTTTGCGCACATTTATTTTTGAAAATAATTTTATAGGAAAATAATATCATTAGTTATTAAGTTGATAATTTACTTCTAATAATAAAAGTTCGAAATAAAAAAAAACAAAATGGCTAATCAATTAATATGATCTACAACATTAAAAATAAAATATTCGGTTTTGTATCAACTACATCGTATCAAAACATACCCTGCCAACGCCAGAACAAATGAAAGAGACGACAGGTAGTTACAGAAGGATAACCTCTGAAAACAACACACAAGGGAAGGAGGTCACACGACTCGGTGGTTTACTACCTCACTTCTCCTCTCCCATCACACATCATACACTCGCCCTTCCCGTCCCGCAACCCCTATACACGGTTTATCGGTTACCGCATGGCTGCACTCATCAGAAGTCCCTCAGCAACCAACTCCACGGCTCTTTTGGAAACGAGCTGACCGAGACTTTCACAGCTCGATTGCCTCGAATGACCTTTCATTAAATTTTTACGTTGATTATTATTGCCTAACCACACCCTGACAAACTTTACTAACGAGGGTCTTTAAAGGGAATTATTTTACGATTTTAGTCCGTTCCGCGAGTTTGTGAATAGATCAGGGAGATACTTCCTCACTAAACGAGGATATTCAATCAGGTACAAGTATAAGAAATCCGACGATAAAAGTCTTCCAGAATTCAACTCTTAATTGTATCTTAAGATACGGCTTCGGTGGTTCTATGACTTGTAAGAGAAAGATTGCTTTTATCGCTCCGCTAATGAGGGGTTATATTTCATTATTTAGCTCTACAGTGAAGAAAATGTTTTCCATGGCTTCTGAGTGACGCAGAAAGATGGTTCTTAGAATCTTATATTTCAATTTTATCAAGCTGTTTTAAATTGTGAATTCTAAACCATTAAAAATTTATTTCACATCCTACGAGAAAATTAATGGAAGTTTTTGTTACTAGTGTACAGGCATTCAGTATAAAATGGGAAATGTTCGTGATCGTTTATTTTCTAATGAAAGTTGTATGGCTCCAATGAAAGATTTTCAAATTTTGCTTTTTGAAAATGACACTTACGATAAACATCGTGAAACGAAATTAGTTCTTTAAAGAAACGATAATTTGAACAATGTGTACTTAAAAATCTTACGTAGCTGATTTTACCTCGTGTTGAGAAAATAAGTATTATCTTGTTTTCAAGTTTTTTAGCTGAGCAATAATACGTGTTGGTACTTTATCACCCATTCCACGTGATGAAATAAGAGAACCTCCACAATGTTAAACGCCCCAAATCCAACCGTGCCGAAACCTTCCGGTGCACCACAAGGGAGAAACGTGAAAAATGGCGTCACCGACAAATAAATACGGATTCTTCTCCTTTAAATCGGAGGGAGCCGCCGCTGGCAATCTGCTCCTCAATTTCTGCGACACCGACTGTTTCCCCCTGCCATTCCTCTGCCTCCATGCCACGCCATCCACTCCAAGGCCTTCCGCGAGCTTTACGACACGGCCGTACGGTGCCGCCACCTCCGCCCGAATGAATGGCAGAGTCCTGGTCGCTGCGCCACTGTGCGTCGCTCGTCCGAATGGAGAGCGAGGGCAAGAGGAAGGACTGTGGAAGAAAAAACGAAAGGGGTACGGAGAGAAGGAAAACACGAAGAAGATAAACGTTAATATATACTACGCGTGGCAGTTTTGTAACTTTCTATACCACAACGAAATAATTTCATCAATGCGAAAGTGAGAAAGAGTTTCTCTTGCAAATAGATTTGAAATATTCTAGAAAACATAATCAAATGCTTTTCTAATTCTACATGTAAAGGAAAGAAAATACTAATAAAAGTAATTTTTGTAAGACACTAGAAATGCAATAGGGTTATAGAGCAAATTAGAATCCACATAATTTATTCAACATAGTTTACGAAATGATTATTTAACATAAAACACAAATATTCTTCAATTACAAAAATATTTTAAAAAATTAGTGTCATATTATCAATTTTTTAAACTTGAGAATGTTGGAAGGTACACGTACCAATCAAGAAGAAAAAGATGGAAGAGAACGTTCGAAAACGAGTTGAGGATTCTCCTGAGATGAAATAACAAAAGGAGAAAAGAAACGCGAATGGGAGCACGCGGAGAATTCGAAGCCGATTGCTGGAAGAGCCACTTGGCTTGTCACAGTAGCAGCTGCGACCTCTCAGATCCAGAGAAGCTGTCACACTATCAGCTTCTTCATAAATTGCACACCCCTTCGAAAGCACGAGAGGACTGATGAAAGAATTCCACTTCATCAGGCTGAAGGTAACTCAATATCTGAATCCTTATGAAAATGAATGTCTTGTTCATCCGAAGATGACCCTCAGAACGATAGTAGTTTCCTATTTCTTATTACAATGAGGAATGTGCATTCCAACAAAAACGTTGGCCGAATTCTGATATTTTTGTGTTTGTATTTTTTACGGGGAGGGGAAAGTTATTTTTTCTTCCCGTTCCGCGATACAACGGTTTTCAGGTAGATCCGCGATACAACAGAAGATCATAGTCGGTAGAGACACAATTATGTAGTAATTATAAAAGTGTTGTAGATACACTGAACATTTTTAGTATGCGATATATTCTGTAATTTGTGAAACATTTGACACCAAAATAATGTAATGCTGTTATGCAAGAGTTTCATATATTAAATATCATTTTGTATGAGAATATCTGAATTGGTTTGAGTATAATTGAAGGACAATTTTATGCTTCTCCGTTCTACGTTCTACCCAAGCTATATTCTACAAAGGATTTGAAAACATCTCCGCACTAGGATAACTCACATATTGTTGAAAATATGAAATCGTTGTGGAAATATTTATTGCGTGATCTTTCACTTTAATGGAAAAAAATTGGATTAGAAAATGTACCTACAATGTTCTGAATACTAAAAACCACTTTCAAAGAAATGTAGGAAATAAAAGTTGATAATTGTATTAAGTTCATGGTATTGAAATTCAACAAGAAGATGAGGATTTATTATTTTATGAAATAAAACGAATTTTAACGTCTTATGGTGTTAGTTATGTTATATAAAGTAGAATGAGAGACAGAAATATGCATAATTCAGAACAGAAATAAATTCTTGTAATTCAAGAGATTACATTGTAACGACTACTTTTGATTGAATTTTAAATTTCCAGCATTGTCTTTTAAGGAAGACTAATAACTTGTTTGCAACGCGATTCAACACAAGGGATAAACTGTAGTTTTTTTACTTGTCAGAAAACTATAGTTTTTGTATTTCTTGAAATATATTGGTTCTACTGATATCACAAGTTATGTACCAAATATGAATGAAATATAATTGAAATAATTTAATTGTGATCAAATTAATATTATTGTCAGATAAACTTAACAAATTATTTTCTTCAATTACTAAATTATTTATTATCAACTTATTTACAAAATGTATGCAAAAATGCATGCAAATACAACTAAACATTTTACAAATTTAAGATTGTCATAATTTGTTTACTGATGTATCTAAGGACGTTATTTTTGTGTGTTCATTGAAATTAAAATTCTCTATGAACTCCACATAATCATTGATCTCTATTACGATCGATATTAAAATGTCCATTATATCGATCCAAATATGAATTAAGACTAGAATTTAACATTTCTAATATTATTGCCTTCAGAAAAAATATCCTTATCATCAGTACTTGATAAGAGAGGTTTTCTTGGAGCAATTATCACGTTGGATTTGTAAAAAGAAAATACTAAAATCACGCGAGCATAAAAATTATTTTAAATTAGTTTCACGATAATGTATCATTCATGTTACCTTTAATTAAGATTATTAAAGCAATTGCAACGAAATATCAGATAAATGATAAAGTTGCCAGTTCCATAATTTTCAAGGACATAATTTCTAGAGGAATTAGGTTAACAAGCGATAAACATAAAGAAAAGAAATTTCTGGTACTTAAATGATAAATATTTAATGAAAATTTAATCTAAATAACAATAATTAACAAAATGTTTCCAGCAAGAACGTTTCTGTCAGAGAAAAAAATACATGAATTTGCTATCCTCCTACACTACAATGGTAGGCAATACATTTGTATTACATCGTTCTACATTTCCAGATAACGTGTTCTACGTTCGTGCGTTGACGCCTATTTGGTAAAAAAATAAAACCTAAATACCTATTTATCCTATTCTGTCATAAAAAAGATCCTTAATTAATAACATATATTAAGAAAAAACAAAAAAGTCAAAAATTCAAAAGATTGCGGTTTCTCTATACATGGAAATCAAGGTTTTCAAACTCACTAATAATAAATATTTTGAATAATAATTTTCTAGATTTATGATATTCAAAGCAGTTGAACTTTATTAACATTTCAAAAATATTCAAAATAAAGTGATTTTCTTAAAATGATATATATTAAAGTTGAAGTACTCGTGATCTAAAATAATAGCTTTAAATTACTATTTCTTTTCGTTTTTGCAGACCATGGAGTTTCATAAGGCTTAGTGTGGTGTGCAAGAGCCATGCGGGTTTATTTACTCTAAAGCTCCATCTCTCTTCATCAGATAATTAATGAATACTACACTTTCGCTCCATTGAAAAAGTGACTTCAGAGTAATGTTTCATTACAATAATTTTCTTTTAGAGCAGACGTAGATCTGAAACATATATGACATGTGGACTTTACTGCGTGAAATGGAAGCGTTCCAAATCTGTCGACGTGAAGCTTTATTTCATTAAAAATAATACGGTTGCGGAGAAATGAATAAAGTGTAACAGGATTGCTGCAAAAGTTCTGAAAATGTTTCACACACTCAAAATTCACGTTATCTCTCACATCTCTACTTTGACTTGACCAAAATGCAGAGACATATTACAGTTTGCAAGCCAAGTTCATCCCCTTGAACAATGAGGCTACTGCTAAGTAAAAACATTTGACACAAAGCTGCTTAGCGCAAACTTTTCCAAAAGTCCGGCGATAAATAACAAAGCCATTCTCCCATCATCCCGAATGTTCTCTATTGCTAACTCAGAGCACCCTCTCGAAAGTCTCGCACGAATTTCTTACAATAGCACCTCTCTGGTAGGGCTCAAAGGCTTGCGCTGGAAGACAGAACTATTATTGTTACTATTCTGTAAAGGTGGCTCTTTTTAACAAAGCTTCTCTCGCTTAGTGGAGGTGCTGCTCCTGCAGGGAAATTGTTGCAAAGAAGGAGGGGACAGAATAAAGGAACAAAGGTGAAAGGGGAGGAGAAGCGGAGAGACGCGAAAGTTGCGCTCTGCACTAGCGCTCCAAGCGAGCCGGGTGCGAGTCACTTGAATGAAGGAGGAAGGAACGTTGGGGTTTTGGGTGCTGGAGGGGTGCGCCTAGATCACTCGGGAGGAGTGGGAGGATGTGAAGAGGTAAGCGGGTGAGAGGGTCGGGAGAGTAGACCAACTTTGCCAATATTTTGTTATGTATAAGCGTCGTCAAGCAAAGAAGTTGCCGTTCTTTTGTCTCGTGATTCATGTGCCTCTGATCGTCTCCACTGCGCAAGAGACCGAGCTACGTGACCTAACTGTTGTTGTAAGAATAATGAGAGAGACTACGATGGATATCTCTGAGGATGGAGAGAGCTAAAGCAGCGTCAGAAAACAGAAAAAAGTTAAAGCGCATCCTTAGACTTCATATCTTCACACTCTTCCATATCTTGAATGAAAGGAAAAGAGTTTTGAACAGATTGCAGTCGTCGCAGGAAACGTTACATTAAAAAGTATTCGGATTTACTTTAGTATAGAATAATCACCGAAAGTATTTTAATACTGGCTTCTAAAATTCCTTCTTTGAAAAATACTAACGATCACATTTAGGCTTCCTATTTAAAATCTATGATAAATTAATGTTATCTGTAGAATGTGCTCAAGATATAATGTGAGGTACAACTTTCTAAAACATTATTTTATAACTGAAACTATAAACGTTGTAGTTATTTTTATCACAATAACAAATCTATAAAATGTAAAGAAATATTGACGTAAAGGTTCAGTCAAACTAAAATATTTTTGGAAATAAAATATATTTCATGTTCTCTTCAATCACTCATTTTCTGAACATAATCAATAAAGCAATGCATTTGCTTTTTGAGAGAAAACCACTCAACAATATGAACATAGTACGAGAAACTAAAATGACTTGGATTTTAAGATAAACAAATCAAAAACAAGGATTCGAAAATGTCTCTTAGCAGAGTAAGCCCAATAGAACGAACAGTTCCTTTTTTTTAGATACAAACGGCAACGGCTTTGTTTGCTTACCAAAGTTCGATGGATTAGATATATACAGTTATGAATTTGAGAAGAAGTTTGAAACTTTGAAAGGAAAAGAAAAGTATTTTGAGAATACAATCCCACAAGTTGGGGTCGTCAGTGTCATAAACAAAGTCAGAACACAAAAGTGTCACCCAGAAAAGATAAGTTTTTAATTCGAATATGATTGTAGGTACCAAAAAAGTAATATAAAAGAGTGAGAACAAATCGATACGATTCGAGAGAAAATGTGATGTTCGGATCGATTGGTGCGAGGCGAAACAGTCAAAAGGAGGAGGGGGAAATGGATAGAACAGTCGTAAAGCAGGAAAGCTCACCACAACCTCAGGGCCCTTTAGAGACTCACCATCAAAATGAAGAGCTGCCAGTTTTATCGGTGGTAAAATTTAGACAGCGGTTTCAACGAATGTATGAAAAGTTTTATCAGTCTGCTGCAACATGCATACAGAGCAGACGCATCACATGACACGACGTCTGTGTTTCTTCAAGGGTGAAGAAAATTTTTATGCCAAGTATTATAAGAAAGACATACGAAAAATTTCCTTTCTGATTTATAATTTTAGCTATTTGACATCAAGAATCTGAGATCCAGTGTGACTGTCATGAATAAGACATAATTTGAATGAGTGTCTGTAAAAACAGTAAAACAAGTTTTAAAACGAAAATTTATCATGAATTCTCTAAGGATATTTGCCGTAGAACAATCATCGTAAGTGTATTCTACATAAAATTACACACCATCTTTGTAATTGTCAATTGAACTGAATTCAAGTAAATAGGGAACAACCAGTAACACTATAATGGAAATCATAAACAAGAGAACAGCATCAGCCGTCGCTAGACGTGCTACAATTAAGGCAGCAATGCTGGCAACTGGGAAGGATGGCTCCTGGATGGCTCAGTTGCTGCTCCCATCGCCGCGTCAGCGGAGGAGGAAGAGTTCGTAGCTACTGCGCTAACTTGTTGCAGTTTGTGTGTAACGTGAGACCTGTAGGGAAACGACCACGAAGTGAAGGAGGAAGGAACTGAAGCGTGTCGTGAGTAGGGTGGGAACGGGGGAAGGAGAAGGGAAAAGAGAATGGGGAAGAGGGAGAAGAGAGGGATAAAAAGAGAGGTTAGAGGTTAGAGGGGAGGAGGAGAGAAGCAAAACGCGGAGACTCGAGGGCAGCTTAATGAAATGTGACGTCATTTCCGGAAGTGCCTGCGACAGGTACAATTAGCGACATTAGTCCCTTGTTCTCCCGTTACTCTGCCTGTTAATTTATCTTCTTTTACACGCTGCCATCCCTACCTCTACATCCCCCTCGTCTGTCTATTCATTTAATTTTTTTACTCTTCAATTCCTTAGCGGCGTTTCAAATTCACTTGTTGCATTATAATACACATATTTAGTTTAATTGAAAAGTAATTAAGTTTTCTGTTATAATATTAGTTAAGGAAACAATTACGTGCATTCTGAAATCTCATTTATCCGCACCATAGAATATCACATGGCCGTATCCTACTGATTGTAATAAATTTTTTTAAATACTCATTTTACCATCTCATAATGATTCATCATACAATCATATACAAACAAAAGCTAATACTAAGTCATTCAGTAAGAATATCAATAAAAATTAATAAAAATGAAGTTTCATCGCTGCAAAAACGTTTTTCATAAACTTCCCACATTGGATCAGTTTTATATGATGTTGAAAAGAGAGGAATTACGTTAAAATTAAGACAGCAAAATGACTAAATGTAATTATTTATTGGGTTTATATAACATCGTCTTCAAAGTTTGTAGGAGTTACATTTTCTGCTGAGTTTTTCACGCATTCTTACTCCACACTAATGTTGGTCTGGTTCCTCAAATTCTGAACCGCTCAAAACCATTTAAGTTCCTTCCAGTTCTTGGAACAACAAAGGTGAGTAACTTGATTCTCTTGTATGGAGAGTAATTCGTGGGAAATATTTCAAATTTTCTTGAAAAGAATACTGCAGCAATAGTATTAATTTAACAGAATATTTTATTAAAAGAGGTCTACTTCATGGCAGAAACATGTTTGTTCCGTGGAGTTCAAGTATTTAGAACAAAAAAATTATTACAGAATTGTACTTTAATAATTCCTTTGTGTGTATACAGTATAATGAACAGGATACAGTATAATGAGCAAACCGTGTTTCCATGAGAAAAAAAATTGCCATCGTGTGATTGAAATCCAGGCTACCTGATGCTAAATGTTCATTCTCAACCAATGCAGCACACAAACAATCATGGGATTAGCAAGCTCGCACAGATATTACGAAAGTCAAGAGCTTAGCTTGAAATATCAATGAAGAAGCTATGAGAGAAGTTGGAAAAAGGTTAAGCTGTGGCATTGCAAACGGAAGAGGAAGTAGTTACAGGGGTGGGGTAAATCCTGATTTGTTCCATTGACCCCTTTCAACCCTAGGTTCCTCTCATTGATTACATACGCCGATGACCCTTATTGGATTCGGCAACCACCCCCGTTGAATTCATGAATTGCCCCCTATTCACTCCCTCACTCCTCCTTCAATCACTTCAATTCATAGTTAAGGGTCTCTGGACACATCAATTATCCGAGCTGCCTTAAGGTGGAAACCCCCATGGTAACAAAGGAACCAGACTTGTTTTCCTCTTTAAAAGTAGTCTTTTGGAAACTTGACATAAAATAATAAATATATCAACTTCGCTTATAGTAAATTCAATGTGCGTAAGACTCTCTCAAGACCACATAACCTACTTTGTAGAAAATAAATGGTTAGGAACTATTAACTAAATTCCATACCAAACATTTATTCAACATTTTAAAACTACTGTTTCAAATAAGTTGCAATATCATAAGAAGTATAATTTTTTCTATCAAAAATATCAAAATTTGGTAGAAGAGGATGAGCAGAGACGAAATTGAACCTTAAAAAATATTTTTTTTTAAATTGGACACATGAATGTTCACTTTCCGCTTTAGTAGATCTAAACCTTCTGTTCTTCACAGTGTTTATTTGTGTTCATTGTCATGGATGACGTGCCCCGTCATGTTTCTTGTCACAAATGTTTGTTGTACCAAAAGAGTTTTTTAAAAAAGGATACGAACTTTGATTCTCAAAATGATTATTGCGATAAAGTACTTTTCCGAATTCTTATATTTTTCGATGTGTATGTTCAAACGTAGTTGATCAATTATGTACTGAACATTCTAATCTCATCTGTTCCATAAACCAAATTATTTGAGTTTTTCTTCAAAACACACATAAAAATTTCAAAGAAGTGCACTTGGAGGAATATGTAAAATGTTTTTGGATTAAGTTACTATTTATTTACATTATTTACGAAAGCAGCACGTATATATACGAAAGTCATATTTACGAAAGTAGCACGCTTTCAAAATATAAATGTTTATGACAGACATAAACCTTAAATAACGAAGATAAAGAGATAAAGCAAACATTCGATTGAGACAAGCATTTCGTGTAATTTTGCAGAGTCTCCTTAAGACCTTTCCCTCTGTTCTTCCTCAACTGGTGGAATTTTCTCGGCCGTGCCTATGTGTCGTGCTTTTGAGTTCATTTCCGCCTCCACATGGAGCACGCATCTGAGTCCGCGTTGGGTCGCATGCACTGAATTTTAATTTGAGAATGTCGAGGGAAGTCAGCATCATTTCTTCCCTTTCTTAATTTGAATTCCCTGACAAGAAAATCTGGCTGTTTCTTCGTCCTCTGGGAAGAGAGAGAATTGCTATGTTTCTTGAAGACGCCGCCACGGCATTGTCATATAAGATAGGTCTTGGAACGGGACAACTTCAAGAGAAAGAATTGCAATGAGCTCCTTCTGCTTCAAAATACGGACAGAGATTTTGACATTATTTGGATGACACACCAAAGAGGAGAGAACGAAAAACACAAGCTACGGATTACTACAGATATACGTGAACGAAGTATTTAATAGAAAATGTATCAAGTGCCAAAATAAATATAATATAAATTGAGAGATAAATTCAAGGGGGATGAGTAGTAATATTTATTAAGTACAACACTTCTATTTTATCAATGATGAAATGAATATTTCCAAACAATTGCGATGGTTTCGGAAAAATTAATATACTACAAGGAGAGTTCAAAACAAACTGAAGATATAACAATGTTAAAGAAAATTCTTGAAATTTGGGTGAGAGAACCAGAATTATCATTATAATATTGTATAGTTGCTTGGGGCAGTATTATTTCAAAACTCAATATTGTCCTTAGTTTTTTAATATTATCCTTAAATATTGTCATATATTTTCCAAAACACACAGTGTATTGAACTGAAATATTTCACAATACGTGACGCAATTTTGATCCAAAAATACTGAAAAGATGTTATCTTCAAAATATATTTTACGAGATTCCAGAATTTGTTCCTTCAAGTACTATTACAAGAGGAACCATTCCATCCTTATAGTGCCATCTTTCTATGATATTCCAATCTTGTTCCTCGTATCAGTCCGTTCTGGAGAGCACCGTTACTTTTGTGGCAGTGAGCGTGTTTCCACTTCGCAGTTCGCAATTTATTTGCAGTTTCCTCTTTCACGAATGCTCATGAACGAGTAAAGCCGACGGCAGCGCTTGCGGCAGTAAACGAAACTGATGATGACGTTCATCCACATCGACGCAGTAGTGAGGATCGAGGAATCGATAAAGCAATAAATGCAGTGATAGTGGAGGGCAGTGACAGAAATTAAAGAAACCCAACAAGGCGTAAAGACGAAAAAGCTTTTCAGGGTTGTGGTTCCATTGATTTTGAAGATTGATTTTCCCTTATAGAATCGAATTCATATGGAATTGGAAATCGCTCGAAATATTGAGAATAAATTGAGTGTTTTACAAAGATTGAGACCCAATTAAGCATAGCAATTACGAAGAGAATATGTTTGATTAATTCTGTCATTTTGTTCGTCCCCACAAAGTCAGGAAACAAGTGTTTCAAAGCATCCTCATATTACAATACAATCATCCGGCTTTTCGGACTAACAATTTTTAATTTTTCACCCTAGAGTTATCAAGAAACTCAAAAATGTTTGTCAAACTACAACTTTTAGCGGCTTTATCAAACAAATCATTCACAAATAGTGCAATTTGAGAACGGAATTCATTGCGCTCAGAAGTGGGATTTCCACGAATATCAATAGGTACACTTATGTGAAGCCTAATATCACGCTTATTTCGACATCCCCAGTAAAAGGTAAAACAATTCCAACTATGTCCTTTTTGCTCCATCGCCATTTCTCAATTTTACTTTCACGTTATTTATAACTTCTATCATATTGGCTTTCCTTTCTTACATAGTTCTTTTCTTTATTAATTATATTATTTTCATTTTTCTTTGGTGTATTAAGTTTCATTCACTATAACATTCGTGTATTAAAACTAAGCATTCCTGCAATTGGGTTTCGTAAATGCATACTACTTTTCATAGTTGATTGTAGCACGTATGGAAATGTGAATATTCTAGTGGGAACTTTCCTTAATAATGAAAATATTTGTGACAAACGTAAGGTAATATTTTATTTGTATTTATTTATTTTTTACTACCTTATTTCAATACTTATATGATAATTTATGAAAAAGTATTTGATTGAATTTTCAAACAACATTTTTTCTTATTTATATGATTTCACTGAAAAACATGTTTCTTTCTCGAATATGTGTAGAATGTTTTGACCTTTATCAGACCGTAATCAGTTTGCTGGATGTGTGTTTTTTATGTCTCCCCAATTCACTTTAAGTACAATACTGAGGTTGCTCCTTGCTTGCCTGTAGGAACTAGCCTTCCCTCATCCGTAATATTTCATGTAAATGTTTAATACTTATCAAGTGGTTCGGTGGAAGAGCAGAGTATGTATTCTGAGTTTCACCACAAATATACCTCTAAGTAATAATTTATTATCACTTAATCAAACCAAGCACCAATTTTGTGTATTGTTTAAAAAAAAGTTGTTTAAAGAACAAAAAGACAAGAACATATTATATGCAGAATAAATTTTTTTACGCATTATGATGCTAGTGAAAGTGTTTCGAAATTTTGTGTCCTAGATTGGTTCACAGGATGGGTTACGACAATACGAGGATGGGTTTTGGTTTTCTTTTGTTAACATTATCATTGTTGTAATTTGTTGCTAAAGAAATTGTTAATGATTTTGAAATATATTAGCATTATAATTATCAATGGCTTTCACAAATCTCCGATACATTTCAGTACATGTCGACTTACATTCACTAACCGGTCACTTAAGCAATGGTAGACGTACACTTCTAAGATATGAAAATAAATAATTACTCAAAAATAATAAAGAAAACATTTCCGCGAAGCTGAAGTAAAGTACGGAGAAATATAAAGAAGATGTACAAAGTGATCATAGACATAACAACCATCACGAAGAGTGAGTGAACACTCACCCTATCGGGTTAGAAAGAGTAAGACCTCCTCTATTTTGTTTCTAAAGTTACATATTTCAAACAATTCTATGCCACCAATGCAATATAGAGAACCGAATCTTCGAAAACCAATCTAAAATAGTCCAGAAATCCGAAAATGTTTCGGAGCATGCTTTCTTTCCATCGGCGGCCATTGAATAGAAAAGTAAAAACTGAAGAGCAAACTGACTCAGAGACAATATCGCAGTGGGGTTGACAGCAAACGCAGCAGCGATACAAAACCATTCGCTGGAACATGCGCTGCGTTTGCCGATGCGAGGGATTTGATGGCGAAGCTCTCACGGATTTGCATACGGTCGCCAGCAATGCACACCCCCTCCCTCCCCCCTCCTGTAGCACACTCATTCTCATCCATGCCATCTCTCTTCCCCTCCCCTCCACACCCTTCACTATCCGTACCCATCTAACGCGTTTGCTAAACTCAACCTAATTCCAAAGACTTTATAGGTACCGATGTATCCCACTCTATCTCCGCTATGCCCTCACCGCAGCGAGACTTCAATTCCACAGATACGTCACTCCTCACGTCATTGCGAAGTTGGCCACAAATCGGTTGATGCGTTTCGATGGGGAAGGTTACTTCTAGCGCCCCTTTTCTGTATCGTTTTGTTTGCGCTCTCTATTTTCCACCTCATGGAATGTAGTACGTGTGTGGGTAGTAATAAACGAATTCGCAAAAATTATTGTTTCGACGTTTGATTATGAGTTCGTGCGAGTAGGTAACTTTCATGTTCAAGTAGTACATCAAGTGACGACGCAGTGCTTTAAATATTGTACTATAATCACGTATTTCTAGAACTGTTTTTTCTGTCCACAATTGCTCATATTATATGCAACATTTTTTATGAATATTGCACATTTCGCGAATTCAGTTTCGAGATAATGAATGATTGGAGATATAATTCCCTACTTATTTAATGCTTTCTCGAAACTGCAAATATAGTAAATGTTTCATTGAAAGTTTGTATTTAATTTCTGAAATGTCCTGACAAACGGCTAACTTTTTGTCCTGAAATACATAAAACTGAAATTTATAATTAAATAGTCATTTTGGGTCAATACTTTCATTTATTTTCATAGACTTCCCACTCGTTAAAAAGGGTGATTTTGAATTAACTCGGTGCTTCGAATGTCCATCTTGCAGAGTTGAAAACGAATAGTTGTACAAGTTTTCGAAACACATCTATTGAACTTTAATTAAGAGACAAATCTATTGACCTTCAATTAATTTGCAGAGAGATAATGTAGTCTGAATAATTAACACAAAAAATTATGAAATTAGTGGAATAATAAAAAAGTACTGAAATATTCCAGAGAATTTTTCTTTGATAGTTTAAAAGAAGACTTTCCATAAACACTACCTTAATCTCCTGAATTGTTAGACCCGACACTTAATGTTATCATAATCTTGTTTTCCCTGTATTACAAGGAAACACCACCCTACAGCAAGAGCGAACTCAACCACTCGAACAAGAAATACACTCACCGAAAACTCCCAGTGTTGGAATGGACTATGCGCACCGCTTACGAATATAACCACCGCCGACTTCGTTCCGTGATAGCACGATAATCACATCCAATGCTCCAGCCCCTTCCGCGGCTCACTGCAAAGCTTCCTAAAGTCCTGTGTGTTAGTCTTTGTGAACGGGAATTCTATATTTGCATTCGATATTAAAACGATGTAATATAATAGAGATGCACGGTGTCGAATATCAATAAGACAAAGGCTGGGTCCCAGTGCTGCGGCGTTGAGGACGGTGTGAGAAGGAATCTCCGATTGCAGATGAGCGAAGAAGGAAATGAGGAGAGAAGTAAAGAAGGAAGAAAATCATAAGAAGACTGGAAATGGAGAAAGAGGTGTCACGTGACAGTGGTAATGATGGTGACTGTGGGGAAGGGAATAGTTCCTAGAGCAGCGGGTTAGGGGGCAGGCGGTGGAGGACTTAAAGGCCTGGGAGAAGCGTACGGATGGATGCGCATTGGTGCGCCGAACAAAGCGTGGCCATTGCCGAGAGGATTTCGCCAGGATCCGCAGATTGCGCAACCCTGAGGAGGAAAGAGAAGGAGGAGGAAATGGAGAGGATTTCAGTAGATTTGAGAGGACGGTGATGAAGAGGAGAAAAAAAAGTGACAAAGAATTTAATCAAGCATAGTGAAACTAGTTAGAATTTTTGCTAGTCTTCACGGACGCAGTATAAAAGTACTAGAGGTACACGTCATCTCCAAACGTAAAAAGAAGAGGGAAACGGAAATGATTTTTTTTCTTCGGAGAGGAGCAATTATGATAGATAGAACTAATATTATTTTCTCACGACAAACTTTACACTCTCAAGATAAGCAAAGTACAATGTATATGGTTTGAATGTGAAAAATAATTCCACCGCAGAAAGAGCACACACAATAATAATGCGGAAGGTGTATCTTCCACAGAAGATAAATTTACACATGACGAGCCAAGAAGGAAAAAAAGGTTCTGAACTATTGATCACAGATGAAATCAGCAAAATCATTCGTAGAGAAATTGCGCATTGTAATAGAAAGAACAGACGAAGAAAATGGTCTCAAGCACGGTCTTTTCGACAAGAGTGGGTGCGCGAACGAGCTGCTTGCATCGTGAATGGAAGAATAACGCGGCATGAGTGAGGGTGAGTCTCAGGGGTTAAAATCGCGAGAAACGGATGACGAGAGAATAGCAAAGAAAGAAAGAAAGAAAGAAAGAGAGAGGGATTATTCTAAAGAGGAAAAGAAACTACGTGTGATGGAGACAACGCACGTACAGAGAAGACGAGGACGTAGACGAAGAAATAAGCAGAAAAATATTTCGAAACAGCAGCTTCCACGACAGGAAAAAACAGGAAAATATGTGAAAGGAGAACATTCCGCGACAAAATGGGTAATAGAAAGAGACGACATATAGACGGTGTATATACGACCGATGTGGAAATTGTCTGGGGAGTCGAGGGCGTGGAACATCGATGTCTAGACGAAGACTGTGAAAAATGCGACAGCGACGAGGCCAGAAATCTAATGGTGAACATTCAATTCATTGCAGGTGAAACTCACATTGAAAGAGTTACTTTGAGAAGTAGGATTAGTATAATGCTTATATGAGTCATATTATAATGCTTATTATTTTAAGTAAAGAAAATAATATTTACACAACAAAAGCTTCATGTTTGTTCAAGATGTATTATTTCTTCAACAATCCTTGGTTATTTTGTGTATTATGTTGAAAACAACCAATTTGTATCACTAAGCATTACAAAATGTATTTAAATAGGCCACTCATAAGTTGGAAGTTAATTTATACGTGTTTACATATCAATTTCATTCTCATTTGTAAATAATATGAATACATTATATATCCCTAGAAATTTTCAGTAAAATAATTTTCACCTGAATATTTTATAATGTTTCATACAGTTAAAAATAATTAAAATTCTGAGATCTACAACTTTTATTACACACCTACATAAGTCAATATTTACCTTTTTACCAAGGATTTAAGAAAAAAAGTAAGGAGTCTAAGAAATGTATGTTTTAGAACAAAATGATCTATGTATAATTCGGTGTGTCAGTAACTAAAAATGAACAAATTATTCTCTACAAAAAATAATGTTATGAATATTTATACGTTGAATGGTTTTGATAACATTGATGTACGGGAAAAAAGTAACTTATCTGGAGCATCCAACCTGTGTTGGTAACTTCTCTTTAATAGCTCTTGCTGATATATGTATCCCTTGTAATAAAAATATTTTAATCAACAGTTAAAAAATATAATAAACCTAAACTTGACAATATTAACTATTATTGACGTACCAAGCTAAAGGAAAGTAGAATAAGTTATTAAAATCTAATATTTTTTTAAGCTTGCAGAGAAACGACTTTTTCTTTGAGTTAAGCATGTAATGCTTCCCGAAATAAGAGTTTAGAGCATAAACTAAAATATTTGCATTATATTTTTCTAGTAAATAATGCTGTGTGTGTATACATTGCATTATATCCAATGGTCTACTTTAAAGAATTTAAAGTTCCTTATGTTCGAGAAAGAATATATTTGAAAACATGAAAAATAGTTCGTCGCAGAAAAATAGTTTCTTCCGACGTGTTAAAACATTTAAAATATCGAAAAAACAACATTCATGCTCGTTATTTCTTGTGTATTGATAGAGAGGTTTAATCACTAACTGAAACTTCTAACGCCAACTGGTGTATCTCGCTCACTAATCCTCGCTCTCTCATCTCCATGAGACTCCGTGGCGCCAGCAACGTCTCGTGCAGTGCCTCCCTCTCTCAGCCTTCAGTCGCAAGGATTTCTCGTGAGTCTCCTGTCAAAGTTCTCCTCTCGTTGCCACAACAAACGGCGAACGGCATCCGGTAGAGAGGCTTCAAGTTTCCAAGAGGTTCTGCGCTTCTCAGTGTCTGCGCGTAGGGCGTCTGCGCATGAGCGCAGTGGCGACGGCGACGCTTGCCCCCCCCCTCCTCATCCGTTAAAAGAGCCGTTACGTCTTACGACTTTGCATAACAGACTGTTCGACACAAAGGATTGAAACTGTTGTGTAGTGACTGTGGGTGAGGAAATTACATAAACAAATAATGAATCTTCTTTCTCTGAAATATTGGCTCTCAATTTTACTTATCCTCCGATTCTCATATTCGCGAAGACACAAATTAATAGAGCAACTTCTCTTTAAATAATACACTTACATGTAAATTATATGTTATAGGGCGCTAAAGTTAAAAAAAATAATCCAGTAGAAATAAAACTTTTTGGGGAAAACTAATAGAATCAACGATTACATTTTTTTTGAAAAGCGGAAACTGATAGTGGAAATAGAACAATATAGGAAATTTATGATTGCATTGATTTATCATGAACCAGTTAATTGAGGGTAGTCAGCACAAGAATCTGGTGGTTGTGGATTTAAATGCCAGAAATACAGTCCAATTGAGTTCATAACTTTCATATCGTAACCCAATGTTCTCCAGTTCTCAACAGTTTTGTAATCCCTAATTTTTTGCTGCAAATTTGAGATCATTGATCCTGATCTAACATTCAAAAATTTACTTCACCCACAGTGAAGGTCTAAGTAAGAAGTGATACTCAATTCACTGGGAGTACAGTTCACTAGTCATTTGTTTACGAGAGATGAGAGAATCTTGAAATGAAATACTCGCCTTCTTTGGTTGAGCGTGGTATCAAACCTACAATTCTCCCATTCAACAGAAGATGAGGTGACAAAATGCTAGTCAATGCGCTATCGCAGAGGTGATTTAATCTCTGCTCACCGGATTGGATGTTCTCACAAAACAGGCCCTATACTTATCTTCTTATTTTCAAGAGCTGTCACTCTTTCCTCAATGCAAAATAAACTTCGTATATGTCTAACCCATCATATATTCCTTGGTTCATTTCTCTTATCAGTTTTATGGGATTGCGCTTTCTTGAGAAAATTAGTAAGACTAATTGTTTTCCTTTCTCTTTTATACGGAGTTTTTTACTGTTTCTCAATAGAGTCATTACAAGGAATTTGTTTAATCATAAATAATAGAGTTATTCAAATACATATAATAGAGTTTTTGAGATAAGTACTCATAGGTTGGAATCGTATTCTAATTTTTAAAGATTTAGTGTTAATAGCGTTCAGGCTAATGCACAACGCAACTTAAATATTTATTATTACACCAATGATTTCATATGCTTTAGTCCTCCATCGGAGCTTAACATATCTTGAATACGATTTTTATCTATCAGTATTCTTCATAACACATCTCATATACAACATACCAATTAATATCATTCACTCATTCTATCATATAATAGTAATATCCATTACTTGTACCCAAAACAGTTTTTTTAGGCGATTGGTCAAAACGCAATGAACCCTGAATCTTAGAATTGCAGAAACCGAAAGAAGTTGATGAATACACATCCTGTTGAATTACATGAGAAAAAAAATCTATTTTTAAAAAAGACCGAACGTAAAAATGATAAAAAACTCGGTTTTCTTATTTGTTGTCGTAAGACTTATTTATTTATTCTAAATAGAGGATCATTATATTGTTTCTTCGTTGCTCTTATATTACTCCACCATTTATTAAAGGATTTCTTTTCCAAAGTTTTCATCTTTTAATTGTTCCAACAGTTGCGCCATCTCCTCTCGTACAGGTCCTAACCAGAAAGAAGAAGAACATATGAACAGAAAGCAGAGGAGCACCGTAAAATTAATCATCTTCCGAATTCTTCACTTGGATTTTGACTCCCAGCAAGGGAATGATTTTGCGAGGATGCTTTTACAGGAAGAAAGTTCGAGAGATTACGAATGCGTTGATTCCCCAACGTAGAATCTTAAAATTGTTGTTCAGATTTTGAGGAAATTAAGATATTATGCTAATGTTCTACGATTTATTAATTGTGTATGATTTATTATGCCCGTGATTTACTTGTGCACTAGAAAAATTATTCTCTAGTAAATAAGTGAATGGAAATGATTCACTTTAAAGTTGTTAAGAATTGTAATTTTTAAAATTTGTATTCACAATTTGCGAACTTCACAATTGATTCTGTTACCTAAACTACATGATCAAATACACATACCAGAACACATTATCAAAACCAGATAAATCCAATCGCAAGACCTCCAAAGTTTATCGTTTTTCATCCAATATAAAATTTATCATTTCATGTTTAATTTAAGAAAGAATTATATAATTCATGAAACTGATGTGTAGCGAAATATTCACAAGAAATGGTTTTATCATTATTTATGAATGTAAGCAATGTGTTTTATCTAATTCCTTAAATATGAATTGACTAAGAAAAAAGCAAATTGAAATTAAAATATACATTGTAACCGTAATTTCCAGGTTACTCCTCACTTGCACTCACATATGAGTATTGTTACGAACTAAAGATAACATTGTGAGATTTTCTCTCGATATTGAATTATAAAGCGACTCAGTAGAAAAGTAAAGTCTCATCCACTGAGATAAAACAAAATATTACACAGACAAAAACAAATACACAAACTGAGCAAAAGAGATAAATATTCAACACTGGCGTTCTATAGTTGTGTTGAGCACTAGCTCCATGTCACGTATCTCCAGATAAGGTTCAAATTATAAATTCATCGTTCGTGAGCAGAGACAAGCTCTAACACTCACACTCTCATCCATGGCGAGGAAGTGAACTATGATATCGCCACAACACCATCGCACACACTATAACTCACTGCGACTCTGTTGTATGAGTTACGTCGAGGCGTAAAATGCAAGTAGAGGCAACCTTAGACGGGACGACACACCAATTCCTTGTTGTGACATGATAAGCAGGCAGTCAATTACGAGGATTTAACGAATCAAGAATATAGTTGTTCAAATAATGTATTTTTTGTTACAACGCAAAATAAATAACAATTTCGAAATTTATTTTTGAATACAAATTATGCTTTAAAAAAGATCCACGTAATATAGGTTGCATAATGGACATATAACTATAGAATTCTAACTCGAAATGCGATGTGACAAGTGAATGTATTGGTCTCCTCAGAAGGGAAAAGATCATAAAGAACATGGAATGAATATAAAAGCAGTCCTTTTTCTTAGAGTGTTAAGAAATAATTTACGTTCACATTACTAATTTTGCACTTGCATCGCCTCAATGGTTGTCTAGCCTCAATCCCACGCGATTTTCTTGGAATTCGGCAACAATGAGTGTTGGATGACACGTGTCATCCACTCAATTTATTTTGTAAGGACTTTAATATTGTGGCAAAGTGCATTTTATTACAATGCAAGTGCATAATTGTTGCTAAGTGGCCCACTTATCTACACAAATTAAATAGAAAGCAGTTATTTAGGTGGTCATACATAAAAAGTACATTAATATGACTGCTCTAAAAATGGACGGCAGGCGTCATCCACACGACATCTGAGGTTCCATTCCGAGATGAAAAGTTGCGGTAGGCCAAAGGGTGGTGTAATGGTTGACACCCCTGCCATAAAAGGAGAATCCCAGGTTCGATTTCCGATTCTTCGCCATTTTCACCTGACTAAAAGTTATAACATATCTTATCCACATTTGAAACGAAGGAAATATATGCTTAGTTAATATTAATGAAAATTTTTACTGATTTTTAAAATAAGAATTTGACATCCATGAAAATTCCTATAATTGAAAACAATTTGATTCCTCTTGATGTTGGTACATTTTTACTGATTTCGCAAAAATAAATTAAAATAACAATTATATAACACTTTCCAAATATGTATCCAAATTTTCCTTATTTTTGTTTCACCTGAGAATTTTGCATTTACACTCATTGAAGTACAGAATTGACGGAATGGATGAGTATGACGAAACAATGAATGAGTAGGCCATACTGTCTATTTAAGTTCTCGTATAAAGTACGACGAAACAAAGCAAAACGAAAGAAAGGAAGTTGCACTAATACCGTAAATGTGCAGAGATCATAGCATCACCGGGAAGTAACGGCATTGTGCAGTCACAGGCCTCGCCGAAAGCATCGTACTTACTGCATAATGAGGAGTAGCAAGTGGAAGCTGGAGGCAGCAAAAGAGGAAAGACGAGAGATGTAACACGAATAGCTACGAGGATCAAGGCGTAATTCAAACACGACGAAGCACGAAAAAGACAGATTGTCAAGATTATAGCGCTAAGCAAAAGAGAATGCGGCAATAAAAGAATGAGGAATAGTAACATTAGAATTACAGACTTGATAGAAGTTTACGTTCGAGGATCTAACGTGGTTGGCACATCATGAAAACATCAAAACAATTTTTAATTCAAACACAAAACACGATAGCATTATTCTTGTTAGAATATTGATTATTTTCATGTAGCAATGGGTAAATATTTAATAAGAAAATTTGTTTTAGTAGCTGGTACTGAGGGTAGATGAATTTGGCTCTGGTTCATAAGATAAAAACAGGGGTCTACATTCTAACGTTAAAGTTATGAAAACCATGACATAGAAGAGTGTTTATAGTAAGTGCAATGTGATAAGTGGAATGAGAATATCGGTGACTCAAGAGAAATCTCGTTCGTGCTGCATCTTCCTCTCCCTGTTTCTTGCTCGTATCTCCTTCCAAATGCCAACACTCCGCTCTACCCTTATTTCACCTCGACGCTCTCGCTATATATCTACATACTTCTAAGTCGATCTATGTAAATCAGAATTAGGTATGCAAATCGCAGCCCCCGTGGCGAATAATTAAGTTATCCCTATTAGTATCTTGCACAGTAAAAGCTTCCCTAATTACACTTCCCCATTCATTTCACTTGGAATCCCAAATGACAATAATTAGTGAAGAAAGCGTTAATTGCGATACATATTGCAAAATAGGTAACTGGCTGAAGAGAATTCTGAAGCAAGGAGACAAAGCGTCCCCTTGGAATATGAGAGAATGGCTTCTGAAGAAAGTGATGGTGACAGAGAAAGGAAGGGAAGTGCTGAAATATTTCTTAGGTGACTAACGCCACGCGGTTCTTTATTTGATTAAGTACATAGCCTTACGAGCCTCCATTCTGATGTTGTCTCTGGGTGAGTTTAATGGGGGAGAAATAAAGTTAGTCAGTTTAGGGAAATTATTTCTGAACAATTGACTCTTAATCGAAATGTAACACTGACACCAAATTTAGAAAAATCTTTTTGAGACAAACTTCGGAGAACATGTATTATTTGACACTAACTCTTGGTCTGTTTTACATTGTACATTTTGAAATTAGCCAACTGTGATCGAATTCTTCTCTATTATAATAGCAAAGTTTTTTTAAATGATAAGCATTTTTGTCGACTTCTGCTCAGAGTTTGATTATATAATATTTTTACTAGAGAAGAAAAACGGCATACATTTTCAACCATACTGTTCCCAATATATATTGTTCAGAGCATTGTTTAAAATATGGAAGCATAATATATCTACAATAATGAAATACTAAAAAGAGCTTTAGGTGTATGTGCTAAAGCTTGATAAACGTTCATAGTATGTGAAATATCGGTTAGATATTTAATTTTATATCATTTTAAACTCGAGTTACTTGATTGGAAATGTTTTCCCCACGGAGGAGGCTTTGTTTTGAATTTCAGGAAAGAAATGAGGTGATGTTTCATCGGCAGTCTGAATAATTATCACGAAGCCAAACGTCAGATTAGCTTATCACATCAATTAACAACGTTTAGGAAAATGGACATGTTGATTAAAATGTTTCTATGAGTGACAGGATGTATTTAGAACAAAACATAACTATGTTACATCGCTCGGCTTTATCGTTTAATGTATATTATTAATGGTATTCTCTTATGTGTACCTTGCAATGAACTAATTAAATGTTTAGGGTGAAATAATAGAATTCAACTACTGTGGATATTGTGAGTATAATTGCGAGTTCGATAAATTTTACTTGATGACTAGACATTTCTATTCATAACCAGAAAATGGTTCATAAATTTTGGATTTACTTCTAAAATACAACAACAAAAAACTTAACATCAAACAAGTAGAACGCTTTATGACTTAAAATATATGTTTTAATGACAACAGCTAGTGAAACACAACGCACATCTAAGATGTTATGCGTCTTTGACAATTATTTTATCTTCTTAACCATTAATAGTATGCACCTGCAAAAGATGGTTAAACAGCAAGTTCGTAGAGCAATCTCAGTAGTGACGTTTGCATTTCATCCAAATCGATAAGTGAAAAGTACAAAGTAACTCCGATTAGCATTTGTTTTCTTTTAGATACTGTTATACTCGTACTGTTAATACTTCCAGAAAGTCCAGTGATATAAAGAGTAATTTTAAGAAGAAAATGTAAATGTAGAATGTAAACAAACAATAAAGCTTGTCTGAACAAACCTAATTTTTTTGAGTTTACTTTCGAAAATGAATTTGCACATTCATTTCATCCAAAAGGTTAAACATGGACACACTACTAATCTAATGTGATATTTGGTGAACTACGGTGCGAACTATTTGGGTTAACGTTCGAGTGCTCTACTCATGTAGTTAAAGAAATGCTCTTGCACACGCTCCATACGTCACCAGCTCACTCATCGAAGTTTGGCCACATAGTTTCCGACTCTGCAAACCTCATCATGGAGCCTCTCACGTGGCTGTGCACCCACATCCGCTTTGCATGACCGCGTCACCCGCACCTCTTCTACCCTCTCTCTTGCGTGCCCTTAGTCGCCGCCCCCGCCTCCGCCGCCGCGCCGTCCACGCCTCAACCGCCGCCTGGCGCCCCAGGGGCTGATTTAGAGGAAACGAGGAAGGGAGGGGGAGCGATAATCGGCCTCCCGGGGGCAGCCACCACCACCGCAACCACCCTACTCCATCCCTCCCCTTTTGCCTCTCGCCTACGGCGGTTAATTGGAATATGTGCTCTTCCCAGTTTCTGTCGTATGGTCCCGGCTGCAGCCGCCGTCACCGCCTACGTAGCGACCATCATTACCATCTTCGGCGCCCTACCGCCCTACCGCCCCACCGCCTTAGGAATCTCTATGACCTCTCCGCAATATCAAGCCGCCACTATAACTACAGCACCTAATACTACTCAAGGCAACTTTATCAAGTTTCCGGCACCGCTTCCCGTATTTGCTTTCTAAGGGATCTCATGGCCCGATCTCATTTATCCTTCATCTCGAGAGATCAATCACAAAAATACTTCCTTTGTAGGAGAGTTATAGTAGATATATAATCTAACAATACCGTCAGTAAAAGAAAAAAAAATCACTTTATCGTTGTATGGGTACAATAATTTATTCCGCTAGCATTTCTTCTCAGTTCCTTCGTTTACGTTCTTCAGTTTTTAGGACTTACGAAAGTCATAGAATAGATAATTACTTATTTATTTAATTTTATGATGTGATGAGGTTCAGGTCATCAAGTCGTCTCTTCCTTCTAACCGCATTATTTAAAAAGGGAATCGGGAAAGAGAATTGTTGTTCGGACGAAGAATGTAAGAAACCGAACTAACGTTCCTCTGGAAAAGCTGAGAGAGACCTTACCCTATATCCGGTCTAGCGGGCAATCGAAGGCGCACTCTTCCCCTTAGCAGAGTTTAGAGATCCTATACTACCACTGCTCCACGGATGATTTAATACGATTACTTGTGTACAACAATTCATGCAATTCAAAGAGATGTAATACATACGTAGCTGTGACCACATACGTTTCATCAATGTACCCGTGGAGTATCAAAAATAGTGAAGTAATTCCACCAAACAGACCCGTGGGATTGGTGGAGAGAAGCCATCCGTGAATTCTTGAACTGAGGACAAAGAGAATATATTGTGGCTAGCATCACGCTTCGGCCACTTTTATCCCATAAAACGCTCTCATTTTAAATCGGGCTGAGTAGGCCTGGGAGTCAGTTCGGACGTTAAGTATCCCTGCTGTCCGGTGAGCACGTTTTTTCATTTTAATTATTTTATATTACCCAGTTTATCGGCCATTCGGTCATTACCTGGGTTTTATCTCTCTCTCTCTGTATTTAGATGTTATATATTTGTGTTCTTTTTGTTCTTATTTCTCTCTTAAGTTCTATCGCGAGGAAGTGGGGAACCACCTACTATCAAGCTGTACACTTTCTTCATATCCATTATTGAATTCTTCAAATTTACTACGTATTTCCTCCTGTGCAATATACTCGTATTCCGTTCAATTCTTAATACTATAAATTCCATGTATATTTAGCTTTTTCATCCATTGTGCTATTTCTACTTCCACGATCTTACAATTATGTAACACATGATTTACTGTCTCTTTCTCATCGCCACATATATACCAGTTACTTGTTGTTAGGTCTCTTTTATGCAAATAGTCCTTGAAATTTCCATGTCCTGTTAAAATCTCATATACTGACGGTGTTGGCTGAAACCACTTCTTATTTTTATAGCTAAACTTCACATCCGTTATGAATCTATACGTTACTCTGCCTTCTTCAGCCTTTTCCCATCTTATATTTCAGCAATCTATTAATTCTTTACATACGAGTATTATACTCTTCCATCCTTTGGAATCTTATCAAGTTGTATTTTTCCCAATTGCACTATTTCTCCTCTCCATGTCTTCCCTCTTAAGTAATATTTGTCAATTTCTAAAGCTGTTGACATTACTCCCAATAACACTTGCAATGTTTTGGTTGATGTACTCTTGTACATACCACTCCAGGGCAGAATACATCTTCTTTGTATACTACTCATTTTTTTTTCAATGTGCGTATGTTTACGTTTCTCATACCATGCTTGAACTCATACCATGCTATATGTGGTCTGAGTGCTCCTTGATATAATCCCACCAATTGCCTTGGTTGTATTGTAGTTTTCCTAATGCCAACTTTTTGTAACCCATACATTACTTTCTTCATCTTTATCTTTCAATCTACAATCCACGGATTTATTATAGTGAAGAAACTGAAAACTTTCAGTAAAAAGCACTGGATAATGAAATGTTGCGGAAAAAACTTGGAGTTAAACCAATGAAATTGTGTTAAATTCAGTCA
Organism: Laupala kohalensis; assembly: GCA_002313205.1. Classification (NCBI taxonomy): domain Eukaryota; kingdom Metazoa; phylum Arthropoda; class Insecta; order Orthoptera; family Trigonidiidae; genus Laupala; species Laupala kohalensis. Next base: position 104,405 of record NNCF01129130.1, on the reverse strand, counting down.
TTTATATGTTGGTTGTATTTGCCCAAAAGAAGGTAACAGTTGTTATTTAAAAAAATATACTGTGTAAGTTATGTATGAAAAAATGTTATACAATTTGCCTCTATCTACTAAAGCAGGACGTTCCGAGAGTAAGAGACAATTATCAGATTTTGAGAGAACTTCAGAGGTTATGAAATGCGTTATAGACGAAACAGCAGTCTCAAGTCGTTTGTCAGATTTCATATATTTTAAATTAATGTTTCAAATTTAATTGACTTTAATTTAGGTTGATTAACGTTTAGTCCATTTAAATTTATTTTAATTTCATTCTCATGAAATAATATTTTTTCCTAAATCTAATATTTGAAATATTCACTCATAGATCCAAAGTACAACACACAGTATCAATCTATTAAAAAATACAAAAAGTGTTATTATAAAGTTACATCTAACAAAAATCTACAACCTCTTCTTAAAAAAGATTAAACTGAAAAGTGTTCCAAGGTCCAAGTGACCTTCTCTTCATTATAATTTCAAATAATTAACAAAACCATATCATTTCATTTCTTGATTTGTGATAAATATTATACATCTCTTTATATTATTTCAAAGAAGTAAGTTATTTCTAAAGATATGAAGAGATGAAAAGTTCAAACATAACTCAGAAATTGGTTTTATCAGTATTAAGTACTTTTGTATGCTCCCCTACCTCGCACATTATTACTTTGTTAATGTTCACCGAATAGCACTGAGGGATTTTACTTCTGATAGGATGATGCAGCATTTGAGTACTTCCTCCGAATTTCATTGCATCATTAGATACACACGTCTGGCCGGTTTACATCTTCATTCGAATCGTCCTGCCTACTTCACCACACTGGTAAAGGAATGAGGAACAAGTGATGCTCACTTTCGTGCATCATCAGGATAGTCTGGAGTGGGATTCTTTTTGCATTTGAACAGTTGGCTGCTGTAGCTGGCCAACTCCAGATCCAGTCACTCGCGTTGGAACACATCCAATGCTTGCGCTGGTCCACTGTCCCAGACGCACTGTGTCCACTGTGTAGATACATTTGCAGTATATTCATCTCTTTGCCACCCCGTTTCCCACAAACCTCGCTCCTTTTTCACGCATTTCCTTCCTGCACTTTACTTCTTTCTCGATTGCCTTCTTCAGTTGAATGAAATCCATCAATTTTTCAACTTCGTGTGTACCGCAAGAGAAAAATATGCTTAAGTGAATGCTGATAAGTTATAGATATTAGTATTATAACATTACTTATTATAAATTTCCGAAACTTAATTATCGACCTCAAATGTCTATGTATGATTTACACGCCATGTGAAAGAAAGAAGAAGAAAAAGAACAGAAATAATTACACATGATTTCAGTCTGTGTGAACGTTCCGTTTAAAATGTAATTACTATCTCATTTAATACATTTCGCATTTAACTTTCGTATATTCATTCTGATTTCCAATCTCTTATCTTTTCGTTTATCCCCATTTCTATTACCCCACAGTAAAGGATGCTGTGCCAACAGCATCACGGTGTCAAGAGAGGGGTTCAGTGATTAACTCCAACTAAATGGAATATGATAGGTCGTGGATCATTTACTCCTCTTCCGACTGCAGCAGCAGCGCCACGAGAGAGAGAGAGAGAGAGACCGGGCGCTGCCCGAATTATCTTTCATGCCACCCATCACGTGGGTCCATGGCGGTTTTTCTGCTTGCTGGCAAACACTTTTGCGTGGCTCCGCGAAACGCGTTATCCACCTCATCCCAAAGGACCAAAGGGAGTCTGAGGGGGAGCAGAAAGGGGATTGCAAATGAGTGTGTGTTGGGGTGTTAGTAAATGAGGGAACTTATGAACTTTTTTTTAGATATTTTTTTCCTTTTCATAAATGTAGACTGTATTTGAAGGTTTGAGGTACATGGTCCGCGGACTCTTTTTTCCTCAGGTGTAGAAGTTAAGTTTTACGTATTTTACGTGAAATTATATTTATCATCTATTTAGACTTAACTGTGCTATTAAATAAAATGCTTAAATATAAAGTACAACCTTCAATCAATACATTCTTTTCGGTTACGAATAAAATAAAGTCATAGAAAATACCATTTCAGATAATTATTTTAGAAATAGTATTTTGAAAGAACTTTAAAATTATCGGGGAATTTAAGAAGCAAAATTCCCAATACCTAGCACCATTTTGTGCCGGGTAGTGCTACATAAAATCAAAGATAAAATATTACATACAATAATTGCAAACGTATTGTTTGACAAAGTTTTAAAAAAGCAATACCTGGTCAACTTAATTCGGCAAGTACAAAGAACAATATGTTGAGAGCGGCTTTGCAAAAAATGTCATTGTTGTCCACGTCCTCACAGACATGAGGGAAATTTTGATTCTATTTCACAAAAATACCATAGAAAATGTAATATGTTCGCTTCCTTCATTTCAATATAGCAAAGATCTGTGAAGAAGTTTAAAATTAAATAATTTAAACTGTTAGTTATGATAACCTACATGTATATAGTATTTTTTTAAAATACATAGTTAGCAAACATCAAAAATATCACTCAAGATACAAAATTTGTTTTACTATTCAAACACTTTGAGTGAATTAAATATATTTTTTAATCTAGCAATCTGGTCAGTATTAAGAAAAATATCGCTATGAAAAAAAAATGCGTCACTAGATTTGTGAAAATAATTGAATCAGAACACATTAATACTTTCAATATAATTAAAATATTCTCTCAACAGAATGAATCATTAACATTTTTCTACATTCATATAATATATTTTTGATGAGTTCTATGTGCAGGTATACACTATTAACGCCGTTGCTTCAATTATTTGACTTCAAATTACTTAGAAATTGTAATATTTTCCCTTAATGTTTCAGTTAGAAAATATCTCAACTTAATGTAAATATTTATCAGAAAAGATTAGTATGTAACTTCGTTCCAATGTATGTTAGATATGCATATGTACTTCTTACTGTGTATTCAAAAGATAAATAAGTAAGTAAAAAACGTCAGTGAGTCTACCATGTCTCCAAAACAGCCATTCGATTCCGTTGCCGAGGAAACTCCGTTGTTCATTTATGAAGGGACGAATCGTTTGCCGGGAGTCGAGAGGTTCACCCTGGACTCCTACAATGGGGTCAGCGGTGCGTCTCACCCTAAGACATACACTTGACAAGTACCCACGCGATTTCTCCTTGTAACCGAGGACATTTAGCAAACACGATCCTAGGAGTAGTTTTTATAACGCATCGAAACTGAATGTGGAAGTACTAAGTATTCTTGAGATCATTTTCAGACCACTCAGAAATTTGAGATAACGTCACAAAAGTTCAAATAAAAAATCGGTTACTCGAATACGAACATGAAACATCGTCATTCTGGAAAATAGTTTTTAACCTTTCTTGATACATACATGTGTACGTGATAACGGGACGATGTTCTCAACATCAAGTGATAATTCATAATCGATATATTATTATAATTTATTCTACGTATATCGTCCAAATACTTACATTCCTAAAACATTGTAAATGTCGAAGTGAATTTGTTCACTTTTTATTTTATTATTAGCATGACTTTATTGTATAATTCTACCCAACGACGTTTTATTACAATATATATCAAAAATATTTTGGAAAATATATCTCGATTAAAAACTTGACATTAGTTCATCACTATTCTAAGATTCTAATTTCTTTGGTATGTCCTCAAAATCTCGGCGCCGCATTTGCAAATTTTTATGGTTTTTTTCTCGAAAGATGTTGAATATACTAGAACCCTCTTTTTATACGTGTGATTATTCCTTCCAATTATTTCTTTTATAAATATCCTCCTCTCTTTCAGTATGTTCTCTGTCTCCTCTCCCATATCCTACAATCCATACACTCTGGAACAGCGTTGAAGGGGGGCTGCGCTTGGGGTTGCGTCTGGTTTATTATTCCACGGGTGCGTCTACGCCGCTCTGCACCACTCTGGCATGACGCCCCAGGCATCATGTTGTTAAGCGTAGGAGGGTGAGTGCAAAGCTGCGGGGAGAAAGGAGGTTTTAGACCAGGGAGTTTTTATAATAACGGTTATAAAGAAGACTGCTTATACCTCCTGCCTCAAGCACAGGAGAAGAGACGCATGGCGCTTTTTCACACCCGGGCTTCATCAGACTCAAGCTGTGACGTTGGCAAAGGAAGGGAATAGCCAATAAAGAGAAGTTATTTATATGAGATGTCAACTGAATATTATGATATTGAAAAGTTATTTTGAATTAATTGCGAGAAACAAAAACATCTAAGAGAGAGCACGATCATCAGTTGCCAATGAGGCTCAAATACCAAAATGTTATCAAAGGAGATATTCCTTTATATTGGAGGACATTATCTTTATTAGGAATCACCATTGAAGGTTCTTTCGTATATACTAATTGCCTCTCCATCCCCTGATATTCTCGCAGAACTTTCACTCATATTCATTATCGCGTATCTGTTCTCTTTACACGTTCCGCCTCCAAATGGAATGGTTTGATTTTTCATTATCTCTGAAATATATGATCAAAAGGGCTGTATCTCCCTTTCTATCGCATTTTCTTCGCGCTACGCTGGCTCCAATTAATGCTACACCCTCGAGGTGTTTGCATTGAATTAATTCGTACGCAAAAGTTATACCATCGCTCGGTTGGAGAATTACTTTCCAAAGACGTAACACGTTGTATCCTACTCTATAAGAACTATAGCAATCTAATAATATCGTTTTGGGTGAGTCAACGAACAAGAGTTACAACGGGGAAAGGAACGAGACGGGGGATATTCCAGTATCAAAGTACTACCGGTGCGCGATTATCACCGTCTGAAATCAGGCGAGCAAGTGACCTCTCGAAAAGTTACCGGTTCATGCAGGGCAGACACGAATGCCTGTTGCAAAGACGAATGGATCATGTCAGAGAGATAACACAACGTCGTATTAACAGCACGCCGAAGGGAAATGTAGGCAATGTGAGGATAAAAGAGAAAACGGATAGAGGAGATTAAAACAATGGGAATTATCTCAAAAGCAATTGTTATATCCTCAAATAAACTAGATTAAAAATATCCTCAAACGATTAGGCTATGACATAGATGACATCTTACCATTTTATTTCATTTTGTTTTCTTTTAATTAATAATGAATTATATTCTGTTCATAGAGAGTATTGATAAATATGAGCCATAGAATAAATTCTAGTGAAAAAATAAAAAAGTGCACTAGATGTCGTGAATGACACTGTCTTGTTAAATTTGTTGCACTACATTGTTAAGCCGTGTTGTTGTAGTGTGTTTTTGTAGAGCGAAAAAGCAAATTCAAAAGATTGTGATATTTTTAGTTTAAAGTGCATCATACCACATCAACAATGCACAAATTTTTATCATGAGAATAAAGAAAAGAAAAATTACAAAAATTCTGCGATTGCAAATTAGATCCATAAATAATACAGTACATAAGAACCGAAAACTGCCAAGAATTTTCATGAGCATGTGTGAGGAAAGAGAATTATTAGTGCCGTATTTTTATATTTTTAATATAATTTCCTCCACATACAACCACTATAACCTCTACAAATACCACCACTTCTAACCTCCGCACCTCCCAAACGAGATGACCACCGTCACTAAAGATTTCACCCCAACTCTTACTCCCCTCTCTCACCGAGCCAGGGGCACGTCTTCCCGCTGCGGGGTTTAATTGATTCGGAACACGATAGCGATGTCGCGGGAGATTTATAGGCCCATAGCGAGGTCTTCCGGAGTACTCCTTGGTACCCGGAGACTTCTCTTCTGCGCCATTTTCGGCGACAGACCCCTGTCGCCTTTTCACTACTCCTAGGCTCACATCAATAGAAACTTACATATTGGTTCATTGTGATGCGAAGTCCTTGAGAATTATCCCTAGTAATCCACAAACAATAGTGGCCTCCTTTACTCTCTAATTATCTCAATTTTAGTCTTATTTTCATCATTTTCCAACCGGATCTAGTGAAAATTAGAACATTTATCATGGTTTTCTTTTCATCGTTACACCCTATCTCAAGAACAAGTATCTCCACTAAGCCATCTCTGTTGTATTTTCCCAAATCAATTATAATTTCCATTCTCCAACGACAACACACAAAATACACCTCAAATTCAAATTTCATGTTACAGTTAATACGACTCACCCAAATAGAATATTAGAAATTTTATCGTCTCTTTTGTATAATTTTTCTCTTGATTTTCCTGGTCGTTGACCAGTAACAAGAGTGACAATGAATTATTCTTTACCATTGTTCTTTCATGTTTAAAACATATTAAGATCCTTTTATCTCACCTTTTGACCCTTGACAAAATGTGTTCATCCATTGAATAATTCAAAATGGAAAACACTTTCAAATGTAAACCGAGTGTTTCAACGCAGCAGAATTTCTTTTGATGCTTATAACAAGTGATTGGATTTTTTTCTTTATGCCATATATGCATAATATGATATATTTAAGTTCAAAACGTACTAAGCAAATTTTCGAGGCAAAGTAACATTTTCTTCGCTTTTGTTTTGGAGGTTGATATCAAGCTATCACAATATTCTTGGTAATTTACTAATTTAAATGCAATTACAATATTTTAAGGAGAAAAAATAGTTATAAATATATCTTACGGTTTGATTGCGTTGAAATAAATAATCTGTGTTAACTCGTTAACATTTCATTGCGCTAACACAAATTAGATTTTTGCTCCATCTATTTCCTTTGAACATTTCGGTAAGTCAACATCTTTTTATTACAATATCTTAAGATGTTTATACAGCAATTTAATAAACAACTAATTAATTTCATTGATAGCTATCCATGGAATTCTTCATGCGTTTAATGAACATAACCTGGCGCAGAAGAAATCTCGCAGATCGAACTGCACGCCAACTGGAGAAAAGTGCCAAATCCTAAGGCGTGATTTGATAAGCGCGTGCCGCAAGGAAGTTTAAACGGAGGGGAGGGAGCACCTTCCAAAAAAGCAATCAACGAGAGTGTGCGCAACTTAAAGAGAAAGAGGGATGAAAAGAATGGAAGAGATAGAAGGGGATTGGCTTCCTCCGCAATCCACAAGAAGCGCTCCCAATTTCACTAGCATTTTCCCTCTCCCCATTCACCTGCTTTCGACACCTAATGCAATTGTTATACGAAGGGAAACGGGAGTTTTATTGTTTCCATAGCAATTATCCATTCATAGCGGAATAGTTTTATAATTTTTGCAACAGCATTATAGTGTAATTATACGACGAAAAAATACGTTCTTAATTGATCTAAATATTGATCTTTGTCAGTATTATGAAGTTTTTGTTATTGTTTTTCAATATTTTGTGAGTGAATGTAATAGTATGGCGTCAGATCCACATAGGCATCGATATCAGACCTTGTTGGCCTCTAGAGAAAGAAGATAGAAAAAAGAATACTTCGTGTTTTCCTTTACATACGTATTTGGTGAAATATTGCAGTGATTGATGTAAATAATAACATATACATGTATGAATTTTTTTAGACTATTCCAAGGCGCAAAGTCTTCACCAATTAACGAAATGAATTTTGCCAGAGTTTTGAGTCAATATTTGGAGCTACGAAATCTTTCGCCAAATGCTCAATTTTATAAATACCCGGAAATTTTGAGAAGCATGAATGGATAATATCATCTTTAGTTTGTAGAGAAAAGGAATCTCATCTCATCCTCCTCTTCCTCCTCTTGCTCTGAGTCGCCTCTTCGTCCTTCCACGCTCCCAATGAAATCGACCCGAAAGAAGAAGGGGTCGTTTAGTTTGAAACTGGGTTAAGTGAATACCAAACCTCACCCAAGCTGTTGCCGGAGCATGCCACCAGGTGATATTAATAAAGGACGCGAATTTCGCAAAGCATACAGCGCTTTAGAAAGAGGGCACGCGACAGATTTCCGGGTGAGGGTCAAGCAGTTATGAAGAAATGCACAAATTGAAATAATAGTTTATGTACGACAAACAGATATGACGTGATGTTTACTTCTTTTGATACATAATAAAGTTAAATTTTCTATCATATTATTCTATTATATACAAATTGTTTCATTTAAAACTAAATAAATGGACAAAAACTTCGTGGAATCACATTTGAAATTAAATAATAATTAACGAACAACAGAGAACTTCTCAAATATTTTTTACTGAAAGTTTCTTTTTTTTATACTAGCTAGAATTCATTTTTTTTTTCACATTCCTACAGATTTTCACTTGTCTCTCCTCTTCCCTCTCTGTCAGTACACAACAAAAAGGAAGAAGTTTCAGTTTAAATAAGTCTTCGAAGGTGTCAAACTTAAAAAGAACCTATTAAAAATGATTGTAATTAGACATATTTATGTACCAAATATTTTAAACACTTTTACAAATTTGATGTTGATATAAATATTTAAAATTTATCATTCAATAAACCGTACCCTACATAAGCGATTCACTTTTTACTGTTTCATACTATTAAATAAAATTAAACTATTGAAACTAATGCCGTGTAGTCCTTTACTTAAAAGTGTGCACACTATACCAAGATCAAAATGGGAAACAACTCTGAGTTTACTCATTAAGAAAGCGTTAGATAGCGAATAACGAAGAAACATCGTTGTCAAAACCTGGCAGATACCCACGCCGTGAGACAAGCTACGGAGTAACGGTCCAAAGAGCGTCTGGAAATGAAACTCACCATGTGCGTACTGAGACCATCCCAAAATGGAATTGTGGGTGTAATCCCCCAGTGAGTGAAACGAGTGGGTAAAGCGAAAAGAATAACAATGTAATATAAAACACCAAGGGATACTAAATGTTGATTTTTGGCACATCTATAGCCTGACTGGTCCGAAACCCCCAAACAACATCTGGGAGTGCAACCCATCAGCGAAGTTGCAGGGACTAAACCCCAAATGATCCGGATGTAAAACCACACATGACCGAAGAGAGTCGACAAAATAGGATGGAAAACAAATCTTGTCGAGATCTTACAAAAGTTCTATTTTTTAAGTGAATTTTTTCCACTATAATAAACGTGTCTTATTTATTACTTATGTTTTATTAATTTCAAAGAGTATGATTTTTCGATTGAAACTATAACTTGGGTAATAAAATTATGTCACTCAACTCTAGAACGATGAACCCTGCTGGTATATAAACATTTAACATAGACAAATACAATAAACAAATATAACGTAATTTAAAAAAAATTCAAATACAAACGTTCTGCGACATATCTGCCCCAAAACAATTTATGTCTAATATGTGGTTTTTCCATCATCATAAATGATCTCTTTGTCTCTGACAGTTTCCAATCCATGCGCACATTCTCACCCATTCCCTCTCTCCATTTCGCTGCCTTGCAGGGTCAAGGCCTTGGGGAACGCGTTAATCCCTGTGACGTCAGAGAGCTCAAGGCACGTGATGGCCAGCTCCATGGGAGAGTGCATGAGGATGGAGAAAGAGAATGCTGAAAGTCGAGGAAAGATTGTGGAGTAACGGAGAAACTCTCAACACTATACGCAACGAGGAAGTGATTAGGAGTTGTGCAGGATTCTCGAATAGATCCCGACATTCCAAAACATTATTTGGAGAATTCAAATGTTTTATAGTATTATATCTCAATCTTAATAAACATTGTTTACTGAAGTTATTTCTTGTTATTCAATAATGTTTCGTATATCTTTCAAAATAAATAACGTTTATCCCTAGATTGAAACCCTTCAAAGCAACGGTGAAATGTCTTCAACTAAATCATTGCTTTTATGATGTTACATGATGTATTAGTTTTAACAACAGAAATTTCCATGTGTTAGAATTAAGCGCTTCATTAACCATTTTTATAATAAAATATAATAGTATAATAATGTCAATTCGTCAATTCAGTGTGTACTTTACCACACCATTCTCTTTGTTCCATTAATTTAAAAAATATTGAAATACTAATAATCATTTTCATGCAAGTCTATTATTATTATTTCTGATCATTTATATCGCAGCCCAATAGTAAATCAGCCTTTTTATAAAGAGCCTAGGCGCTTTTCAAAGAGCCGACCTACAATTAATGAATGATTAAAGAAAGAAAAATCGTTTTAATGAAATTATTACCTTGGTATAGCTGGAACAACCATATGAATCATTATTTATATTACAAAAGTCGTCTGCTATTAACTGATATCATAGCTTTATGATAACATGGAATATTTAATAAATTTTTGGTAATCATTTTTTAAAATGTGTATTGAAAATTTACCATGTTTTTCAAATTGTAGTCAGTGGTATTAATTCTTATAATCATGGATCATAATATTAACATATAACATTATATGTATTTTTTCTTGAAAACTAAAGCCAATATTACAAACTGATAACCCTTATTCTAAATATATCCCATTAGGTGTAATATTGAGTAGCCGAAAATTCTCTTTTCGATTATCTGGCGACCGAGAGTAAACCTCTTCATGAAGTGGCTGAAAATGTACTATCAGATAATAAGTAAGTAGTCCATTTTATTAACTGGCGGAGAAGATCAGGTACTTTATAGACAAAAAATCTACTGCCATTTATTAGAATAAATGTTTTATGAAATGTATTTTATTTATTATTTTATGAAAATAAGTCGTTCTTGACTTCTGCATGTGGAACCAAATGAAATATCACGTGGATAAATGAGATAAAAAAATTGAAAGTTTCAAAGAGTATGTGAAGGGAGCATTGCTTCTTCCCTTTCGGTTCAAAAACATTGTAACCCTCGAGACAGAAACGTAGGCCATTGCTTACAATACTCTGGTTTCTCCGTTACATTCAGTTTACTGGTTTAGCTGGGATCAGCCTGATTGTGGTATACGACAATACGAACGACTGTTCCGGAGTACTGGCAACGTTACCACAAGGAGCTGTATTTTAAAACGTGTAACAGAACCTGTATTACAACGAAAATATTATGTATTTATTTATCTGTTTCATTTCTAAAGCTTCACTTTACTATCGTTTAATACCATACGTTAAAGAATAATAACAAGGAAAGTATAAATATCATTTAGTAGGCCAAAATATATTTTATACACTGTCTAAAAGAACGTTCCAAATTGCATAAGTGGAATATTTCGCTTTACTGTGGGAGATTTTCTGTTGTTCACAACATTGTCTTTAATGGACACCGTTGCTTCACCGAAGTTCACTTCTTCCCCGTACTGTCTAGAGTTTGCTGATTAACTCACAATGGAAAACTGATATGCGTTTCCTTTCCACGCATAATAAGGCATTGGAGGGTATTAGGGCCTATCTAAGTTTTGGTCATTTTTCTTGCCTCCAATTTGGGAACTTTTGGGAATAAAATTACGTCATGTGCTATACTACCAATCTAAGTAGAGGGAAAAAGATATACCGTTCTTTTCCCAATAAAGTTTTGATTTTCCAAAATCGTACTTCTCGGGCATATTATCACCATCTTCTTTAATTAACAACAAAACTGTTGTTTTATTGAACAAATAGGTAAACGATACAAAAGTGAGTAAAATTTCTTTCTTTTCACGTTTAATGATTCAGAAATAAAATATGTGAGAGCAAACAGTTAATAGTTAGCTTTCTTCCGAATATGAATGTTGCTAACAAAAATATTTAAAAAATAATATAAATTGCAAAGAGCACGTCAATTGGCCTCAAACTAAACGTTCCATAATGTTATCTTGACGAAAAAGTAACAATTTCTGCATGTTGTTCATGTTGCTCACATGGGCAATAAACGTCACTTGTCAACATTTTAAAAGAAATACTTTAAATAAGTTTTGGATCAATTCTACACAAAACCAAACACTACCCGCCGATTTCACAATACAAACTGATAAAGGAACGACATGGTGAATGAGAGTTTATTTACATTTACTTCAGAAAAAAAAATTATAGATTTACTGAACTATGTCAATAAGGTGAATTAGCAACACATAACCTACTGGGAGCGCTCTGATTGTGGAGTTTCCCACATGCTATCACTCATGTGCCCATGCTGAAGTGAATGTGAGAGACATCGGCCGGTTTTTTTGGGTATATTAACTGCCAGATGTGAGGATGAGCCATAATACCAACCGGGCCATGATATCTCCCGAACCTTACATTCTGAGAGCATTTTTCTGGAGTTTATTTAATGTGGATTGTGATATAAAAATAATATTTTTACTATTGTTCGTGAGAGAAATCTTCACATTCCAAAGAATGTTTAACTTTCAAACGAAATTGATACATATGCATTCTGAAATTACAAGGCATATCATTTGGTATTAAATTATTTGTTTTTTTTTTCTTTTTAAAACAATTCTTTATCTGTATTCCATTACAAAATGTGGCAAAACATTTATGACTTCTTAATTATGCTTCGCAATTCCCTTACCTTATATTTTTATGTATACCTTGTCTTGCATATTGTATCAAATAAATTGATTTAATTCAAATGAGGTGCTATCTTCCGGAAGTTTTATTTTTCGACTATGAAGAAAATGCCCGCAACGTCTCATGTACGCAAATTCACTAACGTTATGCTGATTTTCGTAAAATCGTTTTTTAAATACATATATAATAATGCAACAAACACAATATTGTATGAAAATACAACGATATGCGAGTATATCTCATGAAATTTTGTTTATGTGATGCACACAACGTAGATAAAATTTTTAATAAAATGGTTTGAATGTACAGTACACTTTCATCGTATAAAGCCTACACGAGACAAGACCAATTAATAAGTTTACCAGAATGAAATTTTTATTACCCACTTTTTATAACTGGTAATACTATAAAAAATGAAGTTATACATGAACATTCCACCAAGAAGTTTCTTCCAAATAGGGAGCAAAATTACTTTACATGAATAAATTCATGCAAGTGTAATGATAAGTATACAATTGTGTTTACGGTTGTAACTTCTTTTAGATAACATCTGCTGCAAAACGAGCCAAATGCTATGATATGGTGTCCCCGTTGAGGACCTACACATTAAAGGGAACTGTGGAATCCCCAGCTAAAAATCCGATGATAAAATTCCGCTAACTTCACAACTTGCGCAATTATAACGTGACCAATATACTCAGCGGAAGTTTACGAAAAAATTGATAAGAAACGCGTGAGACTCCTTTCACCAAAGACTGTAAGAATTAGTTTCACAAAAATTAGAAACTCCCAAGTGCGGAGACAATAAGAAGGAAAATAAAATAAAACACCGCCGAGATGAAAAGGCAGGAAAGAAAAAAGTTTAAAACTGTCCGCGCAAAAACGTATCCAATTACTTAAGACTCGTTGCTATAACGAAAAAGAAGTGAGCAACGATGTAGACGACCAGTTGAAGTACGTTGGCAACAAAGGTGGTGGTTAAAAGAACGGTGCGTAAACACAGTGCGAAGTTATGTTTGTTTGCAGCGCCTGGAGAAAAAAAGTGAAGAAGAAGAAGAAGACAATAAAGAGACTGTGAGATAACTCGTAGTTTACAAAACAAATAGAATTGTGTTACTCCTTCGGTGTCAAGTACCATAAATAATTGGTTATTTTACACTTTATATCCCTTGATTTTCTTTAGCTTAATACAATTTAGGAATTTAAAAATAAAAATGGATGACGCTGAAGGAATGACTATTTACATAAATAGTGCATAGCGTAACAGACATACCATACTATGGAGTAAAGAGCCACGAGTAGGTGCTCGGAAGTTGTGAGTTAAAATATGCATCCGACCCGTAGGTACGGGAAAACCGGACTTAAGAGCTACCAACATTGGAGCCGCCTGTGGTCACTTATCCCCTGAAGGGGGATGTGACCCAGGTTCACCGTATCAGGCTAGGTGGAGGTTGCTTACGGGCTTGGGAGTCGAGGCGGGTGGTGCAGTGGATAGCAAACCTGCGACCAGAGCAGGAAACCCGGGTTCGAGTCCCTTTCCGTCGCAATTTTCACCTGACTATTGACGTTGCAAACACTGCTCCACGAGTAGGCACTCGGAAGTTGTGGAATAAAATTTACGATAGATCTTGTCGAATACCTTTGAAAAACAATTACTTCGATATAATTTGTACTAATACGTCAAAGTTGCTAATAAATCCGTGATAAAAAGAAGAAGATATAAATCTGAGGAACCTACCGCGGTATGACGATAAAGAAAGTTTTACCTAAATAAAAACAGCAAGCATCTCTCACTGTGGCATCATTTTATAGTGACTTATATTCCTAAACTATAATAAAAAAATTGTTTCGCCAGGTTAACCTTCGCTTAACGATGTTTTTAACTTTTATAATAATAATTTGTTGTTATTGTAATAATGGAGGTACGTTGATCGAAACGACTAAAATAATTTACCTCACACTACGTTGATCAACATATCCAATAATCGGGAACACTATCGGAAAGAGCAAAAGCTAAATGCTTAAGATACATCATTTCAGCTCAAAATTCATGTGAGCGAAGTCACGAGTACTAGGCCAATAAAAATAAATGGGCTTAAAAAAGAAATATTGTTCGATACTATTAAAAAATATCACGATGTATTAAAAAAAGCAGTGACAATGGAGAGACAACCTTCCTCTTCCTTAGCCAGAGCGCAGTCCCGTCGCGTGCGGGCAAAATGAGCGGATCGCGTGTTGGAGTGTTGTCGGTTTGCGAACTGGGCGAGAAGCTTTAAACCCCTTGGTAAGCCAAGCAAACACAGTGGCAGTGACCTCCTCGGGCGTGTCGTCATTCTGTACGGCTGTGTCGAGGCATCCGGTAGCTAGCGGACAGGCGGCACTTTAACAGTGATGTAATGATTGCTAGAAATACATGAAGATATTCAAATAGTATTAGTGTATAGCTTGAAGAGGGCTTCCTAGTACAGTTTGCCAAGATGGCGCGGGTGACACATTTCCTCAACAGCATGTAGAAAATATGGACAAAACATCGTGACGAAACAGCTATTGCTCCAGTTTTAATAATAAAGAAATAAACTTCCTTCAAATGAGAATTATGAGGAAAGTATCGTATCACAAAAAGTTCAAACTAAGCTGCAACGTACTTCTATACACATACTACGGTTTGGTCTCTTAAAAATTTAACTTAAAATATCCGTTTTAATTAATGTAAGTGGCAAACTAATTAAATAATTAATTAAAAACTTACGACCTTTTATGGAAGAATAATATTTGGATTTTCTGTGAAGAGCTTCACTCGCAGAAAATATAAATATTATTCGTCCACGAAAGGTCGTAAGTTTTTAATTAATTATTTGATTTGATTATATATGGACGTTAATAGTAGTAGAAAGAAGTAAACTATTTTAAGAAATAATTATTTACATTTTGAAGGATCTAAAATGGACTTCGATCATATCTCTTGCAAACTGAAGAGTAAGATGTAAATAAAAACTATTATATGAGATATAATGTCGCATGAGAGTTGTTCAAGTAAAAAGATCGTCAGAACTTCGTGTAGTAAATGGAAATGTTAATTATAATGTTTCATATGGTATCAAAACAGAGTACATAAAGAGAAACTATTAGAATCCAATTTCAAAAGTACATCAAAAGATTTCATACAAATATTGTATTGATATTTTATATAATACACAGAGAAAAATAAGAAAACACAATTTTAATTATCAATCACTAAGGAGAGACACGATGGATAAACTGTCCAATAAAAAGTTGTTTACAGGCTTATTTGTAAAAATTGTTCTCCTTGGAAACAATTTCATAGTTTTAATATTACATATGAGAGATATTTCTATTGTCACAATAAAATATTATTAAGTGTTAGAAATTTAACTTAACCATTTTTTACCTGCGTCCAGTGAATTGAAAACAACATTTTCTGAGGTCAACGTACTATTTATAGAACACGATGTATAATGTATTATTCATATTGTATGATTTATAGTTATGGCGATACGTGAGGTTTTGGAGTTTGTGTAATATTCTGCCAATATGAGAGACGGAAGGCTGACTGTCGTTCTGCGTCATATCAGGCAAGAAGTGCAATACATCACAACATCCCGGTTTCGTCTTACCATTTAATATTCCTTTTGTCTCCGAAACGAGAAATATGAGAGCGTCTGCGAAACACTTCTGGGAATAAATTTCATCGAAGTCTCTTCACGCAACTTTCTTTTCAGAGCTCCGACCTTGGGTTCACAATTCAGTAATAAAGAATCGATACCTTTGACATGTCCTCTCCTTGCAAAAGCGAAGACACATGGCTCTCATATTTTATCTTCACTTGTAGACGTACTGTGGAAAGACACAAGTTTACAATGCGACAAGGTTCGTTTCTTCTCTTTGGCGAAGAGACCTCAAACGCATAATTTCACCCTCACACCACGCATTCCATCGATCTCCTTTCTTTTCTTGTGAACACTCCCTGACGCTCGTCACATCCCTTCGTAATCTCACTCCTGCGTCAGACGTATAATCTACAGAAACATCACGCAACGATGTACTCATCCATTGCAACTCTGTTAATGGATGTCCTCAAGAGACTGTTCGTTTCAAACAGATCTCGCAGAAGAGGAAAGGAAATTCTTTTCCCTCGAGTTTCGAGCTACCTCTAAAATAATAAACTTTCCTTTCAAAGAGATTGTTTATCAACTACTCTGAGGGTATTTTTCACGGTGTTTAGAAGTTGCTAATGTGCCAAGTTGGGCTTTTGCTTCAGCGAACGACGAGGGGTAACTGAATACGCCTCCCTCGTAGTGCCACTGCGCACACGCCGTTTGACAGTTGTTTCCCATCTCAGAAAGCACGGGACAACTTGAAACACACCTGCTTTGTTTATGGTCAACTTAAAGAGACGTATTAAATCATCTCCTCTCAGTTCAAACAAAATTGTTGAAATTCTCTTTGATCAAAATGGATCCTTTTCATCCACGCTATGGACCCTCTTTTCTTTTCTAAATTCATCTAATTTAATATGCATTGCCACGTATCTCTGGTCTTTAAACCTTCCTCCTCGTGTACGGTCAGCGATCCAAATTATATTGGTCATTGCATGATTTTAACGAGAAACAAAATTATATTTTACACTGTCTGAGGAAAAATAGCAGATTAGTCTCCATCCTCGCAGAATTTTGTATGCATTAAAGGGAATAAAATAACTTATAACTCACGTATCATTTTAAGTAGAATCTGAATATACATCAATCTGTAAATATCATACATAAAAATCACATCAATGAGGATCACGAGTGTTATGGTAGCCGTAACATTTAACATAGAAATAAACTATCCTCTCTGGAAAACAACGGGTGAATAAGAGGTTTTCTTGGTCATTCAAGTGACGACTTATTAATATTTTCTTACTTTTCCGGATTATTAATATTTTCTTACTTTTCCGAAACCAACACAAAATATTCAAACCAAACGTAGAGTAGTAAATTTTTCTATACATGTAGTGCAACAAACAAATGAGAAAAATAACCAAAGTCGTTATTGAAGAGCTTTGCCTTTCCAAGTGTAATACTACACCATCTTTATTCTAACATCCCGGAAGCTATTCCCAATGAAAAAATTGTGTATGATACCGCATAAAAATCATTTGTTTGTATACGACTAAACTCAAAAGAGTTCTAACATTTCGCGACACCCTCCCATATGTTCGTGCCACCATTTCCATCAGGGCAACAAAATAAAGTGTGAAATGTAATATTGCGAGAGTCGGTAATGTTTTCTTTTCCCTTCGCAATATAAAATGTGGCTTGAAGGGGAGCAAATATGTAGGGAGCGAACGTGGAAAGATGGGAAGTTTAAAGACGCCGGGGGCGAGGCCCGAAACGGTGCATAGGTAGGGCAGAGGAGAAGCGCGTTCCCCAGTGATTTTGGCCGTAATCTCTCTTCCCCCACCAATGCTTTCCATTGCAATAGGGTTGGGAGGAGATGAGTGGAAGGGCAAGGAATAGGGCTTAACCCGTGGTGGAGACGCTCCCAGCTGAGAGAGAGAGAAGGAAGCAACTGGATTGACGTGTGGCGTTCCCTGGTCCCATGCAACCCGTCTCCTCCGCTGACCGCAGCGGGATTTGGCGAAACTGAATGAACGATGGTCGACTTTGTAACTAGTTCCAGGATAATTGAACGAGAGAGAAGAGATATAAATGAAAATTTAAGCTAAGTAATTGTTATTTTGACATTACTTACTAAAAAATTATTAGATCTCAGGTATTGATAGGTAACCCCGCATATTTTAATTGGTCAAAGTTTCGTATGTAATGATACGCCTCCTCAAGAAATTTATTGTATATCTAAAGAATCTATCGGGATGATGAGCCTTCAATCCAATTGAATGTGGTAGTTTCATAGTGTGTTTTCAATTTTTAGATTTAATTATTGAAATTAGGTTTGATTATTTAGTTCAGTGTGGATAAATATAGTATTGTAAGTAGTGGTTCTGCGTTGTGTTGAGTTATGTGTTAGTATATATTTTTGTTGCCCTGAGGTAGATAGCGTTCGCTGTCGAAACGTCGGTCTAGATCATAAACATATTGCCTAAACGCGAGAATTTGTTTTTGCATTTCAACATAAAGACAAAGACCATCCCAATTATCAAAACTATGTTTTAATGAGTAACATTTAATCTCATATTAGAAGCGAACAAAATAAGTAATTCACTTAACATCATTTTATTAATCTCTGTCGCATTTTCAAGGTATTACGATGCTCTTATTGTACTTAAGTGTGCGTTATCTCTTTATAAAATACTGTCTTTAACCAATATGTCACTGAACACCACATACATAAAGTTACTTTAATCAGAATCACATACATAATCATATTTAATCAGAAACCTACGATCCTAAAATCACACAAAGCTAAGATATAAGGAGATATTGTGGTGTATTGTAACCAAAGAGTACAATGCGAAACCACTAATGATATCACCGAACCATTAGAGTACACTCCTCATCATTATTTTCATGAAATACCCATCTATTGACCCATCTGAGGGTGCCTATTGTGCTTTTGAGACACCCTCATAATAATAATAATTAATCCATCCGCAAATATTATATTTAATTAAATAATAAATTTCAACTTTCTGAAGTGTATTAATTGAAAATAATTAGTAAAAGTAAGATTCATAAACACTCGTAATTTCATTTAATGTCGTATTATTAATTTTACTGAAAATTGATATGATATATTTCTCAAAATGTCAACGCATCTAGCTCTTTCACACAAATTGCAATTAAGTCCCGAGAATTAAACAGATATTATATATTTTTTGCTAAAACTACTTCGCAATTATTGCCTCAATAGAAACAAAAATAAGGTTCAAAGTAAGCCAAATATTTATCTTACTCGTATGAATATGATTGGAAGACTCCCACAAGAGCTAATTGTATCCTAAGTACACACAAGCTAATTCCAACGCAATCACGACCTCCGAAACCACACGCTGCGTCTAATAGCTGAACGGGCAAACGCCGCAAGGTTCAGCGCACCGCCGCACCGCCGCAGCTGGCGCCACATTCGCGGGCGCTGCCGGACAACAGGCGCGTACGAGTGGGCGGAGGCATGCAGCGCTCCACGGAGATCACCAAGTGCTGAGGGAGGCACGCCAATGCAACCGCACTCACAATGAGTGCCGGTGATTGTGCTAATTAAGGAGGACACGGTGACGCGTTGTCAGCCATTAGCCCAACACGCGGGTTCGTTCAGCAGGCAGCCGGCAGCATGTGAGAGCGCGATGCGTCGACGCGTGGAAGCCCTAGCCGCGCACCTATTACTTACGCGATCGGAGAAGGGTCGGAAGGGTAGATGAGCGGAAATGGGGTTGAAGGGGGTTTGGATTGCGTTGTGGCTTCGGAGGGAGGGAGGGAGGTTTGTACTTAGTTAGGTTGATTCTGCGATAAGAAATACGAAAGATGAAGTCATGGCAGAATCACACAAGCTAAAAACTGATATGTTTATTTAGGTATTTAATTTAAATACAATTAAGTAGTATGACTCGGCCAAACTAAATGCAATTCACGTACTATGAAGGCCCGACATTAAAGAAGAAACGAACAAAAACTATAAAATTAGAAAGGGTATCACAGATCACACTGTAATTAAATAAAAACGATTTTGGGATCTGAGCTAAATATTTTAACTGTTGAAATAAAACTGGATTAAACTAAATTAACAACAACCAAAATTTTGGAAATAACCAGTCAAATTATTTAATCCGTCTAGTTATAAGGCAATATGGGGATTAGGTGGAGCCTTCTAATGAACCACGAGTAGTGAGGAGCTTGGTGATATATTCTAGTAGAGGTCTGGAATACATCATCACCGACAGTTCGAACATTCATCATACAGAGATGCTAGTAACAATGGTGAAAATGGCTTGTTTGGTTGGTAGAAATCAGGTAATAAGTTATTGTTGAACTTTGAATTGATAAAGCTGTTTAAAGAAACAAAAGAAAATTATCTTGTGACGAAATTAAATATGAGATCAAAATCACTTGAATATATCAATATTTAGGAAAGAAAAAAACTTTTGAATTGATAAACTATTGACTTGAATGTGACTACTCATAAAGACAATGTCGAATATAAGAAACATGCAATGTAAAATAAAATAACTGTTTGCATTGTTGAAGTTATATCAAATATTGAAAGGATTTATAAGATTGTCGTTTCCGAAAATTTATTTCCTTCTTCAGCGCTTACACATGTAAAAACTTTTAAACATATGTAAACCTAATGTGATTTTTATGTATAAGTCCTAAGGAAGTAAGGAAGATTTCGAAAACACTGGCAAACAAAAAAATCTTTTCAATATCTGACCTTACTTCAACAATTAATTTAATTAATTTATTATTGAAGTAAACAATTATCTATCTTATTTAACATAAAAGTTTTAATAGAAATATATCAATTTCACGAAAAGAAAAGATTAATAAATACATAGGGGAACTTAGTTTTCCGGGTTATTTATTAAACTATAATCATAATATGACTTAATTTTTTAATAATATAATTTCATTGTTCCGTATCTTTAATTCCAGATTCCATGATACGATAGATCTTGTTTACTGCTAATACTGTCAACGTGGTGTAAAAATAATGTATATTCACGTAAGGATATATTCTGGTATGGCGTGATGTGTTAACTAACTTAGAACAGGAATTACTACAATTCTTAACAGAATTTACATTCACTCAATAAATGTAGAGGGATGATTTGAAGTTCTATTCATTCCTGTCCACGTAAAATGTCGAACACTACGATCAGAAATAGAATAAATAGCTTGAATCAGGTTAAACTACGTATTTGCGTACAAAGCATAGGAAAATCTAAGTGATTAACAACGGCTTCGGTGCCAGTACATTCTGTCTGCAAGGGGTATGCAACTCCCTTTACAACTGTGTACGGCAGAACAGTCCAGCATTCATTTTTTTGCAGAATGGCAAATGCGTCCGCACAAAAGGAAAAAAGAAACAAATAAAATGCAATGCCGGACAATTCACATTTGCATCAGAACGTTTCCCAAAACCCTTACGTACAGGCATCCGCAACGACCCATCGCGATGTATTCAAATGCAAAATTTCCATTGCAAACCGGTAAAACGTAACGCGCTCACAATTGATTTACTGTCCGTCCCAACTGAGCGAATCCAAAATGATCGATTTGCGATACACACCAAACGACCATAATTGAGCGACATTTAATCGATAATCAACATTCTAGTTCTCCTAGAATTACCTTTCCACCTTTTCTAAGCTGAAACTGACAACAACAAAAATTATAGTTTGAGTAATAATGTAATAAACTCTCAATCATCGCGGTTGTTATCTTTCAACTGACCTTAGGTACTTCTTTATTCAATTTTTTATTAAAAATATTGTAATCGTTTTTCCTAATTTCCAATGGTGTCACACCTAAATTGCGTTGGGATCAAAATTTATTTTCAAATATTTTTTCTACGTTTGGCTTTACTGGTTAAGTAATGATGGAAGTCACAGAATGATAACAATTGTATGAATGAGGAAGGAACTATACGCAGTAATTGAATTTATTAAAATGTTATCATTGAGATTGGAATTGTTTTTTGAGCTCCTTTTCATAATACTGTATTTTTTACCCAATTCTCTCGCATAAAATAATCGTAATGCTCTTGACATTCAAAATAACAATATAAGGAAAAGGTTCTTGAGATAAGTCCTCTTGAAATAATAACTGTGTATTATTATGCACACAAATAATTACTATTTCCATTAATCATTAGTCCTATTTTTCTTTATGAAACAGAATGAAATACTTGGTTACTAAACACTTAAAAAAAGTATTTTGATAATAACTAGCATACATTATTATAAAAACTATTAGATAACGACTAAAAAGCAGAGAAAAAAGTTCAAGAAATGCAGAAAAATGCATTTTATTTCAACTCCTACCTGTAAAATAAATAATTTGATAGAGTACTGGCATTGTAGATTTGAATCAGTGGTATTTTGTAAGGGAAGACAATATATCTAGCTACTCTAACGCATTGGCTCCAACCTTCGTTTCGTCTGCAACAGAAACCCTCATTTCCATAGATGAATGTAATCTTATATCAAGACACGTTTTCATTTGACTAATTAATTACATCTCTCTGTACTGTCTTTGTGCATTCATGAGATTCCCATACTCTAGTCATTATCCTCTTAATTCATATATCGAATGCAAATGATCTTCTCATATCACTTTTGAGCTCATGCAGAGTTTTGAGAATATCTGGAGAGTTACGATGAAAATTTGAACTATTATAGAACTTGTGTAGTACCTCGATGTTGCAGCAACACAGCTCTAGATTCGTCCCTATTAGTATGAGGCAAGAATATCACACTCTTCACCGACGTAATTCGGTTTCCGATCAACCTCTCCGGAAAAGCGCTCTTGACGTCCCAAAATTGTGAGCACGATTATATTGCAATTTTTTATTATGATATGGGAGAGACGTTTATTTACGATATTCTGTAGTTTGATCAAGTATGTCGTGGTGCGATCTCAACACAGTGACGACACAATTATAACCTACCACAATATGTTATACCAATCACCTCATACTGAAGTCATTGTCGTCAGTGAATGACGTCATAGAAGTCACCACATCCGAACGAACGAGAGCGAACGAGTGAGGTGCCTTCCATTCGCCATCTCCGTCTTTTTGTGCACGTGGTTGGAATACCTTTACGATCCCTCTTCCTTCCCGTCCGTCCGTCCCTCCCTCCCTCCATCCCTCACGGTCTGTGCGCCCTAATCAGCTCAGGACGCGGTGTGCGTCGCTGGGAACGCGCCGGCCGCCGCCAAATGTGATTACACGCGCTCCATTCGTCCTCACAGATGCAGCAAGGCTCGTCTTGTTCACGCGGTCAAACGACGTTGTATGCCTTTGCCTTCGTGTTATGATGTTTGGCTACGTATTATACACGCTTTCATCCCACGAAATGGGATGGATGCCTTTTTGAAGGAGTACTTTCAGCGTTTCTAGTTCGCAAAGAACTCGCTAATCAATGTACATCTTCTTTCATCCAGTATTTTTAAGTTTTGATCTCAATGTGTTGAATTTCACCTTATTCAAAAGTGACATTCATTTAATTACATTTGCAAAATAGAGTGAAAAAAAAATTATCAGTTTAATGTTGCAAAATATAATTAATTATTCGATAGAGATCAATCAAAACATGCGAATATTTAAAATAGTTTATTTATGGATAAAAAAATGCCTTAAGTGTTTTCATCTCCAAAATAAACTTACTCCCGTTTTGGGTGTTATTGTTAAATTACCATTAAAACGTAAATAGTAACACAAAGTATCTCTAAATTATCTAAAATTTCACAGTCTCTCTTTGCAAAAGACTACATTGTGCTGTTATAATGAACTATAATGTAGTAGATATGCCGGTGAATTGAGGAGGGAAATTTAAACTATCCTCAAGGGGATGTAATGACATATTATTGTAATATTGTATTACACTATCGAGTGGCGTACTCTTCAGCGCGGTTTATAAATACAGAAGCTTTTAATATCGTTTTGTGTGTTGCCATTTCTATTCATTGTGATACAATGCAGTTTTCTGTAGTCATTACGTACCAGAAGGTCGAAGTAAAAGTACTAAAGCATCGGTTTCATCACTAGCATCCACGTTGTTGTCACCCAGCACCTCTCTTCCTTTGCTAATCAACAAGATCCACAGCGTCATTGCGGGGGTCTAGAAACCCTAGGGACGATGCGTAGGAGCACTCTCCGAGCGACAACAACCACACTGTTGCGCTCCCGAACCGAAAATCACTTGCTGCGCTCTTCCGATTACGACTCCCTAGGGGAAGGGCGGTACCATCGCTTGACGACCTCAAACTGAAGCCCTAGTCCACCCACCTGCAGCACGGTCAACACTAGGTGTCCTGCATGTCACAATTCAGACTATTTATTAGTTCACCTTTACCTTTTTAATCTCATGTCTGTCTCTTCCTCCATTACTTACGTTGCCTTTCTTATGATAAATTCAGGCAGTAATTCGGTATGGTCATGCTCCTAAGGAATAATTCATTTTCTATGTCTACTTTCTGATTTATATCTCATGTGTCGTCATTTTCTTACGTCAGCCTTCTGTACACTTAGAGAAGAAGCCAATCTTCATTTGCATCCTTAAAACTCCCAATATATTATCTCTAAATGAGTGAAGTTTGTGTTTTCCCTTTTCGCGATATATCGTGCCTAGTACCATATCACAAAGAACCACTTGCTCATCACCCCTTATCTTCTGCAATGAATTCCTCGACTCCTCCACCTCTAAAGGTTTCACATTTATGTGGTGGTGCTCCTTCGCCAGCGTCTCAGGTATTTGACCGCCCCTTCGTTGGAACCCTTCTCCGGAAGAGAGGAGATACCGCAAAGGAGGAAGGAAGCAGGCAGTGACGAAACGGAAGGCGAACGAGGTCGTAGAGAGGCTGATAAAGCGACGCCTGCGCAACAACGCCGGTGTCGGGTAAAGTCATTAGTGCTAGCGGAGCTTCCCCCGTCGTGTTATCACAGCCAACTCTTTCATTAGCGTGCGTGCTAAAGGTAAACTGAAGCGTCCAGCGCGGCGGCAGCGGCGTGGTGCAAACGGAGCATGGGCGTTGGTTAACATGGGTGCAGGGAGGAGCAGAAAGAGCAGCACGCATTAACGTTGAATCCCTACACTGACGTCACCACCCAGAATGGTTACTTCTCTTGCTTTGTATTCTCGCCTAGGGTTTTTCAGTGTAATGCCACCTCTTAAGTATGAGATTGCTCTCTCTTTCATTTTCACCTGGATTGTTTGT
This sequence comes from Laupala kohalensis, assembly GCA_002313205.1. Classification (NCBI taxonomy): domain Eukaryota; kingdom Metazoa; phylum Arthropoda; class Insecta; order Orthoptera; family Trigonidiidae; genus Laupala; species Laupala kohalensis. Next base: position 79,098 of record NNCF01129130.1, on the reverse strand, counting down.
TATTTCTATCTTCAATTCGCGCCAGCAAAAATTTTTCTTTGTTTTATACATCCTTGAACACCTCTACTTTGTTATCGGAGTACTGTAACTTTCTATGTTCATTATTTTTCTATTTTTAACGAAAGTGCATTACTAGGCTTTCTTTTGACGCTCAGGAATGTTTACATCACCCCTCTAGGTACATGATTGCAAATATGTATTTTAATGAACATAACATTCATTTTCAAAAACATTAATTTTCTAATTATACGCTACTGTAATTATTCTTTCCCATTCTATCTTTGTATCGATCATCAATTCATTCTTTCCCTAATATTTTAACTTTGTCTTTATTCAACCTTCTTTAATGTTGACGTCTTCTCTATTCACTACTTACTTTTACTGCTTCTTTCCTTAATCTCCGTAATCTCAATTCCCTGTATTTTTGTCTCCTTTCTACCCCTTTCTCAAAATATCTACCCTCACCTCGACCACACCCAGATACAATATGGCCTCATTCTTCCTTCTCAATCTGAAACCTACATAATATCTCCCCCACTCCACGTTCTAGCTCTAATAAGGCGAGCAAACACCATCAACACTGTACCACCGCTTCTGCGTCGATTTACCAATACTGTTAGGCGCACGGCCTACCGACATATCAGCTACTTCTTTAACGCTGCTAATGATGTGCCGAGTTGGTATTGACAAAAAAAATGCACTCTGAGAATAATGATTCTCTTCGCTGAGATAACTTTTGCAGAGCACTGATATGTTCCGTTGGTAGATTTATATCACTTAGTAATGCAATCTATTTCATTTTTTTTATCCCTTTGATTCTAATTTTAACCCCTTCATAAATGAAAGTCAAATTACGTTAAGTTTTTCAAAGAGACTTCCTCTCGTTTAGTGTTTAGAATTCTGTAGTTTCATTTCTCCCAAGGAACATTATTTTTATTAATAAGTTCTTCATTCTACAAAATTTTTATGGTACTTCCCCGATGAATATTTCGTTATATCATTATATTTTTATACATAAAATACGAACCAACTGTATTGAATTGTATGTATTTTTCCTAATCGAAAATACATTTCATTTAGTCTCCTTGAGTGGGTAAATTTGTTCTGGACATAAATCTTCATCTTACACTCTATTCCTTTTGTAATTCTGAAATAATAAAAAATAATATTGGCAGTAAAATGAATATTATCAGGTTTTAAAATTTTTCATAATAAAAAGTGAAACAATAAACAAGACCACTCATTTTTTATTAGCACTATACTGCTTATTATATACGACATACTCTTTCGTAGCAATATGCGTTTCCAGAGGTTATAGTTACCCTCTTTCGTATCTCGAATAAAATTTCGCATTCTCGTGTCTTCCTTTCTCAACTTCTGGAACGTAGATCAGAATCTTCTATCCTTCGCATTCTTTCTCTTCTTCGTGCAAGAGCTCTTCACCTGATTCTGTGAATTCTCCGATGAAGTCAAGAGGAAACTGTACTCAAGGCCGGAAGCGCAGATGAGCTGCGGAATGAGCTAAGTAAGATAGGAGATACAAGCTTGATCAAACGGAGGGGAGACAAAATATCGCAAAATAGAATTCGAAATATCAATTTTCTAATTGTTATTGCCGGTCATGACAAAGAAATAGAAGAGGTTTAAATTTTTAGATTATATTCATTTAACACCTAATGTACGCATAGTTTCAACACAAACCATCAAGAAACAAGTACAAAAATCTTAAAACAAGAAAATGAAGAATCCTTTTCTCATTCACATTATCTTACAAAAATTAAACGTAAAAGTGGTATACTTTAATTTATGCTCACTAATTCAGTTCTTCCATTCCCTAATCAATCAGTGTTGTTGTCCAATATTCTATAAGATAAAATTGACATAAAGTAGATAAAATTGACAGAGAAAGATGAAAGTTAAAATAAATAAAATTACAACGGAATTCAACACATCAGATTCCCATAAAATGTGTGAAGTATCATCACTTCAGGCCACGAGAAAAAAAAATGAACTCATGATAACGAAGCACTTTAATTCTTTCGGAATAAAGTTGTCAAAGACAACCAGAGATTAAAAACTAATTTGCAATGTTTTACTGCTAAATTAAAATATTATAATTTAGAAAAATTCTTTTCTTGTTCTATCTTCTCCGTTCAATGGATTCAGAGTGAGTAAGAGCTGTTTCAATCGAATACAATAATCCTGATATGATAATAAATACTTTGAATAAAAATAATATAGAATTACAGTATCTGTTTTACTAAAATGGCAAATTACTAAGATAATTCTATTTCGTTTTATATACTAGATTTTTTTAGAACTAATTTTTATCAAAGTTTTTAATGCTATCATATGATATTCGTTCATTTAATGAACAGTATTGAAGGGGGAATAGTGAATCTACAGAATAGTATATTTATGTGAGAGCATAAATCTACTGTAGGCAACACAAGAATAGTATTGTTGCAGTACATCTTCCTTCTGATGATGTACCTGGGATTCCTTTGCAAAGATAGAAGAACAATAGTTATTAATATTTATTCTTTACTTAATAATCCCTCATAGTTTAAACAAAATAAAGAGTAAAAAATCAAGCGTTTTCAAAATTTCATTTCCAATTACACAATGACTTCAAACACATGAAAGAGCACGTCAACGCTTGTGGAATTGGGAACAAAATAAAACAAGGCGAGAAAACAAGCCGTTGAAAAAATAAGCGCGTCAAATCGACATTCCGAGTGGAACTCCAGATCCAATTAGGTTGGCATCTCCATCATTTCCGCGATGGATTCGTTCCCGGCAGCGCGGCGACAAATGAAATGAAACACGGAGGGTGTTATCTCTCCACCCCTCCCCCAATCCCTCGACCGCCATCCACCGTCATCCCTCTTCGCACCCACAACGCCACACTTCGACTGCAACATGGAAGCAAGTCACTTGATCCCATCATACTGCAGTGCATCGCATTGTAGAAACACATCTGCAGTCTTTCTGATGACGTTGTTCCAGAATGTCCGCCTAAGGGAATTATTTAGATTTTCATATCATAGTAGATTATACGTTGAATTTTACGTGCCTGGAGAGAATTTCTCATGCAAAATAATGTCATACTGCGTTTTCAATGTTCAAATTTTTCAAATGTGATATAAAAAAATTCATGCAACTCAGACTGAAACAGGAGAGCATTCTTCCCTTAAAGTTTATATAACTGACTTAGCAAAACATCCGAATTACAAATAAAGAATAACAATAAAACACTAAATAGTGAGTGAAAGTAACAATAACGGGTTAAAGAGTTAGGAATAAAAATGGGGAATTTTAAAATATTTTTAAATAAATAGGTATATTTTTAGAACAATATTTATGACGGAATTACATAAAACTAATTTTCCCAACTTTTCTTCATAAAATATATTTTCTTGAATACTTATGTAACTGATCAATAAGGCAATGTCACCGAAGCGGTAGTCATGACCACTACCACTCCAGTTGTTCTGTTCAGTTATTCGACAAAGCGTATATGATGAGGCACGACGCAATCCCGATAACCGTGGCAGTCGCCGTGTGCAGTGCAATGACACCATGCAGGCTTCCTCACTCTCCATTCTCCCTCGTCCCTTAACTGTGCCATGTTCCTAAGGATGACGCAATCTTATGCATTAGTCCATTGAATTTATTTACACTCCTAAAATCAGTTCTCGAGTTCTCCAAAATTTCACTCCGTCAGCAATGATTAACCTAACGATTAAATATTACGAATGTTATTTTTTAAATATCTCCTATCTCGTTCCGGAATTCATTGTACACTTAGTTCTTGAGTTATTGATCTAGATGGACTGCGATCTCAAATTATTTTCAAAATATTTGTATATTGAAGATACTTGACGCCTCGGAATTAATTCTTTCCCATCAAAGGTAGTTAGAGACACACAGTACTTATTACATCACCTATTAAAAAGAAATATTCGTTATATTGTCCCCAAGTTAAACGACGAACGAAAAAATAAAATATAAAAACTGAAATTCTTATTCTGGATATTTTACAATAATGAAAGTAGGGATAATTTCAATAATTTCTTTTCAGTTTAAAAATACTATTAGAACCAGAAATGCTACGAAATCATTATTATCAATCATTAGAAAGGTAAAGATGCAATACGGTTTTTGAAACGTCTTCAGTTTCGATTAAATAAGTGAATCAAATTAACGTCAATTACAAGAACATTGAGTAGAAAACCCGAAATATTTCTGTCGTTACTTGGGCCCTCACCTACTCTTTCATCCCGTCATCGTTTTTCTCTTCCTCTGCTTCCTCTCTTTCTCCTCCTCTACACGCTTTCATTCAACACGTCACCCTGTGATTAGCCCATATTGTCTTTAATTACCACCTGAATGCCACTGTCATTAGACCAGTGTATAGACTCGCGCCCGCAGCTGTTTGCTAAACCGCCGTCCTTTGGGGAAGTCCCCTTATTTGCGGGCGCGAGTGTGCGAGTAGCGGGACGTGTTGCAGTATCCTGGAGCATAGGAGCATTCTGCTTGCCTGCTTGCCTGCTTGCCTGCTTGCCTGCCCGTCTGCCCGTCTGGCCGTCTGCCCGTCTGCCCGTCTGCCCGTCTGCCCGTCTGCCCGTCTGCCCGTCTGCCCGTCTGCCCGTCTGCCCGTCTGCCCGTCTGCCCGTCTGCCCGTCTGCCCGTCTGCCCGTCTGCCCGTCTGCCCGTCTGCCCGTCTGCCCGTCTGCCCGTCTGCCCGTCTGCCCGTCTGCCCGTCTGCCCGTCTGCCCGTCTGCCCGTCTGCCCGTCTGCCCGTCTGCCCGTCTGCCCGTCTGCCCGTCTGCCCGTCTGCCCGTCTGCCCGTCTGCCCGTCTGCCCGTCTGCCCGTCTGCCCGTCTGCCCGTCTGCCCGTCTGCCCGTCTGCCCGTCTGCCCGTCTGCCCGTCTGCCCGTCTGCCCGTCTGCCCGTCTGCCCGTCTGCCCGTCTGCCCGTCTGCCCGTCTGCCCGTCTGCCCGTCTGCCCGTCTGCCCGTCTGCCCGTCTGCCCGTCTGCCCGTCTGCCCGTCTGCCCGTCTGCCCGTCTGCCCGTCTGCCCGTCTGCCCGTCTGCCCGTCTGCCCGTCTGCCCGTCTGCCCGTCTGCCCGTCTGCCCGTCTGCCCGTCTGCCCGTCTGCCCGTCTGCCCGTCTGCCCGTCTGCCCGTCTGCCCGTCTGCCCGTCTGCCCGTCTGCCCGTCTGCCCGTCTGCCCGTCTGCCCGTCTGCCCGTCTGCCCGTCTGCCCGTCTGCCCGTCTGCCCGTCTGCCCGTCTGCCTGTCTGCCTGTTTGCCTCCCTGCCAGCCTGTCTGTCTGTCTGTCGCTCCTTCATTAGCCCGTCCATTGATATTATAAGCAAGCTCTCTCTTTAACACTGGAAATAGAAAGAGCGTCCGTCGCCACTGCGGAGAGAGAGGAGAGACATAGCTTCTTTTCCTCGCTTTGTCAGAAGAGGTAAAACGTTAAGCCTTTTCATTAGAAGTGTTCCCGTTATTCCGATTCTTAAAACGCGGCTCGCGGTTCGAGCAAGACACGGAGTGGGGAATCCCGAAGCTTTGGAGCTTAGACACAAAAGTCTTCAAACACCTTCACAGAGCGAGTGGAAGAGTTGATGAGGAGATAGGGGTGGCATGGGCGTGCACATTCGCTTCGAATACAAACCGACAGAGTGTGCGAGTAGCAATCCTGCGCGGTATTTTCTCTCAGACGGATTTCCTTTTATTAGCGATGGCGGACGGTTGTTCGTGCGTGCAGTCGTATAATTAGTAACAGGAGGTTGAAAAGGGAAGGTTTAACAGTAGTGGGGATGGCGGGCATGCACATTAGCTAGAAACCTTTCATTAGCACTGAATGATGGGAATGGGTGGGGTGGACAAGAGTAGTGTGAGGGGGAGGAGTGTTAGAGATGTTGAACGGAACACACAGAACAGGTGAGAGACTTTAATGAGAAGATGTTGGTAATGCTGTAAAGAGAAGAGAGTGGCAGATTACGACGAGGAATGAACTCTGTGACAGGAGATGGGATTTGGTGACGAGTAACCAAATCGTATTCGCAGTGATTTCATGGAACATGAGTTGAAACACACTAATATAATTAACAGCATCACACAGATTTAATCTATAATAATGAGTTATCTGTATGTGTCTTAAACAGGTCTCAAAATAATATTAAATAACAAAATCTCATTAACCGAGGAGTTTTATTGTATGGTGAATGTGTTTCTTTCCTTTTCTGTCTTTCGTGTTAAGTCCATTCCATCATGGAATTGCTTCATTTTCCGTCACGAAAGGTAAATTAATTATTTTAAAAGCGAGTATGACGTTTTCATTACAAGGAAAATAATTGATCCATTATTAAAGAAAGAAAAGAAAAATCCATAAATGATTTCCGGTGTATTTCCTCATTACATCCGGAGGCTACGTAGCAGAATATAAATTCAGAGAAAACGTCCGAAAAGGCAGAAAGCGGTCCACCTGCCATAGCTTCAGCCGATCAACACCGTGACACGTTCGCTCATCTCTGACACGTAATTTCCTGTCCAGCGGCGCGCGCACACGTGGAATGACGTCATCGCGTCTAACGCTTCACGCGGCGTCTCCCTCGTGCGTCGCGGCGTCCGTCCGTCCGTCCGTCCGTCCGTCCGTCGGTGAGCGTCGCATGGAAACGGCCAACTACTATCCACCGCCGCTTTTAACTCACACACACACACAGTTCCTCCTTTCCAATGGGGTCGACGAAGGTGGAAGAGACAGTTCACGTGATAGCAAAGGCTCCAATGAATATGAGAGCGGAACCAAGCTGAGGACGAACTCGAAAATGAAACGCAGTTTTTGTGGAAAGAATTGTCAACCGTAAACACCATTTCGGGGCCCATAATTGCCTCCGATGTCTTAATTATATTGAAAGGATTTGAATAGAGGAGAGTTTTTTCATCCATAAAATTTCTAACAGAAATTCATGATCGTTTGAAAGAAAACCTCCGGTTTCATACTCTCAAAATAAAAAATTTCCGTTTTTGATAAGCATGATAAAAAAAGTTAAATAATTATAAAATTTTCTTGACCTAATGTTTCATCATCTGTTTGATCATGGCAAATGCCGAACAGGGAGCTCATTATGACTAAGTTGTTCTTGGGTAAGTATTTGATGCTATTGTTTAAATATGTAAAATGACATAAGTTCTTTGAAGAAAGTATTCTAACTTGCTAGATTCCAAATGTTGTTGCACTAACATTAATATTTTTCTTAGAATTTTAATTGCACCGGATTTGACTCAAACGGTTTATGGTGTAACATTGAAACTCAATAATTAACGTGTTGTTAAAAGAAGAAAAAAGAATTAAATGTACAAAAGGAAAAGAAAAAGTTAGGAAATTAATAGATTCCTACGAAAAATGTTAGGTGTGTATCAACTCATCCCCATTCTAGGAAACTCTTTGGAAAAAACACAAATTTATGTCAGTTTTGAGTATCTTACAGTGCATCATAATTTCATTTAACATTAACCAGCCAGGCGTGAGACGCATCTGCGAAGCCTACCACGCGAGGGTGTATCCCAGGAGAATAATCCATTCAGAAGGCAATAATTGCGAACGGTAGCAACCCTCCAAGCAGCGTGTGACCGAGTTATAATCCGTGCTCTAATGACTGCTGCGTCGTTGCAGGCTATGAATGCAGCGAGAGATGTCACTTGTAGGGCTTTTGCATTGAAATATAATGCATATAATGTAGCTCTGAATATTTCGAGAGAGTGTGCTATTGACGCACAACATAAAGCGCAGGTGCGTCCCAAAGGTTATGCATCAATAAAAAGAATATGGTCACTATCAAATTCCATTTACCACGGATCGTCTACTATAACAAGTGTATTGAATCAGATTCAGCGAAATGACTTATTGATAATGAATACAGCATAATTCATCGTAAAGAGCACATGTGTACTCCTTTTCGAAAATTAGTAGCATAGAGATTTTCCAATTCTAGAACAAGATAGAAATTCTAAGTGAGGAACGTAGGATAAAACAAAAAATAAGAACTCAGCTTCTCAGGCGACTCAGCTTCGAGTTTCATATGTCAAACAACCTAAAATTTGTGTGGAAATCAAATTGTAAGTGGATGAACAGGCCAGAAATAATTTTGGCTAACTTCGTCGATTATGATAAATTCAAAGAGATGTAGTTAGTGCAAGAAAAGACAAAAATATATTCAGCTGTTCAAAAGATATTTTCGTTCCATGGAGCTGCTTTCGCTTCCTGACTTGAGAAACCCTCTCACCGCATCCTCAACCACTCCGCATTCCCTCATTCGGAGCCATCGCAGAGAGAGAGAGGCGGTGTGGCGGTCACCTCCAGAAGCGTTTGGAAGCCAGTGCACGTGTTCTTCCTAGTCTTGGCGCGCAACATGCCTTACTTCCCCACACAATGGCATGCCGAGGGGCACGACCTCGGGGAAGCCTGTGTAATATTAACAGATCGCATTCCTGAGCAAATGCCGATATGGCCATTCGCACGAGAGAGAGAGAACCCTGTGCGTTTCCCAAACGTCACTTCCTCCCCACACCGTCATACCTCACTTCCTCTCAGAAAACCAATGCCATTGGAAGGGGTGTTGGTTTACGCTGTTTAGCTTCTTCTTGAAGAATTTTCCTTATCTCCCACTTCTATCCGTGTTGTACTTTGTTCGTCTTTCATTCTTCTCAAATATCCTTTCCATTTACTGTTCTATTACTCAATTCGATTTTACCAACAATGTTCTCTTTGTTATCTTCCAAAAACTAATTCTTCAATTCATTTCACCATATTTTATTAGAAATTTCTTTCCACTTACCATGATTCGTCTTATCCTGTCCATTGCTTTAGCATTACAAATTTAATGGAGTAAGTAATTCATTCGTTTGACGATTCCCATTGCATGTTTAATCATCCCCTTCCTCTTCCAGGATATTTATCTCTCTCCCTCCTTTTGAGTATTCCTCGCTCGTCACTCTCCACTTCCTCTCGCAATCCAAGGCATCCACCACTCTCAGTCCTCCCCGCGCAATCCAAGGCGCACGTCTAGGAATGCGCCCCAGGAATTTTCCAAGTCACTGGACGCGGTGGCGATCGTGAATTCCACGAGGGAGGTTTAGACGCTTAGATCAGGAACGATAAGATGGATATCTAGCATTTGCCACGAAAACGTACTGCAGAACCGAGTATTTGTAGCGAAAAATGTATTTATGAAACAAGAATTTTTTATTTCTGACTTTCATTATATTTAGCTCGCGTATTCACTGCCTCGAGAATATTCACCATTTAAGCACTAAGCTCGAAAAGCATTACTTATTGCTCATATATTGGGATTTACACTTATTTTGGTCTTCATCTTTATGTTTACTATTTTTGCGACACTGCAATTCAATTCACTATCTTTTCAACAGGAAATAGCCTTTCGATGATGATTATCTTAGTTTATCCGCAAACATAGAATTGTTCTTTAATTTATAATCAACTCTCTCTCTCTCTCATAAATACTATTTTTTTTCAACAATTTCTTCTGTGGCACTACCCAGTTTTAGGAGAACCGTAATATCTGCGTAATCTATCAATTCAGTCTTCAATACCTCAGTCAGAAACTACCCCACCAAGGTGTTATGCGAGTTTGTGCTGCACTATGCAAGAATGGTGTGAGGTCGTCTTCGATCACGTGGATCACGACATTCCTCTATTCTTTGAGCAAGAAGAATCAAGACGTAGATAACGAATGTTTTTATTTTCTGGATTTCCAGATTTTATTAGTTTTGATCAGAAATTTTATTTTTGACGACTATCGTATGTTCTACATCTTCATATATTTAATTACCTCGACAAAACAATTTCAATCTAGCAACATTGCTAATGCATATGGTCTGTTTGCTTTGAGGCTGCATAGCACTTATTTTCGCTCCGTAGTACCAGCATCGAATAACATATAACACGATTGCAGTTGCGTGAGTCATATCGAGTTGGATTGGTGATTCCACGATACAGAACAATACAACGAAAATTACCAAACACCAGACATTACAACAAAAAACCCTCAGTTACGTGTTTTAAATATAAATGAATTATATTTATAACTAATCATTTAAATGCGAAAGAAAACATAGTATGCGAAATAAGCCGCTTCCAAAGAATCACGAATCGATATTTGTACTACCGATATTGGAAAACGTTTCATAAAGCTTGATAAGTCAAATGATTTTCGAGTCTTTGGTCATAACAAGCCTCACTAAACAGAAGCCTTTGTTCACCGCATACCTGGCTCTCACCTCTGACCTTCAGCGGCTATTGAATTTATTTCTAATTACACTAAAGTCTCGCCGCCAAAATAGCGCGATCGTTAAACGAAAAACAGCGAGCAGCGTGCCAATTTTCGTGAGATAACGCCCTTCTTTCGCAGCTGAACGTTGAAATAAATGGTTTATTTAAATAAGTGACATTTCTCCTCCGTAGAATACGGGAATCATAAACACATTTTTCTTTTTAATGGCACCTTCAGAACACAAACGTGTCATTACGGGGAATGGTGAATGATGAGTTTGGTAATTAAGAAAGAAGAATACGGCCATTTATTAAATGTTTGGTAGTGCTGTCCGATTACATTAGCAAATTACTCATGCATTAAAGTTCGACGTAAAAATAATTATCAGTAGCATTTTATTTCTAGAGTAAATTGTTTCCCATTAAAGCTACACAAACAATTTTTACCAAACCATAAGTAATATTATGATCTGTAAATCTAAGAACTTCATACATCTAGCTACTTTATTCCACCAATAAGAAATCTGTGTGGAAGTGAAATAATTTTCCTGAAAATTTGAAATAGGGAAATACATTTCTTTTGTGATTTTAGACTATAAATCCTATTACTATTTAAAACTAGTGGTGCAGAACCACTGCACATATTTTCTCGCATACGTTTCTCCGTCTGCAGCATAGAGTGATAAAAAATTCTAAAGGCTCATTTCTGGTGTGATCCTTTATATTTTGAGCGTCTTCCAGTGCTCTATTCATGCTCACAGTCACTACATAAATTTATTACTGTCTTTTATTTAAAATTTGAAAGTAAAATAAATATTTAGAATATTATTTCAAAACATTTAGCGATATATCAGTCTTAGAAATATCGCAAAAGTGTTATGTAAATATAATTTCGTTGTAGAGAGAAATTGATGTATTTTCCTATCTGCAGTGCGTTTGCTGTCCTCCTATGTATTTTATCATTATCATATCTCTCATTTCAGTTTACGAAAAGTGTATTCTACGACTGCTTGGTCCATTTACAATGCAAAATATTATTCAAGGTTCTTGAAACAGTTACATTATTCACATTAATTTTATTATGCATCACTTTCACGTGCATGATTGTTTAGGAATACTAGAAACCACTAATTATTTATTTGACTCCTATAAGAAGAACGTGAGTCTATTAAGAAAAGTATGATATTTTATCAACATTTATTAATAGTGAGATTTTGGTGAATGTTTCATTAGTGTGCAACTCATGTTATGTCGATGTACAATATGTTGGAGAAGTTTAGCTGTCAATAAAAACATAGTTGACAGTAAAGTCGAATGATATTGCCATTGTTCCATCCCTGCGGTCATCAAACCAATTGTTTCCTGGGATTCCCTCTGGTTCAAGATAAATATTTCTCAAGAGTCACTCCTTATTACTCTCTCTAGAAACTAGAAACTTACGAGAGAGAAGACTTAATGTTTCTTGATCTAAAACACTTCAAAATTGGGTTAGTTTATACCATATGAATCCTTGTATGTAATATATAAAGAGTAGCCCTCTGCCATACAACGGGAATACAAAAATATTTTTAATTTCTGAAGAATAAATAGTTGAATGAATCTTGTTTGCTAGTCATTCAACTACCGATCGGATTCAAGTGTTTTTCATTACCAGGTTTTAATTTCCGCAAAGAAAACCATGGCAATTTGTGGTTTAATATGCATTAAATCTAGGAACTACATACTTCAAGGTTGAGACAAAGAAGAAAAAAGATTACTTCTCCTACAATTCCAATGCCCTTACAGCGCTGCTGCGTATGGAAAGGTACGTCCCCGCACCATCGAATGACCTCCGGGGGAGAGAACCCAGTTCCGTCTTCAAATTTCTTCGGTTGATTGGATTCCTCGCCGCCGCAGCGCTGTCGTCTCCAAATCACTCCCCCTTCTCCTTGGAGTCGCCAATGCGACGAACACGCACACCCAAACCTCGCCTTCTTTGTTCATTCCTCTTCTTACGTTCTTTTCCAATCCCCATCTCATTTTCCAGTCATCTCATTCAGCGAAGAAGGCCGTCGTTTCCATCGTTTCATCTTCCCTCCGAGGCTTCACGACGCCACCGCTGTGCCGCCTCCGTCGCCGAGCGTCTTTCGTTTCCTTAAGCATTCATAGAATTTACAGCATTCAGTTTGACAACTCGCAGATAGATGGCGGTCACTGATTGAAAGGAGGATCACCAAAGGAGTGTTGATGTTCATGCTCTGGTCCCATAATAGTTTCTTCATGACTGTTCTCGAAGCTAGATATTAAGTCTTGATTTTTGACCTCACACAATCACAAGGATATGATTTTATTCAGCTGTAGGTCTTCAATGAAATGAACAAATTGAACTTGTCAACGTTTCTCCGGTGTCTGACTCACCCATATTGTTGGTCACAAGCAAACGGAAGAGTAACAAGACCTGAAGAAGGCCAAATAAACCGAAACAACACCAAAACGTCGTTAAGATCAGTCAGCTAATTTATTTCAAGAATCCATATCCTAGTTAGAAGCTAGATGCGTTTTATTTACGTCGGTCGAGAGTTGTCATATGAGAGTGCAAAAAGCGTTTAAACAAATTTCCTATTTTCGAAAATAGTATCCAATACGAACCATAGTTGGATGTATGTTTATTACCAAACGTTATTTTGATTATTACTAGCTGTAACAATTTTTATGAATTTCAAAGAATTGACGTGTCTCGCGGTGAAAAAGAAATTGCGAGATGATTTTCTTTTTCTTTTTTCTTTTTTTTAATTTAAGAAAATTCTTTTATTGGGAAATCCAACGATGAGATAATTTTATTCTTTATATTCTCAATGAATGAATGAGAAAAGTCAAGGATTCTTGAAGAAAATTGAAAGAGAAGTGTCTCGTATCTTTTTACGGTGTATGAGAACTGCCCAAATACAAGAAGAAAAACCAATAAAATCTTGAATTTTCTCATTGAGATCGATAACGGAAAAAATGTCAGCGAATTGTGAAGAAAGTTCGCTATATATAACTGAGATAACCTCAATCGTCCATATTTTCATACATTCTATTCAATGGAAATTATACATTTGTAACGCCAATTTTTCCTTTCATTTCTAAATATTATTGGTTTGCATGTGTTGTGCGGTAATGTCGAGAGAAGCAACAAGTTTCAAAAATTCCCGTTAGATATTTTAAAAGTCAATAAAGGAAATAGATAAAGATAACTACTCTTTCAAATCAACATACAAATTTCTTTCGAAGTATTTGAGTTTGACTATTCTGTACAATGATGTGGAAGTTAAAATAATAGGTATTGACGAGAATTTTTTAAAATTTAAATGCATGAATTAATTCACGAAATTTCCAATGCACTAAAGTCATATTCCAATTCATTAATTCCTAAGAATGTTTGAAACTCAGATGAAATTTCAGAACCACTCATTTTTCTTNTTTTTTTTTTTTTTTGTTAAATGAATCTGAATTTTATCACGTGAACAGTTCAATTACGTCCCACATCTTAACAATATCTTAGTGGAAAATTATTAAATAAATGACGTCAAATAATCATAATAATGAGTATATAATCATGTGTTTTACCACGGAGAGATGAAAACAATCTTTATCTTAATCTGTAAAAATAAAGAATATGACACTTTCCAGAAAAAAATTAAATTCTCAAATCTGATTTTATTTGAACGCGATATGGAATTGGACAGAATTTCAGATTTAGAAGTGACTTGTTAATGCTCTTTCATTTGATAGATTAATATGATTAATGACATCACCATGATACTGGGACTTTTTATGAGAAAATCTCTCATTTACCCCGTCATCTGTACTAATTTTTCTTCATACCAAGTCACTAAAAACCAAATAAAAACATTCAGAATTGATATGAGAACCGGACGCAAGAACTCTAACTTATACGAAGGAAATAATTTAATTTGTATTACAATATATTCCACATATGCAGCCCAATTTCCATATTTACTCAATCTTTGAGAGAGACCTTTAATTTCATTTCTCTTAAGAATAGCTTCTCTCAAAGTTGAGGAAATTTACCCAGGACGAAGTTATTTTATGGAGTTTTAGCAAAATATATCATTCTCGTTGCTCAAATTAGATCTCGTGAAACACAAATTATTTTACATTCAAAAATCGATAACGTGTCATTATTCGAATTCAACATTAGAGAAAATATTAGTATACAATAATTCAGTTCCTTAATATTGATTTGTAATTTCCAGTCGCATTATTATTTTTTTTAAACCCTAAAAGCGTCTATTCAAAACAGAAGTTAGAAGTAGTTCATTTTCAGACATCATTTTTTAATACCCTTCCTCGTTTGATCGTTTTCTTTTGGTAATTGTTTTCTCTTACTTTTTGGGGGTGGGGGGAGGATATTAAGTTGGTAAGTTAAAATACCTATGTACTCCCATAATTATTTTTACATGAATAAATAAGTTATTAAATTAAAAGTATGGTACATCTTGAATAATCAAAAATGAAAAACAAAATAAGTGCATTAAAAAAAGTTATTTAAGAACATTTCTTTTAAATTTGTATACACTTTCACTAATGTTTACACACAAATGATAACCGCTCACTCTCCATTAGTCCCGAATGAGGGATTTTCCTGTCCCGTGTCGGCGCGACGTGGAGTCTTGTGGGTGTGTACCGATGTCCTCAAAAAACTATCGCCTCATCGCCAACTCATTGGACGACGAGCGCTTTCTAGTCGATCTCGCTCACCCGCCTCACCCTCGCGATCACCCATCCACTGCCACACGTAGCAACCTCATCCGTTCGCAAAGCGCTCAATGGTTCGAAAAGCGAAACACGTCGCTTCGCCTTTAGACCGTGAAATGATGGGCGCAAAGAACAAAGGCTTTGGGATTTGGTTTTCGTTCGCGCACACAGAGGACGCGTAATGCGTTTTGGTTGTTCCCTTTCAGAAATTATTCGCTCGATGAAATGAGTAGGAAGGGCGGAACTTTTTGACAATGCATGGAGATGAGATATGCGTTTCTATTGGGATCTGTCAGTTGGAGTGGAGTCTCTTCTAAGAGCGATGGAGAGACAGATCAAGTCCCGTTCGTTTCTATTCGAAACTAAACAAATATGAATGTTTTCGTCAAGATTGCAAAACCTTATTCGTATTTGCTTTTATCTTGACGAAAATACTGCAATAGTTAAAAATGTTCACTGCGATATTGTGATGAATCTTTATACTTTAAACCAGAGTGAAGTAAAATTGTTTCCTTCCCTTTGCATTGGCTTCAACATCCATGAACTGAGTTTTAAATTGTTATGTCGAATATAAACAAAAGTACTAAGATATATTTATAGTATATTAAATTTTAAGTACTTAAAAATTGGATGATCTTAAAACGTTCAATGATCGGAATGCTATTTGCCATTATGACGAAATGTAAAAATACATTTATGCGTTTAGGCAATATAATCTTCCTCAGGGTTTAGTTGATCATCAAAACAATTCCAACATCTACCTACTCCATCTCCATCACCATATACAACAAAAACACCAGCTACCATTTTATCAATTAGAACGTTCACTTCGCTCAAGTTTTACTCTCAAAACAATCACTTCAAATTGAGACACGCTCTAATGTTATAAAATTTTCAAAATAAGCAAAGTTTCTATTTGTGTCGAGGTGGTGTGATCTGAAGTTACGTTACACACAAAAAAAAATTTATTGATTATATCTTTTTTTAAACCTTTATTTTTGCAAACATTTACTCACTTCACACAAGAACTTCAATAAAATATAAATTAATATGACTTTTTTGTGTTTGAATTATAATACAAAATAATTGGAAGAGGAAACAATGGAGCAATACAGAGTAACAATATTTAATAGCGCTTGAAAAAAAGAAATATAATAAAAAGTTCAATTCATATCAATCGACTGCAAGTTTTAATATAATTTTTTTGTTTCTTTGCACATGTACGAATTTTTTATCAAGGTATATTACTTTTTAAAATACGGACTGATTTAAACAAAGTTTTGGATGACATATCGGAACGTATGTGACAGTAAAAGAAAATATGACACGCTTTTGCTATACGCAAGTACTTTGAATGATACGGAAACGTGTTATAAACGGGAACTTTATAGCTGAACAATAAATAAAATACTTATCTTTCTTTTTTTATAGTTTCAATATCACAGAATTTTAAAAGCAAGAGAAGTAAGTCCTTATCGGTCAATGGTTTTTGTTTTGCTTCAACGATTTCTTGTATGAAATACTGCAACAATGGAAACTCTTATATAAATACTTGATGTCATTTTTCGGTAACCACAGAAAGCTGCGATATCAACCATTCACAAGAAACAATCGAATTGAAAGTGCCCACCCCATAGCAGCACACATTTTCCTCTCCGACCGTTTTGAATCAATGAAGAAAAAATGTTTTAGAATGTATTTTCCATATTCCTTTACTCATGTACTTTAAATAAGTTCAATTCATCTTATTCAGTTGTCTGAAACAGAAAAAGGAAATTATTCCTAAATTTACTTGATATTGTAGAAGCGTCATAAGAATGTTAGAGTCTTGGGCCAATCTTCGACCTCTCCTTCCCCTTCTCTGTCACTTCATGTTCTGGAGAATCAAAAATATTTAGAATATGACTATTCTTAAATGCTTGAAATATTTCATTCGGTAATAATCCTCTAAACCTTGAATCAAGGCACGTACTTGGAACATTTCCCGTGGGAAACTTTTTATTACAAATAAATGAAAGCTGTCAAGTAAATGTAGTTCTGAGCCACAATCTCACAACCTATAAGTAAACATTGTTTTCGGAATTGTTCATTGCTGTATTTTAACATTGGTACTTTAATGTTGTGGAGAGAGTAGAATTTCTTTCTTTATATCCGCCACGTTTATTCCTCTCAACCACAATGAACAAGAAAAACAGGAATCGGGAATTCTCCACAATATTCCTCGTTGGAAAAAACGTTTCTGTTAAGTGTATTGTAAGAGTCTTCAACCATGGAAGCATTTGCGTTGGAGCAGTTTCTCCGTGGTGACTAAATTGACAAGCCGCAGTTTCGTTGTTTCATACAAAGCAAATGGAAGAAACTGATTACAACATACATAAATATAAGGAAAGTTTAGGAGATGTGTGACGCTAATATATGAATAAATTTTAATATTTTTTTATAAAACTGTCATATCAATTTTTTTGTTTTATAGGGACTGTGAAAATTCCATTCGTTACAATTGCATTTTCATACTGCGATTATTAGGTATTTATAACAAATAACGTTTTCCTTATTCCTTAGCGAAGGAAAACCTTTTATTTCGTTTTGCTAAATTAAAATTCTGTTAATTCAAATAAATCTACATTTTCCTCTATTTTTGTAGTAATATAGATTTTTCAGGGAGATAACGAGGTAAGAGCTTCTACAGTCTGATAGAAATCATATTACGTTTTACTTATATACGCATAAAAGATATTCCTGGTTACAATAGGTACATTTTTTCTAGTGTTTACATGCATTAAAATATTACTAAAATTACTTGTGCTACAACAGTTCTTTATATTAGAATTAATTCATATTGATTACTGACGAGACTAAATTGAAATGAAATATGTAATAAACATTGTATAAAAATATTAGGTTCGTAATAATTAGTGTGTTATCGTATTTTATATACAATAGATGTTAATTACTATTAAGTCAATGTCGGTGAAGTAAATTACTGTTTCCCGGGTAACTAGTGAAGCATGGGAAATTTGTAATTTCCTAGTTGCGAAACTAACGATGTCTATGCAACGTCGGGAGCTCATTTCATAACTCATGCACGTATTGACATCAGCATTGCCAACATCAGCATTGCCATGCACGTATTGACATCAGCATTGCCATGCACGTATTGACATCAGCATTGCCATGCACGTATTGACATCAGCAAATATATTCCATTGATACACCTGAGGTACGTCATGACTAAAATGTATTACAGAAAAAACATTTCCATAAAACCGTGTATTTTCGTTTAATGGTCAGTGCATGCAACTGTCTCGACTTCCACAACATATTCCGAAATATTGTTCGAAAAAATACTCTTATACAAACTATTCGTAGTACGATAATTTTTTTAGTAATTTTGTACTCTTTCTTTACACGAATAAACGTAAATAATAAGATTTTCGATTTCTTTCTAAGAAAATAAAACATCAACAGATTGTAAAATCGTTTAACTCAAATACGTGAATACTTATTTCCGCTAATAAAAAATAGAGCAGGTTTTGTATTATGTGAGGTGTATTAAAATGTATGAATCAGTTACTTTTTGTTTCACAGTCAATATTCAATATCGAGCATTCACAATATTTTAGGTTGTCTATTTGTAATAATACACAAGCGTTGGATTTGATTATCCATTTTCAATGGTTTGCATTACTCATAGTAGCAAGAAATAGGATCTTTGAACGGATTGGATCGGTTAGAACCATAAATTGTAGGTCACAAATGTAAATATACTTTCAGGCTATTTCAATGTTCACACATCGATACAAATGAACAAGAAACATATACATTAAAATGTGTTGTAACTACACGAAAGAGTATAAAGTCACCCTAGTTATTTATTTCAGTTTCATTTGGTAGATTGTACAAATAATAGAGTTTTATCTCATCATCAAAAATGCTCCACATTTCATTTCTCGTCCCAAGTTGAAGGTTCATAGGCTACGATGTTTTAATGTTCAATTTTTATGGAACGTTTTCAATATCAAAAGCTTTGTAAATACAATGATGAGACACACACTTGGGAACGTTGACAAAAATAAAATATTGCTCAATGACATACTCTCGTTTGGTGGTTTTAGTATTTATGAATGTGCTATGTATACATATTAAGAGTATTCAGCAAACAGAGATTTATTGGCGAAAGATTATTTAACATTGGACAAATATTTGGCAACCACTGACCGAAATGGAGCACGGAACTTACATTAAACCACAAACAATTTCGTAATCAAAGCTTTACATCATAGCTTAACAAAAGTTCATATTGTGAAAATTTCTCTACCGTACTTTCTTGATACGAAATTCTCATGAAAAATTCTAAGTATTGTTGAATTTGTTGATTTTGACTTGAGGATAAAAGATTTTTTCAGTTTTTACTCTCATTAAAAACTGTCTTCTCTTGTGATATTCTGCAAGTATGATATGAAACAATTATATTAAGTTTTCTGTAATTCATGACAGTTACTTTTATTGTGTTTAAATATTGTTTCATATCACTTTCGTTTTTAACTTATAGGATAGATATATATTATACAAACATCACGATCAAAATGTATACAACTCTCGTTCATTAATTGTTTCCCCATTTTCAGAGAAAACCTCGATAGTACGGAGAAAACCTATTCTAGTAAACCTCAGGTCCCAAGCGAGCTGAATTAAAAAGGTCCTTCTGTTATCTTAAAACACTTCTCACGTTTCCAATCTATTTCAGAACTACAAATGAAGCTTTCGAATTTTTCTCTATTCTCTCCTACGTCATGGGATATGAACCAGCGACCGTTATTGACACGACCTCACCTTTGCTCCACCCCACTTTTCACAACATATAGTGTGTATGGATCAATAGTATTGGCCTGAAAAATAGTATTGGCCTGAAAAATAGGATCAGGGAATCGATTAATTCTAAAACATAATCAAAATCTTTCTTCACTCCCCATAAACGCCATGTAAGAACGTATTTTAGACTCACTAATGGTGAAAATAATTTATCATTTTGCCCATATGTTTTTCCAAAATCATAAACCTACTTCTACTTTCATTGCAAAGTACGCAAAGTACAAGTAATCTAAAGAAACGTGATGAGTCAATTGAAGAGGTTTCACTTAGTCAAATAAGATGAATTTCATCATTGATGTTTCTACTGAAGTACCCTAAAACAACTCCATATATAGTTTGATCAATAAATTATTCCTTTAAAATATCTTACTTCCAACTTATGAGGTTTAAAAAAATATAATTTGGGTTACTTAAAAAACCGAAAAACTGATGTTTTGACTTTTTTGAATCCTTGAAATACATACACACCTGTTTGAGTGACATATTACATTATTAGTGTTGTGTGTACATTATGTTTTCATATTTAAAGAATCTTGATAATTTAATCTCACTACCAGAAACTAACAACTCGATTTAGGTTAAGAATTTTTTTGAAGGAACAACATATAAATATATAGAATTGCAGAAATCTGCAAATACAGGGATGGACCAATTATTTGGTTGTTTTTCGTTCTCACGAATAATTTATTCATAATCATTTCATAGATATTGTAATTTTTACCTCTCCCTTGTTTAAAAATACACGAAAAATATCAAGAATTATTCCTATTGTCTTTTAATACTATTTTCAACAATTGTAGTACAAAAGCCATTATGATTAAAAGCTTTTTAGCTGGTCAAATTCCAAAGTAAGGAATGGAGATTTATCAATATCAATACCAGGTTCACAAGGTCGAACAGAGGTAGTACAACAGTGGCTGGATTAGTTTCCACCTTTGGGTCTTGGACAAATGCTCATGAACTGATCAAAATATGTAAGAGTCACTCCAATGCATTATATATGAGAAATGATACAATAATTGGTAGAATATTAAACTATGAATCAACAAACGAATATTCCTATTTGTACCATAATGAAAGATATAATGTTTCTTTTTTCACAGCTATGTCACCATCAAACCAATAAAAATAATTATATCTTCTCTGAGACGATGTAATTAGTTTCATAACATTTATTTAAATGTATTCGTTATTCTAATACATTTTTAACTAATTGAAGTTTCCTTTTAAGTTTATTGACATGTTTCATGTAGGTTAATAAGCGCAACTAAAAGTACTACATCAAAGCACTAAATTCTTTTTAAACACTATACTCAGAATAATCTATAGTTCGATAATAACTTGTACATGTAAATTTACAAACATATTTGCGTTAAATTACAAACACATTGACATTATATATGTATTATAACTCGCAGCTAACTTTTTATCTTATCTAGGAACTTTTGCTGAAATTTTTGAATCCGCCTCTGCCTTAGGGCCCTTGATCGGAATTGATGAGATGGTCCCTTGCTTGCTTCCGGAGAGTAAATTCATTTATTGTCCTCCACGTGGTCATACGCAGTCTGTACTGTTTTTTGACAATAAATTTATTATTATTATTACTGGTATAAATGGATGAGAATACATCAAAATGAGTTTCTCCTCCTTCATTGATATCCAGTAAAACTTATCTCGTCTCGCGCCATTCCGACTCACAACGCTCAAAAAGACTCTGAACTACTGTCTCAAAATTTCAACTGCCAAACAGAATTCTCGAAACTTTCGCTTTTTAAAATAGAAATGTATCTCTTTGAATATTTTCTTCGCTTTAAAAAAGTCTTCGGAGCCAACGAAAGGCATATCAGGGCCCATACAAGAAGAATAGAATAAGCAGCGTATTTTTAAAAGAGTAAGGTGTTTATGTAGGAAAACATTTAACAAATGTAGTGCTAAGATTGTTTAAAATTCTCTTCAGACTAAACACAATAATAAATTCGTATTCACTACACAGTTTAGATAATCGTACTACGCATTGCTTTACGTTGTGCAAAAGAGTAATACATTGACGTGTGTTTATACTTCCGTTTGGTAAAATATACTTTGGCACGGTGGCTAAGGACATAATAACTCCGAACGAAGAAATTAAAATCCATTGGTCGTGTACAACATAAGAAGCGCACTCGCTGATGAGAAGGACACCCCTTCCCCGCTTACACAGCTTCTGTCTCTCTCGCTCTCATCCTGACGCCCACCCAAGCAACAATCCATTATTAAACTCACTTCTTGACGCTTATGCTCTAACTTTGTCGAATGCAAAACAATTTTTCGATTTTTGTATCACTGTATAATATTCATTAATATTATAAATATTTTTAAAATTGCCATCCATGGTATACAAATAAACCTTTTTTTAACTGAATGAAATCTCATCAGTTTCAGAGAAAATATTTTGTTATTTTCGTCAACCAAGAAACCTTTTTGACCCTTAACCCTTCGGTGCACTGGTGGGGCCTGGGAGGCCCCCTTACGTTTATTTACGTTATAAATGTGTTGTTTTTCATTTGTGACTGTCATCGCTTCTTGACATCTTTCAACACTGTGTTTCACTGTTGATAACTCTTTAAGAGCAGAAAGTAACAAATAGTTTCCTAGAAATTTTGTGATTCTTTCAGGTAGGCGTACTTTCCAATAAAGGGGTGTCAAAGGTCCGTCTTATCCGGTGGGCAAGCAATGCTATTTTTTCAGGAAGTTTTGCAAAAGAGATGCTTTTGGTGTGACAATGCTTCGTCACATTCATTACTTTCACCGAACAGCACTGTAGTTTTGTAACATTATTACAAAACAGACACATTTAGTGACACAAGTATTGAAGTGGATTTCGCACTTGTGTCTTTCGTTCCTCACAAAATTTGGGACAATTTGAATGAGTTCGGAATTTAGTTGAAGAAAGTGGTCTGCATGACATAACTGATGGTGACAGTAATAATGAGTCGTTTGTGTCTGATACTCAAGAAAGAGGGCATTTTCTTACTGGTAGACTTGGGAGTACAAGAAACGAATAGCAGCAGATGTGGTAGTAAAGAAGAAGAATCTATGTATTTGCCTGGAAGGTCAGTAAGAAATATATAGAATAGTTTCTTTGATGTCACAGTAAATTATATTCTGAAGGGCAAAACGGATAAGATTGAAGTCCTCATGGATCTCTGCTTCACAGATATTGGTGCATAACGTAATTCGTAAACGCCCAGGACCAGTTTCAGGGATTGCGGTTTCTTCGCCTTTAGAAGACTTTTATTTATGTATTGACAATGAAATAAAGGAGGAAATCATTCACTGCATCACTCGTGAAGGCAAATGTCTTCGCTGATAGACAAGAAAAAATATGGTACACATTGACAAAAGCAGAATTGGATGCATTTCTTGTAGTCGTAATTTGTGTTGAGTTTTCGAAATAACGGGATGTTCCAACAAGATAATTATTTTTATCTGAAAGAAGTGACCTGTTTTTGCAGCATTGTTGAACATTTTCAGATTTGAAGACTTCCGAGGATATCTGCGATTTGATTTGATTATAGAAGTACTCGTGTTACCAAAAGAGATAATAATAAATTTCCTCATACAAGTTACATGTGGTGTCTTTTTACTAATAAATGTCAAACTGATAAGAATGATCCTAGAGAACATGTGAAAGTGGATGAACAATTAGTTGGCTTCCTAGTTGCCGTTTCAGAACGTACATGCCGAACAAGCGGGCAAAGTACTGTATAAAGATCTGGTCGCAGATAATTGTTTTGCTCTGATTGGCAGTATATGTTGTGGAGGAAGAAAATAGGATCTGGCAGAAAATAATGAAAGAACTAATGCAACCATTTTATAATGGTGGATATAATGCGACAATGAACCGCTTTTTATGTCCAAACCTTACAATTCTGGAAACTTCGCAATCAAACAAACAAGAAATATCCACTGAACTCAAAATTATAAACAATAGGAAATTACATTATGCTCACTGCAACAACCAATGGCACTTTTACAATATAATAGATGTAGCAGCACCCAATGTTTACATTGCATTCACAAAGATGCGTCCTAATTGTGAAGAGAGAAAGACCAAAATAGTTTTCAACAAATGTTTCAGTAGTGTTTGTTAAGAACGTTCAGAAAATTTAATTTTTGGTCATGATTGCGAGTAATTTTTTCTGTTTTTTTTAGAAAATTAATATTACAATACATTAAATTACTTCATCTAAAATATTTACTGAGTTGTTGAAAATGTTCCGCATGTTATGTATGTGATTTGTGAGTAGGGTGCCTCCGAGGCCCCTTAAGTGTGTATGTGTAGTATTCACCTTCCTTTCATCAACGGTTTAACAGGTGTGCATTACAAAATAAACTAACAATCACAAACACTTTTCCTAACTTTTCTTCCAAACATTGAGATACATCTGTAATAATGTTTAGTTCATCCCTTAAAATATTCGTTATCATATAAGGCATATTTAATAACTCTAAATGGCAACAATATTACAATTACAGCCCTTTTTTCCGTTTCTTACAAGAAAAAAATACAAGAACTGTAACTAATGATTTAGTTTATATCCACAAATTCATATAAAATAAATATAACTAACCAAACGTTTTACATTGTCAAGAATTTAACAATGTATTTACTAATCAAATTTGTGTGTGCAACCAATTGACATGATGTACTCGTACAAATTAAAGCATTATGTTGTGCAATATATCGAATTTAATCGAGATTATAATATGACATTGAAGATCATGTCTCAACTTATATCAAAAGGGAGTTTTAAAAATCTATTAAACATATTTTTTATAATTTATAATTTGAAGAGTTGACTTCTCTTAAGATCGAAGATTTTTTTCATTTTAAATAAAATATATTTATTAAAAAAACTCATCAAATTAAATTGATTATTACTTGATGTTTAACTTAAAATTTCTCCACCAATTTTAATGAGCTCAGATATACAAACAATTATAATCCTTGATTGAGAGTAACGGATGCATAGCCGAATTATTTTCTTATTTAAATTACTACATTAATGTTTACTCTTTTGTGTGCATTCTCGCAAACACTGTATCAGATAACGCAAACACGTGAATATATGCAAGTGCCGTGCGCCAATGCTTCCTAAGAACACTTGTCTCCGTGCAAACAGTTTCATCTTTCCAAGGAGCAAGCGGAAAACGCGAATCTCACCCAATCAATGTGGTTGAGCTGCAAGCACAGTTCTCAAGGACACCGGTCACTTCAAGGGTTCCGACCTCCCTCGGGCGTTCAGGTAGCAAAGCAACGCGACGGCCTCGCACGCCATTTGATCCTGTGTCGGCGCTCGTTCACTTTAGTAACGCGACCGCGCGGTTGCGACCAAGTCACGGTATGAGTCATTCGAGCGACCAGAAAAAAGAGGATGTTGGAAGAAACACGCCATTAAAGAATGAACATCGCGAATTAACAGTTCGTGTATTTCATTCTTTCATACACATTATCCAATTAAGAAACATTTTACAATATGTTTATTACCTCCATTACCATATGTTTTGTACCAGGATCACCAAATTCGATATCAAAAACACAAATATAAAGCTCTTAATTTTCGTTTTATGTTACACATATTTGAATGGATTAGTTATATATTAAATACGAAAATATTATTTTTTATTTCTAACATTGTTCTGTGTAAAATCGTACGTGGGACAACTTGGTTAATCTATCTAATTTTTCATTGGCATGCGTCTAGCAATTCAGTTTAGAGGTAGTTATTAAATAAATAATACGAATTAATAGATTTAATATGCATCAATCAATACGAAGAGAATGATTTCACATGTATCAGTCCAATAGGATGATTACCTAACCACCTATTATTTCACCAATAAGAATACAAAGGTTGCGTTCAAAATAAGTGTGCATGTTATCACGGTATAACAAAACGTTAATCAATCAAACATGGTAGAAAACACAAGGATTTGATGTTGATTCCAATTTATTTTAATCTCTCAAAGCATTGTTCAAAAGAAAAAAGATACAAAGAAAATCATCTAAAAATCAGTTATTGTGAGCTAAATATATGGAAGTTCAACTTATTTTGAAGTAGTCGTTGTATATTAAACATAAAAATCACAAAATAATACATAAAATATCTACGATATTAGTATCATTTTCAAGTCTCCAAGTAATAACGCACGCATATTATAAGCTGTAGCGTTCTATCACCGATCACCAAGGCACTTTCGAAGGCATATGCTCTTCGCTCACCTGTCGTCATAGACGAAGCCAGCATCCAGCGTGTTGTAATATAGAAGACCAGCAACTAGACAACACACCAAGCTGACGAAATCCATGTTGACAGAAGATTCTTCACGAACACTGAACTATGTGGTAACTCTTCTTTTTCTCAAAGACAGTGGAGGTATTGGATGCGACGTTAATGAAATTCAGCTCCTTTTTGCTCCTGTTATCATTTGCTCGTGCATGAGGTAGACTTCCTTCTGGTTGAGAGAAATCTCCGTTAACTGCATCATGGTCAACCTGGACAAGCATTACATGGAGGTTACTTCAAGGATTATTTCTCACCATATTGACACATTTGAGACAAATATAATTACAATTCATAAAATAATATTTCTCTCTAAGAAAGTACACATTTAATAAATGTTAATCAACACATGGAGACAAAATGAAATATAGGTTATATCATCAGCCCTATTTCGTGTCCTATGAAATGAATATTGAATCTTAAAGAATGACATTAAGATATTTTGATTATTTAGATAATAGGCAATATATTTTCTTTTCGGTTAATTTTTCGAAATATTTTGTTTTTGAAAGTTATTCAAATTATTTCTCCTTAAAGATTATGTATTATCAAATGTTTTGTGTGTACAAAGCAAAATTAAAAGTAAGAAAAATTTCAAAAAAAAAACAAAAACAAAAATGTTATTGATGTAAAAAAGCAAGGTATAATCACCTCCAAAATTTCTTATATTTCTTAGAAGCCTTGTGTGTTCAAAAAGGACTCTGATGAAAGTATGTATATTCTGGACCAAAAATCACAAATCATCTTTCGGCACTCAAAATGTACTCTGCCCCAAAACAGGTCAATGGAGTGAAATACAAGGAAAAATGTTTTGTAGTAGATAGGTGCTTAAACACTGCTATCCTTGTAAGGAAAATGTAGTGTAGACAACTTCGTCCAATAAGTGTTTGTTTTCGCTGAAGCCACTTCCGATCTTTTAGAATCGGAAAACCACAGATCACTTTTTTCTTTTTATTGGTGAGGGAAATTTGTCAGTCATTTGCATTCACAATCTCCCAAATTATCACCTTGCTCAAAAATTATCATAATTTAAATGACACGAAGTTAAAACGAGCGTGACAATGACATTTTCGATGATACATCTACACACCAAGTTTGTACATACGATATTTTCAACATATTTCACGTTGTCAATGCATTATACTTTCAAATTTAATAAGCTCAGGAATGAGAACGTTCACAAATACGTACGACAATCATCGGTTAATTATACTTTGAATACAAGTGAAGGTATGATAACGTAATTCTACGAACTCCCAGTTCTACGAGACGCGTTCTGACCGTCGGGAGGAGAGTGTCATAGTAGTTGTCACTGATTGAAGAAGCGTGAAGAGCGCGGAAGTTGACCGGTAGCGTCGCGGCACTGCACGGCGGGCGCGGCGCCGAGCGACGGACGGCAACGGCGCACCTCGGGCGACGGCAGCGGTGACGACGACGGCGGCGGCAGAGGGTGCAGCTCGCGACGGTCGGGCGCCGTTGAACGAACGGGGCGAACGGATGCTGCAGTGGCCGGGCCCCGCGCCGGCCGACCGGGAGCGAATGCGGTCCGCTACCTGTCGCGTCGCACACTTTATAGCACACTGGGCACCAGCCGGGACGAGTGGCCCCGACCGAGCCTCTACCCGGTCTGTCGCTCTATTGTGATCGATACTGTATACCCCTACTCCTACCCCGCGTGCCTCACCGCGCGCGCGACGAATGAACGAGCCAGCGCGCGCACAACACGGCGCCGTTGCCACCCCCCGTCCCCCCCCTCTCTTCGTTCTCGCAGTCGCCGCAGCCTCCCATCCACTCTCTCTATCTCCCTCCCACTCGGAGGGGTGCGTCGGAAGGCGCCTGCGCGTTACCAATCCGGAGTGCTCACCCCCCACATCTGTCCGCACACCCCCTCCTCGGAAAACACCCGCCGCGTGACACCCCGGCCGGCGGCGGAGCACCCACGCAAGCATGCGCAAATTGTCGCGCCGACGAGAAAAACTGATTGCGGAAGGAAGGTCGTAGGTATTCATAAGAATACGATTAAAATTAATGAGGCGCGGGAGTCGTCGATCTCGCAACAAAGTGTAGGAGAGGAGACAGCGCAGGCAGACAGGCGGATGGCGTGTTCCGAGAAGAGGTCGACAGTCGAAGACGAGGCGATGAGAGGCAGCGTCGAGGGCGCGTGGGGGAAACGAAAGGGGGACTCCACCATCTCACTCTGCGCGCGACGAACAGGCTCTACGCATGTGCAAGGGCTGCGTGAGCGACCGGCGGCGAGGGCGGCGCGCAGAACGTCGGAAGCTGCGGTGACGACGAGGTTCACCTCCGCGCCTCAAGAGATCCGCTGCGAGGAGTCGAGGAAAGGGTCGACAACTAAAGCGATAGAAAATGGAGGTGATTCGAAAAATAATAGATTAATTTTACATTTGCGATAAACGTGTGGTATTGCAGTTAGTGCGGAATAAACTATTGTACTATTAAAGGTTATTAAATAACATTAATATCGTATGATATATTTGTATGAACACTGTGTCATACCATGCTTTAACCTACCACAACAACAATAATAATAACAATAAAAAGAATAATGCTCGACATAAATGCTCTCATAGATCCTATCATAATAATTTTGGATAACTCTCATAGACGAAAGAAATAAAATAACCTTCATCATTGATGTAGCCACCCCCAATAAAAAATCCAAAAGACGTATGTAGAGAAAATGAAGAAATACACCAACCTAACATTCCAAATTCAACAGCAGTGGAACACTCGCATCCAAATTATTCACATAATTCTTTCAAGTAGAGGAAACGTACATAACCTACTTTAGAGAAACTTCGACAAAATTTCAGTAAAAAAACAACTGTATTTGTCATGCATTATTCTTAAAAAATGCTACGAAACAATTAAAACATTAGTTAGGAATTTTTTTAGGGACGGCTGCTTGGGACGGCTATCATTCCCGCAGGTGACCAACATACCAGGAATAACAATAATCAAAATAATAATAATAATTTATTACTCTGCAAGTGAGTAACTCTCGGTGGCTATTGAGCCCCAATTTTGAAAAAAAAAAATTTTTTTAATATCCACTTTCCACAAAATACGATAAAAAAACTTTCTTCGAACAAAATTAAAGTCATCAATAGAAAGTTAAACTTTCAGGAACTTAGTGAAAAGCAAACTCACTCGTCATGATTATGCTACAACGAAAAAAAAAGTGAACTCTTATGATAATTCTAATTTATTCTTTTTCTTTGACATGACACTGTTACTGGATCCTAAAGTATACAGGTATTAACAGAAACAAAGAGAAGCAATATGAATGTGATATTTTATATTGTTTGAAGTAATTTGTTTTTAAGAATTTACTCGATCAGAGAAGGGAAAAAATAATATTCCTCTCGTTATTCATTTTAATTATAAAATTAATTTATCTCATTTTTTCACTCACATTTCATTTTTCTACTATATTCTAATTACCTTTTATTTATTTACTTACTGCAAACTCTTAAAGTTTGTTTCTAGGAAACAAATTCTTTTTCTGTTGAAACACATCCCTCGTGTTTATCACCATAACGAAGTCTCCGTTGTGTCTGTGCTTCTGTATCGCACTCGAGCCTTCAAGTTGAGTCTGAAAAGAGGCGAAGCATTGACCGAGTAATTGAATCTGCGCTGGTTAAGGAATTGGAGGCTAAATGCAATTTCACTCTAATTAGATCAATCATTGTGGAAATTACAAGCTCGTTTCTCTCCCTACCATTGCCTTATATGGGACACGACGTGATCTACTGCACACAACTCATCAGATTTCTACTAATTGAACATCCCATAATGCAAGGTTGCAATCAATTTCTCCAAGAACGATGATTGAAGAACAAACTGTATCTCAAAGTGTATTATTATTATTTTTGGAACAGCAACTGACTTCTCCCAGCATGAAACATGAAAAATACACTCGCACAAAAATTCCAACACTTTATGAAACTTCTTTTCTCTTCTGTGACCTGAAATATGCAAATTACTTTTATACATAATGTATCATTCAAAAAGAAACTATTTTAGTTTCTATATATCCTTTTTCAGAAACATGATCGCATATAAATTTCTTCGTACAAAAAATGACTTTCTCATTACGCTCTTAATGGTAAGAAAAACTTTGTATATGATTGTTTTAAGTTTAACAAATACGAAGAGTAATAATTTATACTTGAGAAACATAGATACAAATGATTAATATTAAATATTGTAATACTAGTGATTGATCTAATGTTTATCTTTGTTAATTTAATGAAGATATATTCCTCACAGACAATTCAATATTGTTTGAATAAAGAAAATAATAAAATACAAAAAGAAAGTATAACAACTTACTATTCTTTAAAGAAAACAAATAGACATATCATTAATATTTCTATTGGAATGTGTAAATTTATTAATGTTTGACTGCAAATTAATTGATAACCAATATCGACTGACCAGGCAACGCCTCTTCGATATTAACTATCAATGTATCTAATGGCATATACAGCGAATTAAATGAGTCATTGACACCTTCAGTGAAATGATCGCGCATGGAGTATTGTGTCGTTATGCATATTGGTCATAGTAGTGTGATTACCCACTGATTGGGTCTCTACAACTGTTATATTCATCGCTGTTATGGTCTGAAATTCTAGAAATTCACAAAATGAATCAAATAAACAAAGGTGAAAGATTGAATATTCATTTTACAAAGTGAATAATACTACAAAATTATAACAAGATATAATTCAAAAAATATTTTAAGCGATGAAGTAGAAAGTAATATTGATTTTATCATCAAGAAATATTGTTCAAAAAACAAATAATATTTATTTCAGTGACATTGCTGTGTACTTCGCTTCGAGCAATAAACTTTACTTACGACAGTCTGTACATCAACGTGTTGCAGCGAGAGTGAAAGACAGATACAGACAGGTTTTACGAAAAGGTCTCAGAATTTACATTATAAATAATTTGTTAAGAATTAATATATATTTTGTATTAATAATAATGTGTTTCAAAATGTCTTGTCTCACTGTTGGGTCGACTTCAGTTTTCGAAGCAACGTATTGCAGATATTTGTTGTAAAAGGCAATCTATAATTTTTATAACGTAGATCAGGCAAAGAACAGGAATCAAACTCCTCCTCTGATTGCGCTTATCATTTTTATGGCGAGCTTAAATAGAAAAACTCCCCAAAAGACATAATATTAAACTATAACATGTTCCTTGAATCATTAAGGAGATTTAACAATTGATTCATCGTTAGATTATCAGTGTTTAATTAGATTCAATACTTAAAAATGTTTTTCTTTTGGACTCAAAGAAAATACCAGCGGTGGTTTCAACAATGAAGGTTCTTTTTTATCATCACAAAATCAAAACAATTCAAATTTTATTCTCAAAGTCGACATAAATTTTCATTTTTATCAATTTTCATAGCTACTCGTATATATGCTCGTCAATTTTTGTAGGAAAATACTAATACTTTTACTCCATAAAATATTTCCCTTCGTTTCCAGAACTGAACCGAAATATAATTATTTGATAAAGTCAATTTATAGTAGCAGAAAAAGAGTAAAATAAGTAAAAGTCATTTCATTTTCTACGTTTATGTACGAAATCTACCTCCTGTATTAAAGTATTTGTTTCTCTCCCTTTCCTTGAGTTATTCCAACGAACATGCCGACCTTCTATCAACTTTTTTGTTAATAAATTACGGGATCCTTTGTCATCTTAATGTAAAAATTCTCCGTCTATAAGAACACCTCTTCTATGTCTATTAATTTGGGGTACTTAATTTTTGTGACAAATAAATGTAAAGACATAATTTCTTTGAGAACTTCCAGTGCTTCAGAAGATATTGTTTTATGTGCTCCTCCTATCCCAAGTAAACGCAAACTTTGAATTCACTGAAGTCTCTTTCCAATCACTTGGTAAACAACTCGATGTCCCCAGGCTATGTTTCCTTACGATAAAATCGGGCGTATAGCCCCTTTATACAATTGAATCACATCTCGTTGATCAATATTGAACTTTGTTGAACCTTCTCTTAAAATGCCATAATAAACCTTTTTGGTCTTGTGTATTGTATATTCTTGGTGTTCAGTAAATTACAAGCGACTATCTAAAACTACCTAGAAACCGATGTTTCCGAACTATTTCAATATTTTGCCCATAGAACTTCAACTGGGGGTTTCTTCTATTTTCTTTGATGTTACCAAACCACACGTCTTGTGTTAGCCACAGACAAAATAGTCAAGAAGATATAAAAATATTACTCCAGCCATTTATTTTACGCTGAGAGAAAAACGTTGTGAGAAATTTCATGATTATCGAAAGATTACACGCTAATTATTTTTGATCCTGGAACATTCACTGCGAAGAAACTGTGATAGGCCAGTATTAGAAACAAGTTTTAAAACACTTGTATATCACTCATCGTTTATAATACATTTTAGTATACGTAAATATGAAAGAAACAGTTTAGTGAAGATATATAACAATTTGGGACCCCTTCACTCACAGCCAAAGAAGAGGAAAAACAACGTTGAAACGTAACGTTGTAAACAGAAAATATGGACACTTTCGTTTAGCGGTATAGTGTAAATAAGTCATGAGACCCACTGATTAAAAGACAATCATGTAAAAACTTTATTTTTTTATGATGATTTGTTAAAATAAATGCAAATAAAACATAACATTTTCTATTTGCTAATGATCAATAACACATCATGATAACAATTTTTTAAAAGATTTAGTAGCCGAACCTTCCCAGCTTTGTATGGCATCTTTTGTAACTATAATAAGGTTTACCCTTCATTGAAAGTTAGTAATGAAAAGTAATACTGTTAGTACGTTACACACAAGAACCCATATTATGTCTTCGTGATATTTGGCAAAAAATGAACAAAAATACTTTTAACTCTTCTCACTCTAGCACTCTATCCATGTTAAAATTTCAAGATCGTATCTGAATTTTTTTCTCTGGTTTGATAAATCATCATTTATTTCGTCAGATCAAATACTTTTTCGCATTTCCACCCATTTATAATTGAAGTATTAAAAATTCCGCAATTAGTTTAAGTTATTTGATTTAAGAATTCTTACATAAAAAGGAATATGATCTCTCAATTAGTTAGTGAAATGTAGCGAAAGCAGAATGCCCTTTGTGGGCACTAACGACAAAAACCCAAAATTATAGCAAACTTCTTGTCCCCATCCAAAATAAAATACACCCAGAACTCGTTTCTAGAAATTTGAATTCACATTTACCTATAAAAATCAATATTATATCTCAATTTGTTCGTGAGATTTACTGAAAACTAAAAAGATACGCATAAAATTGGTAACATGACACTAATGAAGAAGTGAGCTCTCAATTAGTATTAAGGCGACTCCACATATTCGTTTTTCTGCGAATCCCGAGCAAACCGCTCGCCGAATAGCGAATAGCGTGGATGGGTTGTTGCCATTACTTGCCATACATTGCAACACGAATACAGGTGCTCGCCTTTTCCCGCAGTGTGTCGGTCTTTTGAGACACATCAAAGGAAGCCGAGCATAGATGAATATTCGCGTGGTATTGTCCATATGTTCGCACTTTTTCGAAGCAACGATTGCAAGTAAACGTGTGTTACGGGTATTACGATTTCAAGTTATTTCGAGTAAGTAATAATTGAAAAAGCTAATTATTTGTATTTTTTTCTTTATTGTACAAAGTTATAAGAGTTTTTAGTAGTGATAAAATAGAGAAATTGGAAGTAATAAAGTAGTGATAGAGTAACTTCATTATTGTCCACGTGGTCATACGCCGTTTGCAACTGCTTCTTGACAATAAAGTTTATATGATGTGTGATTTAAGCTACAAACATTTTTATTCACTTTATTTTACTTTTTTATTAAGCGTCCTAAAGCTTCACAGTACTGAACGTGCATTAATATTATTTGCATTATCTATATTTTTAGTAGTATTACAATATATTTTCTGTATACGGTCGTAAAACCCGTGCGAGGGCGAGGCTAGTGAAAATTAAAAAACCAAAATAATAAATAATAAAAATATTACATTTAAATATAATGAATAACTTTTGAATAAATAAATAGAGTGGGATCTTGTCGAGACACAAATTAAGATAGTTATACAGTGTTGATTCTTTTAGAGAGAATAAAAACTATAAAGGTTATAAAGATTTTAAAATTCGAGAAAACCAATTACTTTGGCTAATTCCACATAGAATAAAAACTAGCTTACTGATGATTTATTTTTATTTATTGAATTAAGATAAGACCCAATTATATTACTTAACAACATTCTACAAGACACGACTACATAAGCAGAAGAATGCGTGATTACTTCAGATTCACTTTCCATTACCTTTAAACTCTAACAAGAATATTCGTCATTCCCAAAACGAGCACATGCTTGGCAAATTATTTATATCTGGATCAGTGCGCTCGACAATCGGCGAATACTCGGGAAATACCCCAAGCAAGTCGCTATTGCTCGAGATTCGCCGTGCGGTTGCTGGGGGTTCGCCTTATGTCCATATTTATACATCTAAAGTAAACTGAATAATATTTATTTTCAGTTTCACTCCGGAAATATGTTTTTTCTTGTAGTTTAGATCCGAAAAATATTTAAAAATTTTCAAATAAGTCCGGTCATCCTCACGGTACAGCCGGTGTCGTGGTGGGACACGGTAATTCTCGTCAATGTTCTAGGAACGGCGTGTTGGCAACGGTGGTGGTTCAACTGTGAGGTCTGCGGCAGTGGCGCAGCCATCGGAGAAAACGGGAACCTCTGTTTCCATCATTGCAGGTTTCGCGATAGCGACGCGGCGTGGCGAGCTTTCTGTTCTGATAATCACCATTATACTAGTAGTTTTCTCACTAACAAAGACTTGGAAGATGCAGAGGTTTCAGGAAATATACACAAGCCTAAATTATGACGCAGATCGTGAAAATATTTTCAAATACAACACTAGAGAAATAAATGTAATTAATTGTCAAGATCAATTGCTTACATAACTTCTAACGTGACTTCTCCAGGTAATATATCAGAGGTAATAAAACTAAAAGGAAAAGATCTGTAAAACATGGTTCAAGTTGCTCGTACTTCATGTAAGTTAATCTACCCATACAGAAGTGTATTAAAGACCACATATCTTGAATAACTTTCACATGTACTAGTTAAGTCTATATAATTTCTAATACTGACTGCATTTAAAAAAATAGGTTGCGTTTGTAAAACAAAAAGAAAAGAGTTATGGTTCTCAATTATGACTGTTATGTTAAATGAGACTGCGAGTCAAGGTGAATAATAAAGAAGCTATTGCTAACAATACTGGTAATTCTCACATCAACGAGATACCCTTCGGCAGAATTTTAGTACTTCTTCATAACATTTTGATCAATTGACCAAAATAAGACATTATCACTGTCTACAATGTGGGTTAACTCCAAATTCAGCCCTTAGTCCTATGTGAAACATGGATTCTCATATGTGTGATGTAAAAAAATTGAAAACGACGGATATTAAAGGTCAAAGAACGTGAGATCAATATTGACACTTCCAATGGCATGTTAGTTTTAGTTCAACTTCCAGGGGGATGACACATCTAGCGCTCTTATTTGTAGAGTGGAATAGAGGTGAAGTAATTGTAATTGAAAGTGACCTATTTGTGTGTTGAATTCATAGTTTTCCAGGTTCGCTGAGATAAATGAATATAGTAGTTTAAGTACAGGTTCTACCCCAATGAGTGTAAATAACCGTAGCAGACTTACGAGTAGAGTAGGTTCGCTAAACTGATTGGTACCGGCATACCTTATGACCGTTTCATACCCACGGACAGAGTTGGCAATATTCTTGTTCAGGGAATAAAAGGTGATAAATAAAAAAGAATCATTCCTTATTCAACAATTCATTTACGTCAAATAATAGAATACCTTTGCATTCGTTATTTATTTACGTCGTGTTAAAAAACTAGGTTAGATCTTAGGTGGATTAAAAAAGATCATGAAAATACACTCACTGACAAAAATTTACGCGAATGAGTTGCCGAAATTTCATGAAACTTCACGTGGTACTTTCTTTCAGACTGGAATGATGGTGGGAAGCTCGTCTAAATGACATCATTAATCGTTCGAGACAATAGCACTTAGGCGCCTTTTCGGTGAAAAATAAACCACTTTACCCCTCATGCCAATTAGGTCTTCCCTTGATTTCAATTTCTTTATGTGTGTGATAACAGAGAGTAAATATTGTGACTTCAAATGTGTACACTAAACCTATCAGTACAGTCTTAACTTGAGCACTTTTTACTCAAACTTAATAATTGGCTCATTCTTCTACATACGTATCTTTATTTATACCATATTTATTTTTTCATAATAATACTCCGTTTTATGTTTCCTAGTCAATTGTGGTCTAATAATTTTTGTCATCACGCACATTAATAGTGACATAAGTAAGTGTTTGTTATAAAATTTACTAATGAGATAAATGCAAAATCATTTTTAAATTACATATTTAAAATAGCATAACAATAAAATCTTGAAATTCTCGCCATCTACCTTCTTCGTAGGTTGTTTGTGATATAGATGTGTCAGAGATTTCACACAAAAAATTAGAAACCCTTTTTTATTTATGTTTAACTGATTTGCCAAACACTGAAACTGTGTACAACGACTTAGACGATCCAGGATGCTTTTCTTTTACCCGCGACATGTGAACGAAAATTCATCCGATTTATATGAATGCCCTATATTTCATAGTAAATATGAAATAGCAATTAATGAAGCGTAGGTGTTGCCGGGGTTAGGAGGGTTGATTACAAGGTAGAGAAATACTAAAGCGATGCTGTGTAAGTTCAGTTAGATCCCTATAAAAAAGCACGGGTCGGAGGTCCTCGAAATGGCTTAATTTTGTAATGTTATAAGTCACTGGTAATTTTCAATGAACAAAATACTACATATCCAGATTTAAAGATCATAGAATCCTTTAAACATTATATAATCTACGATGATCATTTTGTAGAAACGGAAATATAGGGGTCTATTAAAAATTCTGTTTCTTTTCATAAGACACTTAAATGGAAAGTCGTGATTCGTATTAATTTATGTCATTGTAACAATATCTTCGCATAGACGTTCATGACTTTGAAGATAGACATATTTTTTATATTACAAAATTTTGCCGAGACTTATCTTGTCGAGAAGTTATAAAATCTAGTAATTGAACTGTTAGTGCCTGTCTGTGTTTCCACTTTGAAACGTGGCACTGTATCCAACCGAAGTGTATCATCTTAATGTATTAGAATGATGTGTTGAATAGTGGTGTAGTGCAGGTGCGGAGAAAAATTCCTCCTGAAAAATTTATCTACATCTGTGTTATGCAATAACTTGCGGGAAAACGTACACGCTCTTGCACTCAACAGTGCTAATGGAACGTCAGAATTCAAGTTACATTTCAATTTTCCATCATTGCTATACTGTTAATACCATAATTCAATTTTTTTCAATAGGTGTAGTGTTTAGGAATGTTTTCTCCACTTTTGACGGTTTCACCGTTGGTCTGACTGCAAAATAATTTAACTCAATATTAACCCAAAACTCTATAGTTTAGCATACTGTCACTTCCTAGAGTATGTAATTCTATCCAGAGTTTGTACTAAAGTCCACTTTACACGGTTCATTTTACAAACAATTTACGTCCATTAGCTGCACAAGTAAAGAATGTAAAGAGGATGCCGTCATATTTGACGTCATGTGCTTGAACAGAAAATGGTGGTTTCGAAATAAGCGTTTCACACGCTATAAGTTGAGAAATAGATGTTTTTAGGATGAATAGTCTCACAACATCACAGGGAATGCAACAAACAACTTCCCTCAACTGGGCTACCAATTCTCTGAATACATAAACACACTTCATTGACAAACGAATTGTATTTAATACAGTATTTTGTTCACTATGATATTTACAAACATCAACTAAGCAAAAAACATCCCATCAGAAAAAGACACAACTACGTACAGTGTTTTAATCTCTCAACCGACTCGAGGGAACACGCTGCAACTAGTAAGTAGAGGTGACGCTAGGACTACGCTAGTCGATTGATACGAGTCGTACTGAAAAATAGAGCATGCTTACTAATTTCCATACACTCGGCCTCCAGTCTTGTGTGTATCTCTCCAAACTGTATTTACAATTGGTCGTGTAACGCAGGTTTTACAATGCTACATACTCGTTACATAATGTATACGAAGAAGTAATAAGTTATGTACAGATCAGAATGTGTCCACGAATTTTGGAATTCACTAATAATCCATCATATACATTAATACGAAAATGTACCCTAGATTATTCGTCCATTTTCTACGTAATCGGGTGGACTCATCACGCGAATGAAGTATAGTACGCTAGAGTATTAAAAAGAGTTTAATACTCAAGAGTTTGTTAATTAGAGTGTTTGAGGCTTCCTATTATTTCATCTTTCCATTTTTTCCGAGATAGCAGAATTTAAAAATTACATCCGTAAAAGGCGCTACATGACTCATTTATTTGAAAAAAAATGTTACTTTAATACTTCAGTTCAAAAATTGAGAGCGTTGATGCCTCTGACCAAGCTGGTATAAACAATATTCGAAGAAAATTGTACATGAGTCACGTGATCCTCATTATGCATTAGCATACTCTATTTATTACTGTTCCGATGGGCTGTTTACATTGTTAACGATAAATATGAAGCCGAGAGAAACTTACCTTGAACCAGCGGATGGAGGATAATAATATCTGCCATATATCCAGGTGAATAAAATAGTCTTGCTAATAGCATCTTTCACCAGCCTTACCAGCCGGATACCACCACTCGGATAACTTATCCGTGCGGTAGGGTAGGTTGTCTTTCATCACATTGGATAACTTTGTTACCAGATAGGTAATTTTAACCGGTCGATAGGTGAGCGGATAAGCATTAAGCATTATTTAAAAAACTGGATAACTTTAAGTTAGTTTATTTTTTGTGCTACATCAATTACCTAATTCTTTGAGAAAAATATATTACTATAAATGTTTTTGAAAATAAGTAGAAACATACTCGGAAATCAGAAGCAGAAATTAGAAGCCCAAATAATTAAAACTTATGAAATGTTTTGACGGTAAGGTAACGTCACACGAGGTGTACAGTTTGGATGAAAAAATAAAATATTAATTGATAACACTATTTTAGATTTTGATACAGCAGTTTTGAGAATCGCTTTTCTCTTGATATTTTTAAATTAATGTTTCCTCCGAGTTTCTTCCACTTTCAGATCGCTCCGCGATATACAAAACTTGCATTGTGATATTTTGTGTGACAGTACCTGATGTTTTGTAAACAAACCGTGCCATTACCCTCTACGTTCTCACCTTCCGTGAGCATTTCATCGTCAATTCTCGTGAAAATGATAACTTCGAACAGTTTGCTACAAACAGTCATCCTAATCCGATGGATAATTGTGGTAAAAGACGCAAGACCAATCACGGCTGGAACAGAAGGAACAGGATTGTACATTTCCATTGTTAGCTTATCAACATGGTGCGGATTAGGAGGGATGAACGGTGAGAAGCTGTGGTATGGGATGTCGGCCGGTTAATAGGCTTTACCATCAATTTGGCCTACAGATCAATTAGTAAATACTCGGTTAGTTACTCGCTGGGCACGTATCAGGCAGATAGATAAAGAGTGGTATAAGATGATCTAAATCAAAATAAACCTCCATACTATCGAACAGAATGTTAGTTTCATTTAATTTTTCGTTCGATCAAATCGCACGAGCTTAATTAGAACTAATATATAAACGTGAAATACCAAAGTGTGTAGGTATGTTTGCTACCCCTACACGACTAAACCACTGAACGGATCGTGATTAAACTTAACAAGGATATAGTTTAGATGTGCAGGAAGAAACTATCGTTTTTAGAATGTGTGAAAATAAGGATATAAAGTTATTTTTGACGATAATTGTCGATGAAGTAAGGAAAAAAAACACTTTATTTGCATGTGCTCCCTGAACGGTTAGAGATAGATGACATCCACAAACTGTATTATTTTTCGCCTCAAAGAAATATTTGTTTCAACTAACCATCGATTATATATTTTATACTTTTGAGTGAAAAATAACTAATTTTTTATTCTTGTACAAACATGAATATCCCGCCCCTGCAACGAGTAAAGGAGGTTCTAGCAAACAGTGTGCATCTATTCGTCAATAGGAATATACTGGATATAGACGTAGCGTTGGAAGTCCATAATGTAAAAAGGAATTGGTTTAAAATACAATCACAGTGACTGAAAAGGGTAAACAAATAATATAACTACACATTTATAATACCCATGAAGTGGTGTTGTGAAAGAACTGTCAGTGCTTGAGGAAGATATATTAAAAAGTACATATAAGTATGTAATTACAAAAGCAAATATTATTTTTCGCAACAATAAAGCTTTCTGCTTCTCAAGTCATTCTTCTTGAACCCCTGCTGTTGAAGGGGGCAGTTCTCGATCGGTCTTCTGCTAGGCGTGGTCCCTTCCGACCTCGCAGCAGGGATCCTGGTGTTGGAGAGTATAGAACCCATCCACACTCAAGTCTCCTCGATTTATTGTCGACCAAGATGATTGTACGCAGACGCTATTCATAGACAAAAGGCCTCAAAGGAGGTCTTGCATAAATCATAGACTTGGCTTGCTTTTAGTATTAATTTTGGCAGGATGACGCAGCATTCTGTTGGTGGAAAGTGAGAGTCATTGTCTCTCACAGGAGGCAGGGTTTAGAATATAAGTAAACTGGAATGAATTTATTTTCGCAAAAAAACATTTCCGTCCATTATTTGTATTGAGAATAATGAAACAGAGGGGAACCAATGATGAATGTAACTGAAAACGGATGCATTCCCATTGTTCTTATATAGTTCCATTTCATTCTACAATTGTGTTATCGACTGATGAAATAAAATGACCATACTTTTGGAGATATATTGAATATTAGAACATATATAATGAATCTATGAACTAATATGAATGTTGCATATACTTCGTACAATAATTCACTGTGCATTCTCTTATAATATTACATTCAAAAGTTAATAAAATCCCAAATATTTCGATGAAACACTGGTACAGTTTTTGTAAATGAGTGAATGTAGTTTGGTTTATAATTTTATGATTTTTTAAAAACATGTCCATCGTCTTATTTTATGAAAATTTATTTGTATAAGGATAATCTGGAAGAAAATTTGAAATATTATATTGAGACTCATATTGTATGAAAATTATGAAATGGAACTGTTGAATTATTTAAAACATGTAAACAATTTCTGAAATAACTAGAGACGAAAATATATGCTCCATAAAACAAAATAGACGGGCATCATTTGTCTAGAAAATTCTCATACTTATGAGAAATTAAAAGTAGCTCATTTTTTTCTAGACCGATAAAAACCGAAGAAGTCATTTCTATATTATTATAGGAATGCGTCTGATGTCATTTCTTGTATGTGATTTCTATATCAATGTAATTCAATTAATTCGTTCAAGATACGCGAAAATGCACACCAAAAACATATTCCATAGAGAATACATATAGCGTTTAATACTAAAAACAATAAAAATTAACATGAAATAATAATTAACTTTTAACAATATTCTTCCATTAGGTCATTAGGAATCAAGATGATAACCGAAGTCAACGAAACCTGACGAATTAGAGATAAGTAATCCATTAGGCAAATTAGAGATAAATGATTAATTACTAAAATGCCAGAAAATGTTTTAAAATACTTCAATATTTATCCCAAAGAATTCTGTTTCATTTTACGGGGAGCATAATGTAAATCACCAATGCATAAATTACTAATTTAATAAAACAATCTTAAAAATAAAGTTTTAATTAAACGCCATGTACATCATATGTACAGTTGTTTCAGATTCTGATAGGGTATGGTGAAGACTGGGTCAATGTTAAAATGAGACGACGTGAAACTTAATACACGGTCAATGCGTTTTCCAGAGTGACGGAGGTCGACAAACGCAACTCAGCTCTCCGAAAGCGCCAATAAACAGGGATATATCATAGTGAATTACGGATCAACGGGCCACAGGTTCGAATCCCGTTCATCACCGTGGTGCAAAAGACAGAGAAGGTTCATGCAGCGTGCTCTAGCAGCAAAAGGGCGGAAGGGACAGGATGTTGTATGAGCCGGGGAGAAGGGATATGACGGGGGGAGGGCAGAGGTGAAATATGATGAATAGACGTGACAGATATTCACGATACATTCACGATAGGAGTATATTACCGTCTGTAGTGATAGGAAACAATGAATGCTTCGTTTAACACATGGAAAGACGGTAAAATTGCTTCCGCGTAAATAATTTTCTTGTCCTTTTTTAAGTTGTCATGGTTTCAATTCTCATCAAACAGTTTAGCTAATTCAGTAAATTATTTTGGGTAAATTAATTTTTATTTTGCATCAATTGACGAAGATACATTAAAACCTACATTTTCACGGATAGGGATATTTTAACTTTTATTTTTGATATGGGAATATCACGGTTTCAAAATTTTTCTCACGTTAAAATTTTAACTTCGATAATTTTAGAAAACTAGCTAAATCTGTAGGAGTGGGTATCTATACCAACCGATCGATAGATATTGTGCCTTTCACCACGCTTATCCATCGGGTAGAGCGACTCCCGGTAGCAAACCATTGGACGTAGTCATTTTTATGAGAATTAACTATGATGCGCTGACGAAAGATGAGAACGTAGGGGCAGTGACACGGTTTGTTTACTAAAAACCAGATACTTCCACGCAAAATATTAGGACACAAGCTTGAGTATAGCCGAGAAGCCGACCGAATATAGAAGAAACTCAAAGAAAATATTAATTGAAAAGTAATAAAGAAAAGGACGATTCCCTCAACCATATTATCAAAAAATCATAAATTATTATCAATTAATTCTTTTCTCGTGTGTATACCTCGTGTGACATTACCATAACAGAAAAACATTTTATAAGCTTTAATCAATCGGGATTTTACCTCAGTTCCTTTTTACTAATTTGAGAGTTTTATACATATTTTCAATACAATTTAAAGTACCATCTTTTTAATTGCGTAATTAATGTAATATAAAAATGGAACTATGTATTCTTGAGATTATACAGTTTTTTTTCAAAATAAGGTAATTGGCAACCCCCACGGCGTCCATATTTGAAGCTCACTCTCCCCGATAATGCTTATCTGCTCACCTATTTCCTGGTTAAAGCTACCTCTCTGGTAGCGAAGCTATTCAACGGATAGAGCATGCTAAAATACAACTTACCATTATTGTACGGATACGTTATCCAAGTAGTGCTATCTGGTCGATAAGAAGGCTAATGAAATACGCTATTAGCAGGACTATCTGGATAATACGACAGTTACTTCTCTCCCCAATCTACTAATTGTAGGCAAGTTTCACTCAAATTCGTATTTAGCATTAAATAGGATATCGGAATAGTAATGATAGTATATGATAATACATAATGAAGCATCACGTAACTCACGTACAATTCCCCACAAATATTGTCTATACTAGCATCGCCAGTCGCGTCAGAGCTGTAAATTGTCAGTACGCAAGTAGTGAAATAAGATTCTTTTCAAATAAATCAGTCATGTAGCTACTTTTCTTGATAAATGTTCAAAAGTTGTTATCTCGAAAAGGAAAAGGTAAGAAACGAACTAACAGGGAGTCATAAACACTCCTTTTAATGCCCTAACTTACAATATTTCATTTGTGTGATTTGCTTCGTCCAGTTACACAGAAAAGGAACGAGAAATCTAGGTGACATTTGCTTATTAATGTTTATGACGATCATACTTAGCTACCGGAAAATTATATAGTGTTTACTTTT
This sequence comes from Laupala kohalensis, assembly GCA_002313205.1. NCBI lineage: Eukaryota > Metazoa > Arthropoda > Insecta > Orthoptera > Trigonidiidae > Laupala > Laupala kohalensis. The sequence goes on along the minus strand of NNCF01129130.1, from coordinate 34,923 downwards.
AAAACAGTTTTTAAAAAATTATCGTATTGTAAAAAAAGATTATTGAAGAAAACGCTATGAAACGAAATGTTTATTTCGTATTACAAAACCAAAACGTTGATTCCGGGTTGTTTTTAAAGTCAACGATCTTTTCTTAATTTTAAATAATTTATTATTCGTTCGTAAAAATCACAATTCTAATTGTAATTATGCACCAAAAGTTATTAAAATGAAGTGGAGAGATATCTTAAAAGAAAGTAAGTCCAACTGTCAAAGATCGTTAAGTCACTTTTGGCGCTTTCCTTGTACTTACATCGTGTAGCAGGTCTTGGCGTTTCATAGCATTTCTGGACTCCGGCACTTTGGACAGGCAACTCATATCATAACTGGCCCTTTAGTTTACAAGACAGGTCGGCAGCTGCAACGTGCTGTCGGCAGCAGGAAGCGTGCCTTGTTCTGCCGAAGCCTTCCGTCGTTCCTGCCCTTCCAAGCATCTCATAGCTACCCCACTACATCGCCTTCGCTAGTCAGTCGTTCATTCTGAGAGGGAGCAAGTGGCGGCGCTGTGCCTGTGGGTACTGCAGCCAGCAGAACGCAATTGCATCAGCCTGTTGCCTACACGTCAAGGAGCTATTGCCGACAGCATTAAATAGAAAAATTTAATATGTTTCTGTATTAATAGAATACATGAATAACATATTAATGTTCATTGTAGCGTATGAACAAAACTGTTCATACATTTTTCTTTAATATAAATTTACGTCTCTTCAGATCATATAAACGCTTGTTTGGAGATTAATATAGTAGTGGATACAAATTATTTATTATAAAACGCAAAAATAACAAATATCAACAATTACATATTTATTTGAAAAAATTCCCATTCTATTAAATTCGTTGAACATGATTTTACTGAATGTGCATCCTACTAATTGTTTGGTACTAATGTTTTCTACTATTTTCTCTATTTAATAGTTGACAACATAAACATTTCTTCAAGTGTATTCGTAACGAGAAGATTGCTGTATTATGGTAACTTAGATTGTGTTTATTTGGATACGTGAGCTGTATATGAACTTTCTGTTTATGTATCATTGTTCTGTATTTTAAATACCTCATTTACGTAATTCCTATAATTTATATTTTTCAGTATTTTATTATAAACGCTGGTATTTGTTTTTAATTATTTTCATTCAAATTATTAGAATATTTAAGCAAAACCACTTTCGAAGATACATAATTCTAACCAAATTCGAATTTAAATAATTATTCATAAACCTCAATTTCACTACGTTTGTTTGTGAAATTATTCGTAATTATCTCTCTTGAAAATGAATTTTAGGAGGAATATATTTCTGACACATTTTTATTTCATAAAACGCATTCCACAAAATTCAAATACTTTAATTTTGATAATGAGGAATACATATAATTAAACGTGCAATGCATATTTCCAATATGCTACGAAGTAAATTATCCACAAATATCCAGAGGGAAGAGAAACACAATTACACCTTTTGGCCAAGTTCCAAATGGGATGAAACTAATTTCTCTTCTCTATCTCCACTGTGTACTCCCGAATCTGCTGTAAATATTTCTATAATAGCGAGTAATTAAACTTCCAATTCAGAAATACAATCGAGATATACAGTGTTCGCAAATTACGTTGAGTAAATGCAGTTACGTACGAAACCATAATTCTCACTAAAAGCGATAAAACCGTTTTACAAATTTAACACAATTTCTTTCAGATATAATTTTAATTTTGCTCTCCAATTATTTTCCAAGTTCAGATATAATTTTAATTATTTTCCAAAAATAATGTAAGTAAATTAAATATTAAGGAACGTTTAATTTGAAGTGTTCATATTCTGGGAGCTTTATTGTATTCTATTCCTAATACTGTTAGTAAAATATCACCAAATTAAACCACATTAGATAAATATTATCAAAGATTATATGTAGAGATAATTTTTACATCACAGTTTTCGTATGTAATACATTTGTTTCCGTGTGTAAGCTCCAAGAAGTAATCTCTGCCCCAAATAGTATTAGAACTATGTCTTCCCGCGGGTTCACACGGCCGACGAACGCTGGCGTTCATAATAATAAACGAACATGACAAACAATAAAAAAGGAACTCAGTATAAAATAAATTAGGTATCAGTAGGCATAAAGTGTGTCGGAATTTCCTTCCTCACAAAATAACTACCAAGGCCCAAAACGATTGGTAACCACCAGTTATAAATAACATGAACTATCAAATACAAAAAAAAAAAAAAGATTTAACTTATAAATAGAACTAAAATAAAATTTATACTTATACTAGCAAATGTGTAGTTACATTATTTACAACATTAAATTCAAGAGCCAAAAGGAACATTTTCTCGTCAAAGTTTGAAAATTTAATTTATTTACTAGTCATAACTTTAATTTTTTTACTAATCATAATTTTATTTGACTTAATTGATTTGATTTGACACTTGGGCCAAACTTAAGAATATGGTCCCACAAGGGTCCGAAAAAATAATTTATGTCATATTACTACAAATATTATTGCGGTTCCGAAAATATAAGCCGTATTCTTCGCTTTTCATATTGACGATAGTTATAAAGAAATATTGTTCCGCACTATTTTCTTCTCTCCGCCACCGTTTATGTTAGTATGTTGGGTTATGATAATTATAATATGGCTGGCGACAGCGAGCCATGAACAATTATAAACAATTGTTCGGTCACAGTCGGCGATGTTAGGTTTGTTAGTACCGGCGATTTCGTATTAAGAAAATCTGTGGAAGTGAAGATGGAGGTGATGATGGAGGTAGCAGCACTCGCGGAAGGATATACGAAGAATAAGGTTAGGATAGGACGATAATGTTAAATTTGCCATCGAAAAAGGGAATTTTTTTCACATAAAATGGTTCAATTTGTAATTTCCGAGAACAAAGTCCCTTCCAGAATCATGGCAAAAAAGGCCGTTTTTCGATATATCATCTGGATATTTTTCTACGGCGTTGGATCATATAGTGAAGTTGGTTCGACACTTGTTTTTGACAATTGTACTAATAGAAATAATGGTTGAAATAAAAGTTTTTAAATTACAGAAACAAATTAAAACTTCTCACACTCAGTTGTAAGACATAAAAGAATTTTTAACTTCGGACTTTGGGAAAAGACTATGCTTTCTAAAGTAAACAAATTTTAGTCTCTTTAAAAATGTGTTTAAGTTTAAAATGAATTTTTCCTCATTTATTAGCAACTAAATTAAATATTTTAGGAGCAGTACAAGAATAAAATTGATGGATTATTGCTAGATTAGATTTTGGTACACTAATATTTATTCATCTGAAGGTATGCCATGTTGCATCCCTCAACATGGATTAACTCGACGAATGAAAAACGCTTTTAATACATTATAAACAAAAAAATACTCTAGTGGAAGAATTTTTAGTTCTAAAAAGTTGCAACATCAAAATTTTCGCTTTTTGTTGTGATTAAAATTATTAAATAATGTCAAAGATAGACAGACGTTACTTTTGAGGATTTATTTTCGAGTGCTTCTTTTTTAAATTTTTAATGACATATATAATTTTTGTTAATTAGCTACATGCTAACAGAGTGATTTTGACCTTTGTAATCTATATGGCGAAAACCTTCTTCATAACAATGGTTCTTGCGGAGAGTTACGATCACATAAATTATTCTTGTGTATTTACCACAATTTAATGATAAAATTTTTATGAATATATCTTACATGTTTCAAAGATGAAGATAATATTATTTTAACTATAATGTATAGTTTATGTAAAAGAGCCGGTAACTTACGGTAACTTACTACAATAATAACAAGGTAAGAATGATATAACCCCACCTATGAACTGAGACCGAACATGTCGTTCTATTTATCAAATTAAAAATTAAATGAAGTTTTATTATTTCGTACAAGTGCAGACGCACTTGACCATGTTATTTTCATCATGTCCTGTAAAATTCATTTGATTAGTAATTGTACTCTGTTGCCATGCATTTGCAGGGAACGTGGTGCAAACAGCAATAGTGCTGGATACCGTAGTGACGTCGCCATAACGACACGTCGGGGAATGCCAATGTGCAACTCGCTGCCACAGCCGAGACCAGGGCCACGTCAGAGGTACAGCCTGCGTATGGACGTGCGCCGCCGACGTCACCGCAATAATCAAGGGAAATGCCACGAGATGGAGGTCGGATCGAATGTCCTCCCATCGCTCGCCTAGATTGCAGACGCACGTTATAGCTAACACGAGAGCCATTCGTGCTTCTCATGTTACGACTTGAATTGATTCACTAAAACAACTTCTTGTGCATCACCGCCATAAGCTCCTTGAATAAGGAGTGCATTACTTTTCTTCCAGTTGCAGATAACATTTCAGTTTACCGCGACTATCAAAACTAAAGTCGAGAAACGACTCAAAACGTATTTTTATTGGGCAATTCCTAAATATCAACTTTACCCGAAAGAATGGTGTTGGTTTTCTTCATACATTTGAAAGTTTTTTCCAACAAAACATTGTTTTGTTACAGTTTTCGTCATTTTGCACAATTATGTAAAACACTATCACGATGGTTAAAAGAAATGTTTTAAATTCAGATATTTGACGAAATGTAAAACTTTAATCAGGTTTCATACTTTATAATAACGTACCAGATAAATTTTATATAAATATTTATATGATAAACAATGATGTTTAAAATTTTTATTCTTTGAACTCGTCATATTAGAAGTGAACTCGTAAGAAAATTTTTTCCTCCTATCAGAGTACTCCTCATAGAACCCGACCCGGAACTTAACGTTTTGGTTCTCTGGAAAGAAAAAGAAATTCTTCTGGTTAATTTTTGTCAGATACTTCCCAATGCGTCCAACTAACATCAACGCAATAAGTACTTGCAATGAAAAAGAAATGAAAGAAAATTAATTCATGCCCGGAATTAGAATAAATATTATTATTTATAAGTTTCTTGTGAGAATGAATTCAATAATACCAAAGTTGGATTACTTGCCACAATATAGCCCTAGTAACATCATGAATCTTTTCCGACTCCCCCAACCACCCTCATACCACACGAAATCATTGAGTCGTAACCGCGTCCATGCAATAACCCTTGCATCACCCCTTAGCCGTTGGTCGGTCGCTCCAGAGGGTTGGTCTGAGTCGGAGGGACGAGACGACGTCAGTCGCCACCGCGTAGTTGCTGTGTGCCCTCCCGAGGGCGTATGTAGCGTGCGCCTCATTACTGCGTCACCGCGCCTCTCGTCATCCCATTAGTTTGCCAGGAGGTTGGTGTGGGAGGGATGTGTCGTTGGATTTTGCAGCAGGGCTACCAAGCATAGCATTCTGCCAACGGCGGCTACAGTCGAATAAAGGAAGACTTTTACACTATCTTTAAGGATCAAGAGGACCAAGCAATATACGTACCATCTATTAGGCAATTTAAAATTATACAAATGTATTGTTTCTGGGTATGGGACAAAAACCTAAAACTATTTAATTTCAACAGTACAACAATATTTATTCAGGTTGTAGTATGAAAGTGATCCATTGAGATATACATTGCCGTGGAACTTAATTAATAATGTGTACGCCAAAAACTCGAATAGACTCTTCATAAGTTTCCATCACATTTTCGAACAAGATTCTTATTCTCCCCTACTCTTTAGTAAATACATCTATTTTATCGAACACGCACACTTTCCAGCTCCAAAAAATCAAGTAAGAAGATCAAAACACTAAAGTAATAAAAATATTAAACACAATAAATTAGCCACGAAGTACCGCTTGTCCTTTCTAGCAACTAGAATTTCCTCTCAATGACCCTACCTCCATCCCCACAGCTGGGGATGAATATGGTAACTAATCTATTAGTGTTGGACGTGTAGAAAATGACTCATCGTTTTAAGCGTTGTGGCAACTGGAAATATTTTGTAGCGAGAACACACGCGCGGGGTGGATCACAACCCACACAGTAAGCAATGGCTCTTTGACGGGAGGATAAGTGTGCGAAAACCGAGCTCAGTGTACTGAGTTGGAGATGGTGACGGAGAAATAGTGGACGATGATGAACGGAGCAATAAAATTAGATTAGTATGTATTACATTACTAGCCATCTTAACCCATTTCTGCCCACTGCCGACACTTGTCGACGTTTACTCCAAAATTTCTTGGAGAGAAATTTTATAATTGTATCAGTTCTGCAATATTATTTTATGTTATATTTATACCTTTCGCAAACTCATACAATAAATTCTGCACATTTCCACCTCTCGTCTATTTGCAGTGTTTGAGGTAAAGTTTTGATGCATCATGTCGTGGCATAAGAGGTAAATATTTCACAACCTTTTTTAAGTACTTTAAGGAATGACACGCTATGAACTTCAGTGTATGAAAGATGTTTCTATGATGGGGACATTTAGTACGTAGATTTTAGTTTATTTTCATAGTGTTAAATGTGTTTCATTGTTGACGTCGACAAATGTCGACAGTGGGCATGAAAGGAAGGGAGATATACAAGTTTGTTTATTCCTTTTATTATGCTAACAGTGGGAGACATTGCAAATTTTCTGAAGAGGACGATGATATAATTGATGCTAAGTTATTTATAGATCATCTGGAGAATGCAACCATGAGTGATAGTGATTCTTGCGTTGATGATCCAATTGGTTTGACAGAAATACAAATAACCAATGATATTGATCGCGATCTTTAGTTTTCTGAAGGTGAGGAATTCGATAGGGGATGAGAATCATGAAAGAAGTGAGAATAAAAATAAACAGCGGGAGGTAAAATTTTTCGAAAAGATGAAAAAAGTTTTGTGGAAGAAAATCAAAATGAAATTAACCATTGGAGAAAGCTTAATAAGCAGAAAATCTTAAAACGAGAAGAACACAAGTTCACAACAACACAAACCAGAATTCTGTGGAGCTGTTTTTGAATTATGATTATTCGCTGATAGGTATACTCGAGTTTTTCTTTGATAACGATGTTCTTGAGTATGTGACTCTTACACGAATGTGTTAGGAAGTAGCTGAGTACGTTTACAGGGTCACTGTATCTAAACCAATGTCTCGGAACCGTTTTGAAGATATATTGAGATATCTAAATGTGAAAAAAAACAAAATTAGATGAACAGAACAAGTTCTCTAAAGTTCGCTGTGTTCTTACTAGTTTAAATAAATGGTATCTCCAGTACTTTCCATTTATTTTTCTCTCGGCAAGTTGATGGTCTCGTATTTTGAAATGTGCGGAATAAAACAGCACATCCACGGAAAGTCTGTCCGTTTTAGCTAAAATATCTGGATTCTCGCCGTACGATTAGGTTATACTGTGCAGGGAAAACCTGACCTTATTAGGGTTGTCGGAAGAGTTAAACAAAGAGGTCATAAACTGGGACAGTAAGAGCTGACAGGGTTGAGAAAGCTCCCTTATCGGTTGCTAAAGAAATAGAAAAAAAAGTGAGAAAGACATTCCATCATCTGATAGTCACTGCCACTTGCATTACGTGTGTTCAATATAAAGACAATAACGTGGTCACGATCCACGGTAGCTAGTGTTTATCATATGGGCAAAGCAAAACAAAACGCAGGTCAAGTAGCGATGTAAAACGTATCCTTGCTGCTACTCAGTCGTACAACCTAAATAAGGGTAGAGTTTATTGGTTAGATGAGGAATTAACATCGTAACGAATCAGAAATGGTACTGGCCAATGAAGGTTTCATCCAGGTACACTACGACAGCGGGGCTCATAATTTAGAGAGAGACAATAAGCAAATTTGCTGTGCGCAAAGGCGGGAGAGCAACGCTCAAGTAATGCAAGATTTGTCAAGTTCGATGCCATTCTCTGCACAGGCGCATTCTATACTCGCCCACTATGAATATTTTAATCTTGTTTTCTAGCATACTTGTGGACTTCTAATGAATGTAAATAAAACTGTTACAATTGTATAGTAAACTAATACATTATACTGTTGCGTATAGAATAAATTTATATTTACTTCTTTTTTACGATCCAGTAGAAAGACAGACGCATAAAATAATAAATTCATTACATTAATACGTGTAACATAAAATACTTCGGCAAAAATCTCGCACACTCACCAATATTGTCGAAAAATAGTGGTATCCAGTCTATTGTACCCATTCATGTCCAGAGTCGACATTTGTCGACATGCCGCAATTTTTTAGTTTAAACTTAAAAAATATATTTAAAATAAAATTATGTGATAATAGATGATGAAAAAGAAGAACTGAAAAGGATATGCGGAAATTAAAGAAAAAATAATTTGGTCAGAAATGGGTTAATATAACTAGTCTTCCTTACTGAGGTATTGTTGGTTTTACTCTGTTGCATGAGGTGCCACACTATGATTGTACCTCCCTTTGCTTATCAGCCTTAAATGTTAATAAGATACCCGCATTTTATTATTTTTTACGAAAATATTGTAAAATGTGGAAAGTTTCTAATGGCCAGACGGAAGAGAAAACTTGTGGTCTGAGTCTCATCTAATAAGGTTACTTCTTATTGTTATTCTTTATCTTCTGTTATTCTTTTCACAACTTGTAGTTGGATTCAGGTGGGGTTGGGGGATTGTCCAAGCATCCTCACCTGAAGCAATATCTCAATTTTAAAATCTTCTTACTATTCTGCTTTTTGTTAAGTTATATGTTGTTGTTGTTTTTTTTTGGGGGGGGGGAGTTCAAGCCAATTGATGTTCAGATGCACACAGTTAGGGATGACTGCATATTTGTCATCTTGTATATCTGTGTCTTGCAATATAGATTTTCTACATTTTTGTGCTAATTATTTTGTCTTGAATTGTCATGAGAAATTCCTCCGTTTCCGAGTATAGATCCCTCTTTGTAAACAAAGGTTTCGGCGCAACTTAGTCGATATGACGCTCGCCTAGATGATGAGGATGTCTACCATGAAGTGATATAGATTTCCATTGGTTAATTCTCTGACTGATTTCAAGAGTAATTTCATTTTGTTGTGAAGAGTAGTCTGTTTTATATAAAGGAGTATATTTAATGACAGTTACACATATGATCTTATAAAGGTTAGATTCTTCCTCCCTCTGGTGAAAGAAAGTTCGGAGTTTATTTGTGAATTGTGTAGGTTCTTCAAATAGGTTATGACCCTTCCTCTTTTCTTGCGAGGCAGACTGTTCTTTTATCCATTTGAGTTTACGTGGTGTTACCTATCCTTTGTCATGATTGTCCTGACTTTTCGTTGGAGGTTTTCTAAATCTGTTTGTATCCATGAAACTACTCCAAATGAATACGTGAGCATAGGAATGACAAATGTACTAATTGCTTCTTTTAAATTCCGGCCATTTAAATTTGTATGCCTGAATTTCTCGACCTGATCTTCAAAATTATATAGATGCTTTTATGGTCTCCTCATGTAGATTGTTGTAGTCCCAGATATTCATTTTCTTTAATCATTTCATGTTCACAAGTTTGATAAAATTCTTTCGCAATTTTACCTTAGGAAATGGCGAGTTTTCTGCACTTATCGGTACCTTGTCTGATTCTAATATTTTTGCTGAATGTTTCTACTAGTGTGAGTAAGTAATTAGGTTTGGTTGAGGATGATGAGTATATTTTAATACCATCCATATACAAGAGGTGAATGTCGTGGTTTTATGATCTGAAGTTATTAATTGGAAACCACAGTTCAAAAGACAAGTTCGGATAATTTGCTAAGTTCACTCTCGAAACTCCTGTAAACTTTTATTTAATGAATTATATATTTTAACACTTCCCTGCATTTATATTTATGAAATTGTCATGTTTGTTAAGACCGACTTACTGAAGTGACACCCTTGCTTCATACGAAACAGTCTCGTTCACGAACACAATATTCGCAATAGTAATAACATTCATCGTCCTAGAGTGTCAACCGCTCTTCGGCTATATCATTCTGGAATCGTTCTATATAATAACCTCCCCAAAAGCATAAAATACATTATTGAATTGAATCTCTTCAAATCCGCGGTTAGAAGCTACCTACTGCACCAGCGCTTCTACAATGTAAAAGAATTTATTGATTTTAATAAACGTTAAATTTGTCTTGAACTTTATCACGCCATTGCTATTACTTTCAAAATAACTCATAACAATTTCAGAGGGTACAAAGGTACAGAAAGATAAAAAGTACAAAAGGAAGATAGAAATGAAAATGAAATTGAAATTAAGTTGTCAATTGCGATGGGAGGAGAGAAAAGGGTGGCAGACGAAGAGTTTAATAAGGGCTGTAAAATATGGAATGAAAGTGGTTCCTTCCAAAAAGAGAATGATTTGACAGAACACGGACAAATGAATACTTGCAGAAGATAGGTGTAAAGCGCACAGGAACATGTCGATGTAAAGGACAACAAGAAGTTGCAGGACATGTATTATGGGATTGTGTCAATTGTAGAATAGAAATAGAGGAATATATAAGGGAGTTTATGAATCTGGATATGCTAGACACGAGGAACACGGAGAAACTAAGATCAACGAGACGAAAATTGGAACTTTTTGAAAAGAACTGCGTTAGTATAGCAGAAAGGAGAAAACGATATATCAAAAGATAGCACCCTCCTCCCCTGCTTATAAGTCGGGAGAGTGTGGAAATATATAAGATGATGGCGAGGTAGTGACATTGATTAAACATTCGGAACGATGAGAATAATGTAGTGAAAAATATATTTGTACAAACCCCTGGAATGACTCAGTTGGGGACAGGGAGTCAATTATAAAAAATAAAATCTTTGTTACCCTTCGAGAGGAGCACCAGTAGCTATTCCTTCCATTGTCGGGGGTTACTTTCGTGCAGTCAAGCATTGCACACATGCAGAAAATATTTTTTAATTGCTACCTTGAAGACTGCATTGGAATGCCATTAGCCCTGGGGCTTTTCTCTCCTTGGCTGTAAACTAGCTTCAGATCATCGAGTATGATGAAAGGTGTGGATCCTTCAAGTACTGTTTGGTTGCCACCTACGTTGGTTTCCTGCTTCTGCAGGAACAGAGTTCGAACCATTTTCTCCAGTAGGTTGGCACTAAGCTTGGTGATTTCCTTTGTTTTGCCGTGACGATTTGTTTGTATGGCCTTCCGCAAAGATCGCTGTCTACATCTTGACATAACTCTTTCCATTGTTGCCTCTTGCTTGCTTTAATAGACTGTTTCAGCTCTCTCCGGGCCTGTTAATATTCTTTCTGGAGAATATTGTAGTTTGGCTCACCCCTTGCTCATTGAAATAGTCTTCTGGAGGAAAGGCATATCTTACAGAGATCTACAATCCTACCAATAAACTGGAGATGTTAACTCCCAAGGTGAGAGCCCCTGAGGGAAGTGGGTGAAGAAGCGAGGAGAGTAAGGGGGCTGGACAGGTCGTTGCAGGTCACATTTAGTCTGACTCCTCAGCTGGGACCTGTTCGGCTTGGGAGACCCCACAAGCAGTGACATCATAATCTAACGCGCCTATTAACGTCTACCACAGCCAAGTAGAATGATGCGACTGCCACCTACATAACCCCCAGCATCATCAGAACACGCAAGCCCTCACCACCCTCACGACCATTGCAATGTCAAGGTGGTTCCCACTGGAGGGTATAAGGAAGAGTGTCTCAGGTGGTATGTGTGTATCTCTTTTACTCGAAATTACGGTTTTAATTCGCGCATGATTAAAACTTACACACTTGAGCATCAAAACAGTGGGAAGAGAAATGTCAACTTGAGATTTCGAAAAACCACTCCCTCACCCATTTTCATTACTTTCCGAAATTTTGCACACTTAATTCACGAGTTTTAATTTTACCCATTGAACATAAGAAAAAATTTTAATTCGAGCATGATGAAAATTTGCACTTATGACCTTCAAAATATTAAGATAAGCATTTTTTTAACTTTATAATACGAAAATCTTGCCCCACCCTCATTATCATTACTTTAAAATTTTCGCAACTTCCGGTATATCTGACAAACTAATTAAGATACAAATTTTTTTTACCTAAACATTGCTAATATAAATATCTAGAAACAGGAATTTGAATTTTTCGTTATTTTACTCAACAGTGGGTAGAAACGTTATCACGATTTTGTGGTTTTCATTCGGAAGTGTTTTATAAGAAGTGCTCTAATAACCTAGACGTTGGTGGTTCCTAAAGACCTAATTTTTTAAAAAAAATATAAGAATTCATTGTTGCGTTTCACTTACACGGAAGTTTTATTCATAGTTGCGCAGAGGATGGATAGGTGTGAAAATCTTTATTCTTTGTATATTTATTGTAACGAGCAGCACTTCCCTAGCGTTCGTGTGTGAACAAAAGAATTGAGAAGTCTTAACTATGTGTTTGGCATATTAAGCTTTCGGTGTAAACAGTATTCTCCTTCTTCCTGGATTTTAAAATAATTCGTAACTATGTACTGTGAGATTTGAATAATTCTCTAATTAATAACAATTTAATCATTCTGTTGCGGAATTTTGGACGGGCGTAGAGTTAGAAATTTAAACGAATGACGGTTTGGAGGAGCGGGCGACTACAGACGGGACGCGGCACTAGAGAGTTGTCTGCGGCTCTTTTGACTTCAATCAAAATTTATGGTCTTTTAGAAATCGAAGCTAGTAAGAGGCGGGGGAGGAGGTCCCACCCATCCTTAGGAACACCATGTGGCCGCCGGGGCAAGAACAGGCCCAAACTTGTTCGCAAAAACGTTGGAGATTTAAACGTTTTTTTTTCAGAATGTTCTAGAAGGTTCTAGAAGGACCTTTAAAGGGTCCAATGAGAACCCAGGCGTAGGAAGGGGAAATTATTTCAGATTGGGAGCTTTTGGCACACGTGACATTCAAAATTTTGGAAATTTTGGGAGAAAAGAAGGGATGGAGCTTATTTAACAGAGACAGATTTCTCACTCTCATTCGTTACTCGCTCATTCGTTGCTCACAGATAGCTCATTCGTTACTCGCTCGTTCACATAGATTTTTTCGTCGCTCAGTTGTTACGCGACGATAGCTCACAAGCTCATTCACATAGATTTTTTCGTCGTTCAGTTGTTACGCGACGATAGCTCACAAGCTCAGATAGATTTCTCATTTTCGTTGCTCAGAGAGATAGCTCATTACTGCTCAGAGTTTTTTTTATAAGCTTACGTTTCGTCAGATGTTCATTGGACGTTCGAGACTTAGTTGTTGATATTGAGAAGATACCACCACACATAAACTATTTCGAGTGGTTATTCGAACGGGCCGTGCAAATACTGACGCTGTGGTCGGGGGAGCCGATTACACAGAAGACGAATACGGCGACTTTTGGGGTCGTCGCTCGACGCCGGTCGCAGGTGCCTGAGAATTGGAGCCATGCTGACTGCTGCGAGGGCGCTACTTTATGACCTGTAGTCGTCTGTCATCTTGAGAGGTATGGTGCGATGGTTGGTGAATGTTAAGCCAACATCGTATTGCGCTTGTGCGTCACCGAGTAATTAGCATCAGTGATAAAAAGAGCACGAACTCTGGACCAAATCAGTGCCAAGACTGAACTCATTGGTTAATAGAATGATGCCTGTAAATTCAGTGAACTGTAATGATTAAGAAAAAGTCCAGTTAAATTGTTAATTAAATAGGATTAAAGTCAGTGTAAGACCTTTGTGATTGGTATGAGAAAAGTATATGAAATTGCTAATTAGTAAATGTTATGATTAAAGCCAGTGTAATCTCGTGTGTCCTTTTGGCGGGAACAACGTCACTTTGGCGTTAGTGTAATGGGAATGTTTGATTTCTATTTGTGTTTTGTCTTTTGGGGGGTGATTTGTTTGTGTGAGGAATGTGTAATTTAGTGTGTCTTTTTGGTGGGAATGACGTCACTTTGGCGTTAGTGTAATGGGAATGTTTGATTTCCATTTGTGTTTTGTCTTTTGGGGGTGATTTGTTTGTGTGAGGAATGTCTCCAGGTATTAAAATAGCGTTATTAATGGATTTATTTGCCTTGCGTTTTCCTTAATTGGAACCTTTGCATAGTCCTTTTTTCCTTCTGATATAAATCGAACCCTTCTTAGTATTGTGGACCCCTGAGAAGAGCTAGCCGGGGCATTCATTTATAACCATTCAAAATTATTTTCTGAGTATTAATTATTAACTTTTAAACCCCGTTCTGCCACAGTACATACAAGAGTACAATATTGAAAAAAATGAATATTTTTGTACGTTTTCTTCGTGATATTTAGATTTTGCAATTAACAAAAGCGAAAATTTAATATTAAGAAAGTAGAAAAATATGGGAACTAACATATCAATTTAGAATATAACATAAGAACCTCCTGTAACGCCTGGCATAACGAGCTAAAAAATTCCAGACCTGTTGACAGGTGTTTTAATGTCAGAATGTGCAATAATGATAAAGTTTTTTTTTTCAAATTGCGAGCAACACCAGGTAGTTCTGCTGGTCTATGATAAGATTTTTCCTTACATGCTTTGAAATCTCTTCGGCATTCCTTCTGCTTATCAGCAAAAATCGTATTCTGTTTAATGTGTGTTCTAATTTTCTTCGCTATACAGAATTTCATGTTGTTTGGAGGAACGTAATTCGTCTGTCTTTGGTAGGATCGGTACTTTCTTCCCCTTTGAGCAATAGAAATGTTCTTCCTTCTAAAAAAATTGGCGTTTTCTCTGCATTTTTTACAAATTTCATGTGATGTTAAATCAAGGGGTGGAGACAGGTGAACTTTTTGAACCAGTAGTTTTGAATATTGTCACTTCCTGGACTTTTCCAATTGTGTGTGTAATTTGTTCTTAAAAGATTTAATGGAAATGTCATGAAAAAACATTCTGTCATTATTCTAGATGTAATTTCATCATTGATCCAAGGTGCATCCGTGAGGTGTAACTCACTTTTTGATCAGATCGATGACCTGAATTTCTCCAATTCTTTAAGGTTCGGATTGCATTGGTCAGTAGTTTTGCTTGTGCGGTGGGTCTTCATTTTTTTGTAAATTCTTCTGTAAAAATTCCTTACGTTTAATTTAGGTATTTTAATTAACAATATTAAATACACGAACCAAGATGGTATCTCAATTAAGATATAGTAAAAATAGAGAACATTCAAAAAGCTACAAATCAAATTTTAAAAATTGGCGTTTCTAAAAATCCATTTTCAGTGGACCTACATAAAATGAATGCAATATTTCGTCTAAATTTCAAGTTCTTAACTCGAATAGTTTTTGATCTGCGTTGATAACTGCGTCTGGTAGTCGGTCAGACAGACAGTCACTCACTGAGGCTTATGTCTAGAACTAATATTTAAAATTTTTGTTTTTGTTTAAAATTAATTACAATTATCCCATTTTATTAAATTTTAACACCATGTTTGTTTATTTAATTTTATATTTAATCTTATACTATATAATGTCAAACGTAACACATACTTAATTCACGTTCTTCAACTTTTTAGCTCTTTTACCTTTAGAGGTGTTAGTGGATTAATGTTTTAATATTTTATATTCTTTCCAAAAAACGTAACAAAATTAATATTCTGGTGAGCTGAAATTTGAGTTTCAACAAATTTAAATTTAGTTTGATCAAAGAAAGAATGAATGACATTAAATGTACTGACAAATATATTCAGCCTCCTACTGCTTAATGTAGTCGTTCAATGAATTGATTTTCTTTAAGTACATGAACCTAAAAGCTCAGTATCATAGTCAAATCCAAATAAAATGACAAGAAGGTAAAAAGCACGGCAATAAAGTACTTGAGGAATAGGTAATGTTGGAGAAGAAAGAAAGGACTTGGTGAGGAGACGTTTTGGTCCGACACCTCTGCCGCCAGGGACGCCGGAGGTATCAGATTTACGGCCAGTGTTCCGAGTCGAACGTGTCGAACAAGAAAAGGCGACGCTAACGGCCCACTAAATCATTCTCGCAGTGCCGCGTCTCTTAAACCGCAGAGACGAAGCATCAGACTCGGCTCGCTAACAAGTTATCCTGCACGGGGAGGCGAAACGCGTCTCGAAATCGTACAGTGGTGTTCGATTAATCGCTTCTAAATTAACTTGCCTTGATTCCCTTACAATACCACATCTGGGAAATCAAATCTCGCTCATAATTCAAACATAAATAAATTCCCGTTTGCATATGAAAGAATAAATAAACTTGACATAAATGTGGACATTCGTCATTTAATTTGTTTAAAAAAATGTTACCTGAGAGATATTCGAAGTTTGGACATTTAAATATCTCGCTTCAAACTTTTTCAACGATTGTTTTATGTAAGATTAAGTCATACAGATGGTGCTTCTGAATATTTCTGTATCTAATGTTAGTCATAAATAACCCAACCTGATGGTGTATACATGTGAATATATTAATAATTGCGCAAATATATTCCAGTGGCATTATACAGTATTTATCCTGGATTATCTCATAATATAATGTTCAAGGCGAGAAATCTCACGACACTGAGCTTAGAAGAACAGAGCTGTGAAGCCCAGGAGGAAGAGAGCGACAGCAAAACTTGGCGGCGAAATACTGTTGTGTAGTGTTCTCACTCATAAATTCCATCCCCTCCATTTTGTTTGACAGTTCGAGAAACAAGTGAAGATGTATTTACTTCTTGCGAAATACCTCTCCGCACTTCAGTTGATCACCACCTCTTCCATAGCGACTTCTACATTGCCATACTTCTTCGTGAAAACAAAGCATGAAGAATGTAACACACAAAGCTACCAAAGAAATATATGTACTGCGAGTGAATTTTGTGAAGGATGCAAATCGAGTCTTGCTAATTAATCAGTCCGATGCAAATATTTTTTCTATGCGAGAGGTTATGTTTGTACAGAAAGAGCGAGTGTCGAGTAATATAAAAACGATAACTGTGATGAAACACTTACAATTTAAATTAACAATGATATACAACCGAAGTATTGATTCAGATTTATACTAGTTGAACAATCAGCTACAATTATGACTTTAATAATCTCATATGTTGTGTTGCCGGAAGTAGTAGTTGAGTCCGGTCTCCACGTTCGAACTTATCGTTAGATTTTCGTTCAGTCTTGTTGTAGTCATGGAGGGAGAAAATTGCGATATGATCCAAAAAAGGTCTTAGCGTACACGATGGTCGCGGAAGTAGATGTTTCTATTTTTCCTAAGAATCTTTAAAATATAATGATGAATAGTGAACAGAATTTTTCATTGGGTTGATTAAAAAATATATTTTCGTTTGACAAAATTCGAAGTACGTGCATTGGCAATAAAAATTTAACGTTTATTCGGGCAAAGAAATAGATATACCATAATAAAGCTAGGAACAAAGAAGAATTAACGAGATACATATAAATTTGGTTCTAGTTCTCGAATAAGATTATTGCAAATCATTACACAATTAAAACTGAATCTTACTTATATTTTGTATTTTCTTTGTATCGATGTCTGTTATGCCTGTAGGGGGCCTTGCAAGACACTGAGAATAAATTTAGGTTAATTCTTTCCTGGTTTGGCAAGGTTTAACATTTTTTAATAATGACTTCCGAAGGAACATGACGGAGCATGACAAAGTGTGATCAATCTTTGTAGCAATAGTGAAAATTCCCAACTGCAAGAGTTACAGATAAATTCTATTATACAGGAGCACCATGGTTAAGTGGAAGCCTGAAAGAAATACACATCAGTGTGAACTTGAATACGACATAGACTATTACTTCTCTAACAAAGTGAAAATAAAAGTTCTGAAATATACGTCCATTGATAAAAACAATCCCAAGACTTCATTGTATAAAAGTATAGTAGCTTTGAACAGAGGAAGGAAGAGTCACATAACATCAAAATGGTGGTATATTGTGCATCCTATGAGTTTTTTCTGCCTAATCTGGGAGAGTGCTATGGCTCTGGTTTTCTTCTTTCAGATTCTCTCATCACCCTACGTAATGGCATGGCGAAAAGATTTGTTCTTCATATACTCTTCAGATTTCCTGAAAGTGCTGTGCATGTTAAACATAGTAATGACGTTTTTTCTAGGATACATTAATCAAAGAAATGAGAAAGTAGAACTGAATCCAAAGAAAATTGCATGGCACTACATGTGTGTGAAATTGCACTTCTTCCCGGAATTCATTGCTGCATTTCCTTTCACTACTACGTTTATTCAGAATGTCCCGTCGAAAAGTCTACTTAACTTATTCAGTTGGACCTGTGTATTCAGTTTGTCTTATATCTACTTACTTCTGCAATATTCCCGTAATGCAATGCAATATTTCGATTTTTCTGCAAACTCTTATAGAATATATCGTCTCCTTTTAATGTCTACTTTCTTTTTCCATTGGGTAGCTTGTTTTCATTGCAGCGAATATTCGCTTTTTAACTCGAAAAATGATGGATATATCTCGCAGGGTCGAAGACAAAACATTTCCGATGGAAACATGTACTGGTCGTGTTTGTTTCAAGCAACTTCCCTTACTACGAGGCTTGGATTCGGAATAGAGGGGGTTACAAATAAAAGAAATGTTTCATCTCATTTGATGACACTTATATTGGGAGTTGCATTTTATTTTTATATAATGGGTGAGCTAATATGCCTGGATCACTCACAAGTGTATCCTACAGCAAAATATGATATTCAGCAGAAACTACTGAATGAGTTCATGAGACAAAGGAAGTTCCCCAGCCACGCACAAAAGCGCATCAAAAACTTTTACGAATACAAATTTCGAGGAAAATATTTTCGGGAATCACACATTCTTTCATCATTTTCTCCGCGGCAGAGGGAAGAGATAGTCATGTATTCATGTAGGCATCTTTTGCAAAAGTCGCTGTTGTTCAAAAACATGCCCCGAAATGCTTTGTCTCGACTCGTCAACTGTTTAAAAAGAGATATTTTTTTCCCAAATGATGTAATTATTAAAGCTGGCAACTATGGGGATTGCATGTTCTTCCTTGTAAGAGGCACAGTAGCTGTGACGTCACGGGTAGGAAAAGAAATAGTACACCTTTATGATGGAGCTTATTTTGGAGAACTCGTTCTTGTTTTGGAGAACGAAAAACGAGTGACCAGTGTCATTGCTGCGGAATTTTGTGAGGTATGTGTGAAAAATAGTAATCCTATGTGTTTAAATGTTGTGTTAATTTACTCGCTTGGAATGTTCTAAATACGCACTTCTTAGGTATGAAACATGTCAGGAAATGTGAAAGAATTAATTAATTCTATAATTAAGAACGTAAATATAATAATTTTACGAAATAAGTAAATTTGTTTCATAAGAATTGGAAGCAAAGATTCCATTTTTCATAACACAAAATTCATATTTTAATATCAAAACTTTTTCTTCTTGTTTGAATCAAGTACTTTTTTCATTAACAGACTTTGACATAAACAGACAACTAAATTTTTAATCTCACATTTTTTAAATTCTTGATACGAATAAAAAGTACAAAAACTTTTTAATGATCCTTTGCGAGGCAAAGACTGTCTAACTATTCATACATATAATACAAGGACTTGGTGACACTAGGAAGGGAAGTGAGACACCTCAATCCGCAACGCCGGGGGTGGATCTCACACACAGGTTGGAATATGCGACGTCCCTCCAGTGAAGTGCAAACTGTGTTTTACCAGCCTGTGCGAAAAATAGGGAAAAAATTGTTGGCAGCAGATGTTAAAAGACATGCATCGACTTTGTTCATGTAAAATTTATCTATGCCAACAGGGAGCACTGGAACCCTTGAGAAGGGAAACTTTCTGGGGAGGCGGGGTAAGAACGTAACATTGCAATATCTTGTTTATATTATTAAATAATTACAATCATGAGTAGACACTATTTTATTATTATTATTATTATTATGAGTTTGTCATAATATTCACTCAGCTAGGGGTCGAAAGAATTAAGACATTTTCAAGAAACGTATCCAGTGTTCCACGCCAGGTTGACATTAATTTGTCATGAACAAAGTGTGGGTGTATAAACAGAATCATATACATATTGTCCCAGAACTACACGTAAAAACTGGAGAGATGATGAGATGATAGAGCACAATAATGGGTACGAAGAAGTTTCACGTACATTGTCCGAAAAAATGTCTCCCGAAGAAGATGTAATGACGCATAGACAATAAGAACACAAGAAAAATAGGCGTGTAAAGCGCTTTATCAGGGCAACTAAGAAATATATATATATGTATTCAAAGTTAAACATCAACAAATTACAACGAATGTCCAAAGTTCCCATTAACGTCGATGCAGACCCCGCACCGACGGCGCATGGATTGGCGAGTCTCACGAGTCCGCGGATCCTCGGTGCGGGGCCTATATCGCTGCAAATGAGCTGAAATTTGAAAATGTGCTGCAATTTGTTGCTTTTTACTTTAAACACCTATATCACTTCTCAAGTCCTTTAATAAATCGCTTTACTCACTTTTTTGCATTGTATTCTTACCTGTCTTTGTGTAATTAAACGTCCTTCGTGAGACATTTCCGGACAAGTGTTTTTGTTCCTGTTTATGTGCTCTATCATCCCTCCAGTTTTTTTCTACGTAGAGTTCTGGGATATTTTGTATGTTAATATTACTTAAACTTTTGATTGCTAGGGAGATTTTCCAATGTTTGTTTACAGACTTGGTCAAAATTTATACGTACGATGAATTCACTTATATCAACACGAACGCGCCCTTAAACTAGGATAGAGAATCGTATTGTTGAATTATTTTTATTCAGTTCACACCAATCGTATCTTCTTGTGTATTAATCATGTTACGTCGAATGAAAATGGGAGACGGGATCGGGGTTCGAATCCGGGATCTTGAGCTCAGCGCGCTCATGCGCCTACCGACTGCGCCATCCCGNCGGGCCCGTCTACCATTCTCATTCAACTTGTGAAACCCAAAGACCTCTGAGGTGGTCTCGTAGAGACTAAACTCCTCATCTGAGGCGACTCCCTTAGGAAGTACTTTATTTGGGTAGTATTTTTCCATTTCTGGTTCACAAACATACAAATCTCTTAGATTGCTGTGAACCTCACCGCCAGGTAACAGATTAATCATGTTACGTCGAATGAAAATGGGAGACGGGACCGGG
>NNCF01129130.1:0-13704 GCA_002313205.1 Laupala kohalensis | reverse complement strand
TCACCGCAATCTAAGAGATTTCTTGTGTATGTTGTTTAAAAAGTGCATTTATCAGGATACAGAAGTACCTTTAAAACAAGATGGAAAAGCAGAAGTTATTCCACAAGTTAATACTTTTGTGGTTAATACTTTTGTTCGTAGGTTTTTTTTTGTACTCTTAATTGGAAATAAAAAGAAAATCACGCTTTTAAACCTTACAATAAATACAAGGACAAGAATTAAAATATTTTTTCTCGCAATTATTGGTATAAAATAGGTAAAATATCCCACCAAAAGATACAAGACACTATATTCTTACACATGTAGCCATGATATTAACTAAGTTCCTTTTTCAAAACATAATACATTAATTTCGGCAGGTGTACAGATTAGATCGAGAAGACTTTAAGCGAATTATATCCCCCTATCGCAAAATATACAGTGAAATAACTCATTTGGTTGTGGACCGCGTCTCTCACTCCCCAGTTCTTGGTGATCCCCAGCAATACATGACAATATAGAGAGGTTCATTATTATCGACATCCTGTAAGTAGAAAAGCAATCTTATAACGCTATTAATAATTGTTATGAATATAAGAATAATTTTGATTTTGCCATTTGTTTGTTACAGAGTTACATGGTGAATAGCAAAATATTTTAGAAATGTAGTTTATTTTCTTAGTATTTTCACGGACAATTTTTTTCTAATTGCAAATTGCAATATTTACAGTAAAGAAAAGGTGCTATTTATCTTTCTAAAATTAGTTGCATTAAACAATATTTCAATAATATATTCCAAAATCAAAGAGGCGAAAAGCATAAAAAATATGGAATGTACATGTTTATCACAAACTTTAATTAAAAAAGGCTTAAACTACATATTTGTTATTTATTTAATAACATTATTGCATTAAAATAGGTAAGTATTAACGTAGAATACTCTAATGTTTCATGACATTCTTCTAATGACATTCAATTATTACAAGAACTTACAATCGAGTGATATTTTGACAAGAAGCCTACAATCTCTACAACATGAGATAAGAATAATAAATTTAAGTTCAATTTTTTAAAATATATGAAATCAGTTGAATTCTCAGCGTTAAGGGTGAAAATGTTAATTCTTTTCATATTTTCAGGTTTATTGCTTGGAACAATAGAAAACTAAGTGCAAATCTCGAATTCAATTTTATTTTTATTTGATTGTCAGGGAAAATTTTGTTTTTAAACGTAATTCATAAATCAAACATCATAATCTTTTATTATAATGTTTATATGAAACAGTTTGGAACATGAGAGAGAAAGAAATGAACCGAAATTGATTCGAAAAGATTTGACATTAAAGTAACCAAGAGAAATTAAACAAACGACACATTTCTTTCGTTTTCGCTTTCGATAATTCCAATTTTAAATTTTGTGCACCACTCCTTGTGTCTTTTGTTCTAATTGTCTTTTACTTTGACCCTTCACAAACACTGCTAAATCATCCGCACACGCTACTATTTTTATGTTTTCTTTCCCAGATTTTCTAATCAATTATTTATAATCTCATTTGAAAACACAGGACCCATAGATCCATGGGGCACTGTCAATTTGCTTTACGAACTATTTTAACTTTGACTATTTTATAATACATATAGGTTTCTGAGAAATACAAACAAACGATATTAAATATATGTTTATGTATATATTTATATGTATGCACAACTAAAAGGAAATTTTAAAAAATACATGTTGTGGCATGTCAATTTTTTTAATACTTCCAAAATGATTTCCCAGTTGGCAGAATAAAAAGCCCCTATCAAAAGAAGACTCTCACACAGTATTTTTCTTTCCTTTCACTTACTTCATCTAACAATCTCTGCAACGCGTCTGTACTGCGTCCCTGCCTGAGCACATTGTCGGACATTTGGACAAATATTCCTTTCAATTTGACTTATTAGCTTTCTACATATCCACTTGATCAACATTTTCTGTCAAGTTGGCACCAACAATATTGTTCAGTATGAATTTGCTTCTCTCGAATTTGTATTTGCTCCCTTGATGGACAACACGTGATTTTCTTCATGACTGAGGAAGGCTGGAAGCCTCTCGTGCACAATTTCGAACTCGCATTCGCAACAAGACAGAATATTATGTCCGCATTTCTCAAACCATCAGTATTTCTTGTAGACTCCGCAGACTGTCTGCAATATTTTCACTAAATCTGTAATATATTGTTACCACAATAAATTCATGTCCCCTTTTCTCATTTAATTTTCTTCGCTGTCAGTAATGTATTTTATTATCCATGAAATTTCTCTGTATATCTTCCTGAAGCTTAAAGGGACGTGCACAGTCTTACATAAGGTACTGTAAACTCATGTATACATCAGTTACACATAGGTTTTATATTATATACAGCCCTAATTATCTTGAAGCAGTACTATTCCTTTGAGTATTTTGTTAGAATATCTGTTACCATGGTGTGTGTTACTCATCAGTCCTCTTTTTGTCGTCGATGTTCTCGATATTCAGCGGCAACCCATGCTCCGTACTTTTCTGTTCTCTTCGTGCTTCCCCATTGATCTTAACTAACCCTCTATCTTGGTCTAGAATTTGTATTCAGTTATTATAACACCTCTGTCGCCTTGTTCGACTATGGACCACTTTAAATAACAACATACTTTTCTGCATCGTATTTTAACTTGTAGCTGATAATAGTTGTTCGATTAAGACGAGACAAAAACTGTCGCATTTGTGAAATGAAAACTATTTCCATGGAAATCTTTGTTTAAAATATGGATTAAAACATTTTCCATAAGTGATGTTGAACCGGCAGTAGTTAATATGCTGCAACGGCCAACGGTCATCTCCTGATTCTAACCTTTGGCCGCAAGCAGGCTGACTCGGCTGTCTCCTTAGCTTTGCCTGGGGCATGAATATTTGGTATCTTATTTAATGTTCATGCAGTGTGTGTTTTCATCTTTGTTTTTGTTTTTTTCTTTGAAAGTTGTGTACAAATTAATTCTCATCCTAAGAGAATAACTCTCTCAAGTTGTGTTATAGCTAACGCACAACAAATGCTCACTGTCATTGGTACCGCGCCTATTTGTTTTTCTGCTCTTTAAAGTACGTTAACACTAAAATAAAGTTTATTAATAACTCTCGTTTTATGTGTGTCACAATACCATCATCATTATTATTATCATTTTCATTATCTATTAGTTCTCAGCTGAAGAAGAAGGGACACGGAAGATGCCAAGTACTCACCTCTAGATTTGATTTAGTATTTAGAAGAACTTCCGGGTAGTTCGACATGTTTCTAGGATGACAGCTTTTTGCATAGGTAGGAAAAGGTATCCAGGGAGGTTCAATTTTTCTAGATTTCTGAACAAGTCTGTGGGGATAATGCTAGTTGCTGAGATAATGATTGGAATTATATCAACTCTGTCAGTCTTCCACATGTTTTCAATTTATTCTTTTAATTTGGAATACTTGTTAACCTTCTGTGCAGCCTTTTTTCAGCATACCATTGGGGTTCGGTACGGCTACATCTATTATGAAAGTTGCCCGGTCTTTTTTCCAGTGGAACACCAAATCAGGTCTATTATATTCCACCGTCCTGTCCGTCAATATTGTTAAATAGCAGGTAGAACTCTGCATTTTCCAGGAGAGGACTAGGATTGGACTTGTAGTGCGGAGTCTTCACTTCGAGAAGCCAACACATCAGAGCTAGCTCCTGATGTACAATCTTGGCCATTTGGTCGTGACGTTGCGAATAATATGTTCCTGTCAGTGCTTCGCATCCACTAACAACATTCTGAATAGTCTCTGACTTCAGAAAGCATCGGCGACAGCGATCGTACTCCACTGATTCGTCTTTAATTATATGTTTTACATAATTTTTTGTACGGATGACCTGATCTTGGATAAGCCAATATAAATCCCTCCGTTTCAGGGTAAAGATCACCCTTCTTAAGCCATGCGTTTGACGCTTCATTGTCAACATGTGACAAACTGACGTCTTGAGAGTGTTTACCGTCGAGGGCCATGCTTTTCCATCCAGTGATGTGGCTTGCTATCAGATCCTCATGATCGTCTGTCAGAGATTGTTTCTGGGATTAGTTGAGACGTGTTAGATGGGTGTCGGCTTCACAGATGGCTTGGTGCATGAGGGACTCTGATGTACGGTTTAGGAAGTACCACCGCAGCTGTAAAACCAGCTTATTGTGCAGTATTTTGATGTCGGTAAGCCCGCGTCTCCCCTCAGCTCTCGGAAGCAGTGTTCTATGTACACTCGAATGTATATGGTATTTCATGTATTCAGTCATGCTTGTTCTAATCAAGCGCTGCAGACTACTTAGTTCTGTAGTATTCCAGGAAATGATTCCGAAAGAGTAACTGAGTGAAAGTATAGCGTAGGTGTTAATAGCTTTTATAAGATTTTTCCCGTTAAGCTCTGTCCTCATCAATGATACATGTCTAGTTTTGAACTCGTCCTTGAGTACATTCTTTATGTGTCCATGGTCTACTCGACGTGCTTGGTGGAATTCCAGGTACTTGTAGAAATCGCTTTCAAATAGAGGCTCGATCATTCTTCCATTCATTGTTTCATATCCCCGGAGCTCTACTTTCCTTTTTTTATGTTTAATGTTCGAAACTTGTCCAATCCAAACGACATTTGACCATCATTGGAAAACATTTCAGTGAGTCTAATCAATTCTTTTAGCTGTGTATTGGTTGGAGCGTACAGCTTCAGGTCATCCATATACAGTAAATGGGACACAGTGAATGAGTTCAGGTTGCCATTTAACAGAAACCCATAGAAGCTCGATGGAGAATGTGTGAAAGAGGATTCAAAGCAACACAGAACTACAGGGCACTTAAAGAATCGGCATAATAAGTTTTTCTTAGCATCCTTTCATGTTTCTTCTACATCCTTTCTGTTCTTCTGCTAAGATGTTGTGGAGCTGGAGATGTTCTCTTATTAACCTTGTGATGCAGGATGAGATGATTTTATATATAGTTTGAAGGCAAGTAATGAGACAATAAACAGAGGGATCGAGTGAGTTCTCAATTTTGGATATTATGTACGTTTTCCCTTCCCGCAAAAACCTTGGCACTTCTTCTGGGTTTTGGATAAAATGGTTTATGTGCTGCTGTAGGTAGGGATGAACACAAGTAAACTTTTTATACCAGTAATTATGGATGTTGTCTGTACCTGGACTTTTCCAATTATTCGTATCCCGAAAGATACTTCTTAAGTCTTCTAAGGACGTCTTTGCAGTCGATATAGATGGAATGTTGTTACATTCTTCTTTTTCAAATGTGATCCATTGTGCCTCCTTGTTATGTTCCTTCGTTACAGACAATACGGAATACCAGTATTTCTTCATGTCTGTGATCGATGGAGCTACACTGTTGTTGGTGCAACCACTTTTAGTCTTTTTCTTCTTCAAATCTCTGTAAAATGATTTCTCATTGTTCGTGATTTTTGTATTCTGTTCTCTCCTCCTCATTGACTTAGTGTATCGTTGAAGTCTCGTGTTACATACGGACAATCTATGTTTGAGTGTGTCGAGGTATTCTGTCACACGCTGATTGGGAGAGTCATATTTAGAATGAATTCTACGTCTTCGTGCAAATTCCTCCACTTTTTTCTGTAGACTTCTGCTAGGATGTCGCTTCCTGTATTCTATCAATCGAGCTATGTGAACCCGCAGGGTTGTAATTCTGCTCTGAAGTCTTTGTTGTCCTTATTATTATTATTATTATTATTATTATTATTATTATTATTATATGTCATTTTCAAGACAGATCGATAATATTTCTTGGTATTATGTGAATTTATTCCGGGTTGCAGCAGAAAGGGTAACTAGTTCCACAAAACATTTTAAAATAGATACATTTATAGATATATTTAACCCTACAGTTTATATTCACATACCTGTCAAAAGGTCTGGATTCTTTTAGCTCATTTTACCCGGCGTTGCCCGGGTTCTTATATAATAATCTAAATGTATTTGTTAGTTTCGATATTTCTCTATATATTTCCACAATTTTAGTTATTAAATTAATTACCACAAGGATAGCAAGCATACATAAGCATACACAAAGTTTTCGGTATCGAATGCCAAAATGTACCTACTTAAAGATTATTTTAAAATCCAGGAAGAAGAAACTTTACACAGAATGCTTAATCAACAACGCGCATAATTAATATTACTGAATTATTTAGTGTTTTATTTCGCTTTTAGAATATTTACTTAAAAACCATGCCCTTCAAAGCCTTCATATAATTTTGCATCTACGATTAGGTCGCGTAGATTATACGTTCAGTGAAAAGTCCACCTCACGTAACGCAATCGAACTCTGACGGACTCATTAGTAAGCTTCACAGTCAACAGTCATGCAAATGAAGGTGCACATCTCCTGATTAGCAGCCAATTTTAATTGTTTTTGAGCTGTTGTAATTGTTTTCTGGAATTTCAAAAAATATTTCACTTAAATAGGACTTTTCAAAGATATATTGAACAAGGAATATTACACTGAAATATTCCCAGTCTTACCACTTTCCTCTATTACGCTCAAAAAATTCAATAAATGATGTTTAATAATGAGTCTATAGGGATCGTTACACTGTGTCGGGGTACCCTATTCCCCCCTGAAATAATACGCTTGTGCGTTGTACATATACTTTATTCGATAAGTACACCTGGTCGATGCGTCCAGCATGCCTCCTCGAAACCAACTACCCTCAACTGGCGGCACCGCGTTTCAGGCAGGCGAGACAAAGCCAATCCTCTGGTACCGTTAGGGGATGGGGGTGCGCCCTCGCCTGGCCGGCGCGACAGAGCGCTTCCTCGTGGCGAGGCCGCCACAAGTCTTTGGCATGTATATGGTTTGTTGTGGAATTTTTTACATGTGACATCGTGAGTAATTTTTAAATGGTGCGTGAAGTATGCTTGGAATCTCTCTCCTTAAGGAGACACTTTACTATTTATTCCTCGCATGCTTACGCTTTACTATGTACTCCTCATATGCTTTGGATACTTTCAATTCTGCTCTAATTACATGATATGACAAGCTAGTTTTGTCGGTATACCAATTAATAAACACTTTGTTTCCATTGACTCAGATCGTTTGGCCATTTTTCCTGAAACATAGGTCAAACATTTGAACAACGAAAAATTAGACCATTGACTGTACCAACAAACAGCATACGACAGTCCAGTTTCGTGAATTAAAGTTGAAGTTTTGTTTTAATTTTCAGAAATCTAAATTACCTTAGGGACGACTTAAATGTGAGAAAGATATTTTAAAGTTCTGTCAACAATTAATCATCATCAGTACAATAAAACATCAAGCACTGAATTTTGAGTTGCATTTTCTGAGTGTGAAACGCACACAAAAAACTGTTTCTGTGCAATGAATTGTTTCAGCGTGTAGACTTTGGCTGAAATGTGTGTTCAGAAACATAATTTTATTCTTATCCAGCACACTATATCATGTTAAAAGTAGGAAATCTCCTAGTTTGCACAACAAGAAAGTGTTAGGAAAGACATGACGCATTGGATTAAGAAGGACATCGACACCTTCTTGTCGACTTCTGGGAGATACCTAAGAGATTAATCTGTGATACTCATGCTTGGAGTCTTGATATTGATGTGCTAAATTAGCGTCTGAGGATGCAACCCATGGGGTGCAAAGCCCCAAACAGGAGTCCGTAGGAAAAATCTCCAGCCAACAAAGTACATCGATAAAATAAAATAAATACACATAATAATAAAAACTAATAAATAACATAAAATGATATGTGTAATATCAAGAGCAAGCTACTTTTTGAGTGAAATGTTTTCTTCTACATATTATACATGTTTTACATTTTCTTATTTTGTTTTAACGATTTCGAGAATTATTTTGACCGAAAAAGATTATAGATTTGAAACAAGAAAATAATATAACATGGACTTGAATCTAGAGTGGTGTAGCCTGCGAACATAATTTAATTTGGAAGTGAGTCATTTTGGAGAAAAACGTACTTTTACAAAACATGTTTTACTGAGGACAAAATATGAAAATGGACCTATATCACATGGAACATTTTTGAAGCGTTTAAATTGAATATAGTGGCTCTCCATAACATTCGCACATGATTATGAATGGCAATTTTTAAATACGATTGCATAGAAATATGCTATAGAAACGACAAGTAAAACTCCAATAGATTTATTAAAGCAACAGTAATTACTATCGGTGTTATTGTTAAAGACAGAATAGAAGACCTTAATATGACTCAACAATAAAGTAATGAGTCTTAAGGTAACTAAAGGATATTTAAATTCCATGAGAGAATCGATCAGTTGTGTGGACTTGAAAGAAGGTAATTTGAGAACGATTTTCAACGATGCGAAGTCGAATGAGTAAATAGCGGAGTACGTAGCTGTATGAACAAGAGTAGTATTGACATTCAAAAGGCAGCCACTTGGACAAGACACACAAAGTGAACTGTCCCATTCAACACGTGGTTCAGAGTAATTAGACACAAACCGACTGCTCCTTCCATTAATGTAATGAACAAAAGCTGTGTTAGTATTGGATAAACAAAAGCCAGACCCCAGGATTTGCGAGTTGAACAGAAGCAGAAGGGGATAATGATTTCATACCCATGGGATTCACATTGATTTTTCATACACACGGATTGAGAGATACAAAGATTTCTAACCACTAATTCATTCTATTAGTCCATTAGTGTGTACTCAGTCGTTTAATACTTAAAATCCAAGAATTTGACTCAACAATATTTTTAAATAAAACAAACAAGCAAAAATTCCCCTCATTAAACCCGAGGGATTCAAGGAAGGTAAATCTCGACTATTTCATGGCTTCAATCAAGAATCGAACTCAAACCACTTGAGCCCTAAAATAGACACCTCATTCAATTTGAGCAGACAGAGAATACCTATGTCAATCTGGACGTTAGGCAAGAGTAAACACGACATGATCAAACCGAAATTTAAATTCCAATCTTCCCCATTGCCCCCTCAGCGCCCTTCATTTGAATAGAAATATACACGACACTTCATTTGAATAACAATTATTGACAAACCTACAGTTTTAATTTACTTCCAATAAAATGAAAAACCTTAAAGAACTCTCAGTAACGTTTTCAGAGTTTGGACGTAATTCATAATATTATTTCGAAATCAGAAACAATTTTAGTTTTCAGATGCATGATCTTCATAAGTAAAACAATTATATATTACACAACGAACAGTTCAACGAAACAACACAGAACCACATTGCAATGAAAACATTAGTTCCAAATCACGAAAAAATCGTTTTTATTTAGTGAGATAAAGTGCGTAATTCTCCACAATAAAATACATTAAGATTACGAGAGCAAAAATTTTATATAGGTGTATGTATGTCTATATCTCTAATTTTACTCGAGAACGATTCGATTTTAAAATAATACAGAGATATTTTGGGATAAAAGGTGATTTTAGACGATCTCATTTCTGAAAAGGATAGTTTAAGTTTATTTTTAAATATTAAAAAAAACATATTTAACATGAGTTCCAATTGTTTATATTACTATCCAGGTCTTCTGGAACATAATGTATGGTACGCATTTAGTATCTTATATCTCCCACAAAGTGCGATGAGATAAACTGAAAGAACCTGAATTACCTGAAGTTCAAAGTACTTGGTAATGAAAAAAAAACACTGAAATGTTCTGATATATAGTACCAGTCAAAATGTAACCATATTAATCAATTAGTTGCATACGTCATTTTCAACTTCAGTTTGTTACGCAAAATCGTTCAGATTTTCGTTTTTATGTAGGACTAGCTGAATGAACTCGGCGTTGCGCGGTAGAATAAACTGGATAGAAAATATTAATTTTTTTACATTTATGTCATTTTATTTCAATACTTGAGGGCACATGATATTTTTAGTTCAATGAAATTTTTATCGTTCAGTGGGTATACGAAAAGCAAAGATTTCCAAACCGATCAAACCTCTACGTAACAATCAACTTTAGCTTGCGAGCGAGTGAAACGCGGAAATGGATTCTTATAAAATACACATCAAAATGAAACTACCCGTTACACCCACTATAGAGTAAAATATTTAAAAATCCAAAATATTTTTTCTAGATATTTAAATTAGCAATGTTCAAGTACAAAAATCAAGTTAATATCTCAATCAGTTCGTAAGATATAACGAAAAAAAGCAAAAATTAAAAAGGAATGAAAATGGAGATGGGAGTAGATTTTCGAACTTTCAAATAAACAGTGCTCTTCCTAGTGTTTTTAAGGTCATGTGTGCAAATTATCATGCTTGGATTAAGTCTGTTGATTTGTATAAACGACTACTAACACACATAAATCGCCCGAGATATTCTTCTCTACAAATAGAGATAAGTTAGTAAAACAAACTTCGCAAATATTACCCAAACGAATACAGATATAGTAATGTGATTTTTCTGAGATAAGTCGTGACATGGGGCAAATCATTCAGCGTATGTAACGGCTGCAAATATTTTGATGGTTTTATTGATTAAAAGAATATGACTATGTGTTATTTCAGCTTTGTTGTATAACTGATCAAAGAGAAATACTTCGATGCAAGGCTTTGTCTCAACATAGCGTTGGTCAACGGCAGATACATCGGGTCTGCACCGAAGAAACCAGATCAGCACGTACAATTAAATGGGACCGTCTCCACATTCAGTGCTGCTTACTTTCCCCGCCCGTTGGTTATTTCCACTGCCGTTCTGTTGCGTTGGTTCCGCACGGCACGTCGCGAAGAAATGGTTTAGCACAAAGTATCAAATGACTCAGTCCCCACATTGCGGACATGCCACGCGAACTTGAGTCGCTGCCTAGACATTTAAACCAATCAGAGCAAAAGAACAGGAGGGAAGTGAGAAGCCTGCCTATTCTAATACTTTTTTGGTTCAACTTGGATGTAATTGAATGATTGATTTAATTTTTATTAAGGAAACAATTTCGTAATTTTATCATTTGGAGACAATTTTCTGGATTTGAAGAATTTACTATTTTGCCCCTCTAGATTTCATATTGAATTCATTAAGTATGAATGAGATATACTCTCTGTTTCTCAACACTATTTATAAGTTTAGTTCTTTTTCTTACCAAACCAAATTTATTGATTACCTTTACTACGTATTTTGTCTTTAAAGAAGATAATTGTTTACCTTGTTCGCATACTGGGATAAATATGTCCCAAATCGAAAAATTTATAACCCCCAAAAAACAAATAATTCCGATCCGGAAGTTTAATGGTTGAACTAAATACATCATAAATACTTGATAATACGGTGTTTTATTTACAAGATTCTGCATTCATATATGCATGAACGAGTTAATAGCAATTTTGAATCGTTATGGTGAAAATATCTCTGCGAGACGTAGTTACTATAGTTCATTACAAATATATTTTAAAAGAAGATATGTTTCATGTAAAACTTTGAATTCACTTCCTCCTACAGTACTTTCATTGACACTTTTTCCTCATAGGAAAACTTATTTTGTCAATAGGTCAGAACATTTACGTTGTCTATATGAAATAATATATATGGTACGAAAATTAATTTCAATGTTATTTTGATGAACACCACTGTCGGACATAAATGTTCTTCGATTGTGAGAAATGTTACATTTTCTATTTTGATATGGGAATTGTATTGCCGGTTGAATGAAGTGCACACCGTAGTGACAGCGGCATTGCACGTGACTGCTATCTAATAGCTCTATGCGGTAGCAACGGTTGTGTGGGGACGGGTGAAGGATGCGTTGCTGATCCGATGTACCGGCCTTCGGCAATGCTATGTGGAGTTGGGGCAATATTCAAAATATATAACATTTTAAAAATTTAAATGAATAACAGCACCGCCATTATTTAAATATATCAGACTAAGATGAATGGGATTGAACACTTTTTCTCATTCTGACGAAAGAACTCTCCTCGACGCAAGGAAGGTCACTTCCTTCCCATTCATCAAAATCGGAACTGTAGAAGTGCTGTTCTCAGTGCTGTTTCTCTGTTGTGAGTCGTTCAAATTCAAAAATGTTATATATTTTGTATTTTTACTGGATTTGAAGAAGATGAAAAAATAATAGTTCATATTTAAAAATAAAAGCCAAATCTTTTCAGCTAAAAATCATCTGAATACGTTAATGATTAGCTCCATTGGATTATCTAGAAGAAAATTGCACTTATATCTTTATATATGACAATATCTGTATTCCTTTAGGTGATAAGAGGTGTTAGCTTCTACTGACTCACCCGATGTGTAATTGGCTGTTTCATGTTGTTGTTCTGACCATTCTTGAGCGTAGTATGGAAGCCGGTATGGCAGACGCATCATCGCACGCGCTGTGACGTCAGCAGCTCCCGAACGTCACACAATCACGCGATCGCTTTCCAAACCGCTCTCTAGTGGCTCACAAAGCATTCCAAAAGCGCAGTAACCACGCTCCATTTCCTCGCAAGAAAAGATCAGCCTTCCGGACAGATAAAGCTCCGAAGCTGTATTGCACTAAAGATTACCCTAATGAGACGGGCGACCGTAGATCAACACACAAGAGCCAGACGGCTATGGATTCCGCCCGAAAGAGCTCAAATTGTGGGATATTTGCATCTTGAACGTGATCACTTGCCAGAAGGGAAGCGGCGTCGATGGACTGCTGATCGACTGCAGACAGTGATCCCTCTGAGAAGAAGAGAGTGAAGATAATGGAACTTATATTTGCGAATTTTTGAGTATTTGAAAATTATAACATCCCCGTGATATTCGTTTGAAACGTATATATTTAACCATCATTTCCACGTAAAATCGAATGGAGTTTTCTTTGAATTAGAATATATGGCTACTATTGCAAATTCTCTTTTCGGGAAAAAATCTATTTACTCTACAGAACAGTATAGCAATTACTTTCCCATTTTGTAGCGAGGAAAGAGTCTACAGAGACACGATGGTAAAAATTTTCTTTACACCGAATTTCACGTGATATTGCCCATAGTAGTTTTCAACAACAGTAACCTTCCTGACAAAAAATTGGAGTCAAAAAATCCTCTCTCATCACTGCTAAAGACAATAATTTTTTCAAATTATTTTCCCCAAATTTAATCTTATTTTCAACTAGCCCCTTTAGATTCCTAGCAATTGAAAGAACACCAATTCCTCAACCTCTGGCCAAAATATTTGGAGAGAAATTCGATTTCTAACACTGTTTTTAAATGTTTAAACATAATTTTTCATACTTCCAAAATTATTACAATATTTTCTCTTTCATTTTGAAATGCTGTTGATACCTACAGAGGAATCAGTGATACGAACAGATGAATGAAATGAAATGAATGCATGAAAGTTCCAAAGAGAAGGACGTCATCAATTCGCTGATATGCAACACTAACAAGGTGCCCAAACGTAGGGATTCGAATTTTCCATGAGTTTTACCTGACGTTCACCAGATGTTTGTATCATCTGTTTGCCTGGTATAAATTTTAAGCAATCAGTGAAACAATACATTCTGTGGGAAAAAATTTTTTTTGCTACACGTATCAGAAATCCATTTAATTATTCCCCTATCTTGCAAAGCATTTATGTTCACCATAATCAAGTTGATATGAAAAATGTCACGAGACGTTGTACAGCTTCTGAGTTGTGTTTATCACTTAACTCTCGTGCTGTTCCCAGGATACGATACT
>NNCF01129128.1:69537-179340 GCA_002313205.1 Laupala kohalensis | reverse complement strand
AAAAAAAAAAAAAAAAAAACAACATTTTACACCCTACCCGCTCTCCTATGAAAGTGATCTTCCACCTGGTTGCCTATACTCATGGAAGCATCGAGCATGCCAAGTGGCAGCGAACGCCGTGCAAACCATTCGTCTCGCACCACTGGTTGTGTGTGGCAAGGCTCGAGTTACTGCTCGCTTCGACACACATCGCCATCTCATATCGTCTCGAGAGAAGGAAAGAACGGATCCGTGAAACTACGCTCACAGCGTGAAATGTGATTGTGACTTTTGACGTGATACTTCTTTGGTTGCGGTTCAGTGAATGAGAAGAGAATCAAACGGAATACTGCGCCGATATTTGCATTAACGTTTACTGCGCGCGCCCCCCTAATTCTGATCTGCGTTATACGTATAATGGTTCAAACACGTGTTAGACCAATGAATATATCGACCAAACTTCGTATTAGTTACAAATACAGCGCATCTGTCTCTCATAATAGGATACATTATGCTATTCTCAGTATGTAGAGAATCACGTTTTCTCCCCTCTATTGATAAAATCCATTGATCACCATTTTTAAGCCTTCCAGTAATCCAAGAAAGAACATAGAGCAGAGCATAAAAATCATTCGGCACTTCCTAATGATTAATTTTACGAGATTCTGATAATGCACACAAACATCTTTGCTGAGGAAATCTTTGTAAGATCATTAGGATTATGTGATGTTGCAGAATTGGGAAAGGAAATTATGTATAGTGAATTTATTACGAATTCGTAGAACAATAGGGTTGTCGGTACCGAGGTTAAAGTGAGCTGGCCCATAAACGTTAGAAAGAGTACAAAATGAGTCATTGGAGAATTTCAGAATAGTTTGTGATGTTGGAGAGAAACTCCTTATAATCTGTGTGCAACATTTCGATTCGGTTCACTTCAGTTAGTTTCTTATCAATAAGTTGAGATTTGTATGTTTGAGAAGTTGAGTATCTACATAGATACGAAGCTGCGACGTGATTTGGGGACCAGTAAATGAGAGAACATTCAAGATATATGAGGGGGAAATAGAAGGAAATCTTAGAAGGATATTTTAACGCTGTAATTGCTCGGTTTAATGGATAATTTCCACTGACATGTCTAATTTCCTATGTTTTCTAATTGATTTCAAGCGATTTCTGAAGACATCGATAGGGAAATTGGACGCAAAGAATTGCGACATCTGCAAATAGGGCAGTTTGGATGCTCCTAGAAATAAGAGTCCTAGAATGTATAAACTGGAGGTGTTGGAGATATGGATGATTTAGGAGAAACTCTGGCTTTAAACCGTTGTGGATTTGACGATACAGAATTGAGAATGACCTCTAAGCGTGGCAGATGGAAATGATTGAACAAAGGTGTTTGGGTGTGAAAGTTTGCCTTACTTTATACAAATACCCTTGTCGCTATATTCTGACAAAAGTCTGACCTGCATTAGTGAATACTGCTGGAGCGTGTTTACCGTTTTGAAAGGATGATAGTAAGTACTTAACTAAAGGAAGTTATTGATGCGAGGGAATGTGTTTTGTAGTAAAGCCAAATTGGAAAGCTGGTATAAATTGTGATTTTGAGAAGTGTTTTGCGAGAGTTTGAGTATCAGTTCTTCTATTTTAGAAAGAATATAGAATAATTTATTAACCAGTCACTAGAGGTCGCAGCCAGATTCTGTTAAGGAATAGCAAATACAATTGAATGTTTCTATGTCGACGGGTAATAACATATTCTGAACATTGAATTGATGATGTTCGTAAACGAAGCTATTGCATTTCTTGGTTAATTTTTCAGTATGGTAAAACTAATTTTGTCATATCCAGGT
Source organism: Laupala kohalensis (assembly GCA_002313205.1). Lineage (NCBI taxonomy): Eukaryota > Metazoa > Arthropoda > Insecta > Orthoptera > Trigonidiidae > Laupala > Laupala kohalensis. The sequence goes on along the minus strand of NNCF01129128.1, from coordinate 177,511 downwards.
TTCTTGAGTGACTTTGACGTATATTTTATTTCATATGGTACGCTACAATTCGTGTTTCCGTGAATTATCTTTGGGATATTACATCCTTTTTGTGTGGATCTAGGAAATGTTGCATAAAATAATATCTGTAATGTTCGCTGTCGGCGATTTAGGTCGACCTTAAGGTAAGACTGGGATAAAGTATAAAATGGTAATGATGAGTTTCGAAGGAAACGTTCAAAGGGTATGTTTTCATTTTGTGTTGTTTTTACTTTGGTTTGGGAATGTCATTGGAATTAGGTAAATGAAAGACAGGGTACATCTCAGGGATGTTTCAAAGGAGTTTCATAACCGAGAGATGATGAAGTTTGTGGGTTTTCACCTGCGCTTTGTTTAATAATTCACTAGCGGAGGGAAGCATCAGTTAAGCGCATATATGTCTTTGACTTTTATTGACGACTCAGAATTAAGAGCTACATTGCTAAGGTGTTGCTTATTGTCGACGTGGTCGCGCTTTGTCGCATCCAGTGGACGGCCGGCCTTAACAAACAATCGCCACGATGTGTCCAAACAAACAATTACATGGAATCATAATGATCGATCATCACAATATACATACTGTATAATACCTTTCTCATTGTTCATATTACTTGGTCATACGTACATTTTCGTCTGTAAATTTATTATTGTTTATTATAAAATATTTGTTACTTAATTCATTATTATAATATTAATAGTAATTAAGAGTTATAAAATTATAAAGAGGCAGCCTTGCAGCACTCGCTTACAGCGTACTTGACTATAAAAACATTATACTGTATTACGACATTATTATAGAATACTCCGCCAACCGTGCTGCCACAGTCGACATAATTCATAAGCCAGTTCAGTATGAATGAGTAAAATATTTTGTAATGTTTGGGTAAAGGTCCATTGAAAAAAATAACTGTTCACCCTGAAAAAAATATTTGATTTGATTTGCCAACATAAATGCGTCTGTAGTGTATACTGGCAGTTTTCAAGTATTTCGCGACTCAATATATTTCAAAAATACGTTTCACTAGATGGCATATCATTTTGTCCGACTCATTAGAAATTCATTCTACGTGCCAACAATATTTTCGCATGTATCACATGTGACGTAGTAAACCATCCTTTGTCAAAGGTCAACGCACCCTGGCGATGATTCATATACTCGTAGTTAACAAAACCGGTGTTTCGTATTTGTCATATTATGCATGTGGTATGACATTCCAATGTCATAGAGCTCTTTGGTTTTTCTTCGGTACTAAATTATACATTTCAGTGCTTGTTATGCTTTATCTTCTAAAAAACCGTATCGTTCATAATATGTTGCCAAAAAGAATTTAAATTAAAGCTTTTTTGGTCTACTTTTTACACTATCGGCACTTACATTCATTGAAAACTAAACCACCCCATTTCCACAGGTGCAATTTCGGTTCTCTGCTATGAAAAGTAATTGTTGTAATTCCCGTGTACAGTCAATATTTGTGTTAGTGGCATGTTCGGCTTTAACCGTTTATTTTTCTAAACGAAGTCAACTTTACTTATAAATTTATACTTCAAAACTTTTTTTAAAATAATTTAGGTTAACCTTGCTAGATAGATATGTACTGTCGCGGACTTTCTGTAGAACGGACAGTATAGCCATTTATTGTCGTCATCTATCTCTACCCTATATACATCTATCTCTATTAGGCCGCGTATGAAAATATCTCTCTCCGAAGATTGATCTTTCCCCCGACTTGATTGTCTGTATTGATTGACTATTACTTCTGATACCTAAGGTAACAAAATATAGACCCAAACTTAACGAAAATCGGATTAGTGGATCGCAATTTTAAGAGTAGCAACAGGTTTGCTGTCAGACACGAAAGTGATAATTATTGTAGATTAATTCTTTGCTAACAATCGTTATTTTTTATTTCTTACGGTGTTTTCTCTATAACTAATCTTCTTGGAAATTGAAGGTATACAGTGACTGCTGCTTCACACGGCATTTGTTATATCATCCTGACCCTTGATTTTCCGTGTGTTTCGTGGATACACTAGTTAAACGGGAAGGATTCCTTTATTTCTGCCAATTTATGCGGTGTAATTCTACTGCAACCTTCCAGTTCTTTTATTCACTTTTGTCTGTATGTTTTCTGAAATATTTCATTGGAAACTCATGAAATACGTATGTGGGACTTAACAGTTATGTACAAGAGGAAGTCAAATTCTCTATAATAGCACTAAAAATATTCTCTATAATAGCACTTCTCATACTAGCACTAAAAATATATTACTTCAACCCTCTTAAAACGAAATCTCTTGTTACTTCTGATAAGATGTTAATGGAACTCGAATTAAAATTAAATCTTTTTGACACCTTGTTTCAAGAGAAATATAAAATTCCGAAACATGCCGAAAAGATATTTTAAAATGTTTTATTCTTTATCAATCGTGCGATTACCTTTTACATGTGATACTATCAAGCTTTAGGATCAGTCGTTTTATAAATAGGAGAGAACCAAGCTGTCGAATCATGTGGTGGCAGATAGTGGGAATTTTTGATCGAGGTGTACCAAAACAGGGGAAGTTAATTTTTAAGTCCATTCTTCCATTTTTATCTTTTAATGTTCTCAATGTAATTGGACAAATGACCCATTGTGATATGGATGTAATGAGACATACAATGGCGAAGTCAGGATTTTAATCCTGACTTGCTTGCTTCCGGAGAGTAAATTAGTTTATTGTCCTCCACGTGGTCATACGCAGTATGTACTGTTTTTTGACAATAAATTTATTATTATTATTATTAATCAGAGGGGGCAATTTAGTTACGAGTAGTAGAGTGTGTATAGTTATAATCTAAGACTATTTTTATGAATTATTGTATAAACTAAGAAATGTAAACAAAAAAATTAATAATTGTATGAATGTATTATTAAAATATATTAATTTATACAATCCGAAGTAATACTAATATTTAATAATATTAAAAGTAATAAATTGAGCAGTTCATAACTTATGGTAAAATTATAAAGTGTTAAATTAAAATAAGTTTACGTGGAATTTTGGTAAGCCTTTCAAGAACTGCTTAATTGAACTCTTCTTTTTCGACGATTGTTGTTTTATCCTCATGCATAACCCATCGAGACGCTGTCCCGACATTGTTGATCTTAGCCAAGTTTTGACTCTTCGAAACGTGCTGAATGACTGCTTAATAGCGCAAGTGGTACACGGTTGAGCCAGAGAGATGAATAATGCTTTTTTTGTTGTAGGATAAAAGTTTTCGGCTTCGTTTGCTAAATCTGCTAAACTCAGTTCCTTCAGCTGCTCTCTACTAGGGTTTTTTCTTTCCACATGTTATACCACAATTCAGCTTCAAAATAAAATTAGTGCAAATTATAAAAAGATGTAAATTCTTCAACTATCATCTGCAACATATTAATACGATGTAATTTTAAAAGGGAAAATGCAGGACTGAAGATCGTTTCCAGTACTCCAGAGGACTGCTAACTGGGGGATTCGAACGATGTTTCTGTCTTGCAGTAATTCTTGTAATCGTCATTTCTACGCCAATTTTTTTAGTAATTATGTTGGCGTTCTCCAAAAGTTTTGTTCTCAAGAACAATGAAACTTTTTATATTCGATGCCATTTTTTTTTGTTTTGTTGATAGTATTTAGTACGGTCCAAATATTATTTTCGTTTTAGAGGCATAAGGGAAAATGGTAATTACGTATGGTATGTACGTACGTAATGGTATGTATGTGTGTAGTTTGCATGACAATAGATTGTGATATTTTAGGAAAATCTACCCTAAGAAAGTGAAATGGGGGTATGTATGTATCTATGTTGTCCTTCCGTTTTCAAATTCGTAATTTTATTTTTCGGTCACGTTCAAGTTTCCAATCAAGCTGTAATTTTATAGATGTGTAGTTCGCATGACAATAGAGATGATTATGGTACGATTTTACGAAAATCTATCCATAAGCTGTTTGAAATGGGGGTATATGTGTGAGCACCCATAACACCAGAATGCTTGGAGCAATTTGTACCAAACTTGGTACACAGATGACTATCTGACAACAAACACCGTGGGGATAAGACAACCTTGGTACTTCCAGGGACGGGGTGAGAAGGGGTTAGCATGTAAAAATTATTGAAAAAAGTATTTGATTGGAAACTACAGTTTTCGGTACCGTAGAGATGGATAAGAACAAGTCCAATAAGTTCAGCATTGATCCATAGGGGACATAATATGTTTCTAGCAGTCATAAGAGATGGGGTGGAAATACGATGGAAAGTAAAAATAATTTTTAAAAAACCGATATTGGTCTGGAATATATCTTCTTTGGTACCGCTGAATTGCATCGACAATCGCTATGCCCACGGTCACCCTCCACGAGGGATATACTCTCATTGAGCAGGGAGTGAAGAAGGATGAAATGTAACAATTACAAATTTCGAGTCGTAACAACGTCGTGATAGTCGTGGCGACGTCCAAAAACAACGTCGTGAAGACGATGCCAACGCGTACGCATGAAACGTCGATTCAACGTCGGAGAACGGCGTCTTCACGTTGTAAAAAAAAAAATGCTTTTTCGACACCGGGTAACGACGCCAAAATATGACTTTCTTGAAAATGTTGAATTATAATTTTTCAAATCAAAGGGCTCGAACGTCATAAATACTAATACAACTTACAGATTTCTAAAAAAATCCTCTATTTAAAATTTTACATTGCATTTCCTTCCCAAAAAGTACTAGGAGTATATAACGGTTGATCTTGGAATTTGGTGTCATCGAAAATATCACTACTGCTCACACAGAAATCACCGACGTTGAGCCGACAGTCGACGTATTTTGACGTCGATTTCGAGTCGAAGGACGATGTCGTACAAACTACGCCGTCCCGACGTCGTATTTCCCGGAATTCGAAGTCGAGACAACGTCGTTATGCGACGTCGGGACGACGATGATAAACTACGCAGTTTCGACGTCGAGATTGAGTCGAAGATCGACGTTGAGATGACTCCGTTATACGACGTTGAGACGACACATATAATAATAAATAAAAATAATTGTAATGTCGTATAGTTCTCCGCTCCCGGTAATTGTGACCCATTCCTCTTTGAATGGTCGGAACCATATTCGCGTCTTTCACTGCCATCTCGTGGTGGAAGTTGTAACTCTACTTGGAAACATTTTTCGCCAAGAATTAATTTTGCCGAGAACATCCTATCTTTTACTTGTTTACAGAGATTACTATTTTACTTGTTTACTATTCATGGTACCAATAGTAAGACAGTGCAATACAATAGGATAAATATTTAGCTTTTATCACCATGTTGCAGTAGCTCATTGCTAGTGTGCTAGTCTGGAAAGGCTCTAGTCACGCCGTAGTGGGACTTTGAAGACGGAGATTGTAAAACAACGTTCTTAAAGGAAAGGAATGTGTGTCACAAGTCATATAATATGGTAGAATAATGTAAGACGATGGATATTATCCATAAAAGTTGTAATAGTTGTTCTTTTTTCCTTAAAATACCAAAAAAATAGATTACATCTCAGTTTGATCAACATTACTTTCATGCAAAAAAATTCTCAAAATATGCCAAGTTCGTTCCTAGAGGTACCAAGTCACGTTTTTGAAGACAAAGGCTGGTATATTGAGTACAAGTAACGGTAAATATGTATAGAATATAAAATATGTATAACAATATTATCTTTCATTTGATAGATAAATCATTGGATAAGAATAATCCGTTCTGGAGATATGGCTCAGAAACTCAACCAAACAGCAAAAAAATTGAGATTTTCGAAACTTTGAGCTCCTAGCGGCACGGGTTAACATGCTCCAATCGTGCTCAAACTTTGGTTATCTAAAAATCTGCAAAGGCTGATCATTTTGTGGGGTTCCCGTTAACAAAATTCCGACATCGATTTCTTACTGTCACCCTAGTGTACAGTCGTTCATAAGGGGTGATCGTAGATTTAAGCTGCATGAGAATTGTTACTTTTCACTTCCGCATCCTCAAATTTCCAATATCGATTGTTTCTGATTATTTTAAATATAAACCCCTTCCCACCCTGCAAGTAATGTGTTATCAATACAATGGTTGTTGCCAGATAGTGAGTCAGCGCTGTACCAAGTCTCGTTGAAATTGCTTCAGGCAGTCCAGAGTTATAGTGCGCCATACATATATCCCATGTTATATATGTAGATAGATAAAAATTGCGGAAGAAATTAATTTATAGACTTATATTATTGTGTTTTATTAATATTCTACCTCAGTTCATAACAAGGTTAATTTTAAAATCGTGGGCATGTATCATAGAAATGTAAATTTTCCTTCAATCTAAATATTACAAACTCCACACAGTGGAAATGAGACACTTTTGTAAGTCTCATGCATGGAAATAACGTGTTAACCACCGTAAATACTCTACAAATTATATTCGCTTTTAGTACACGAAACTTCATTATTGTGAAAATGCTCAATATTAGTTCTGTCCTTCAAAACTAGTTCTGGCAATATGTAAACGACCAAAATTGGTATTGAGCGTTTTGAAAACGCTCAAAACTAGTTCTGGCAAAAACGCATCTGCAAAAACTTGTTTTGGTCGTTTTTTCGTCCAATGGCCGAATTCGGGTTTTGTGCGTAACACACACAGATATATATTCCTAAAACTATTTTAAATTTGCTGAATTGTTTAAATCAGATGATCGTTTATGTAGAAAATCGTGTTTATAAAAATATTTTATACAGACAAATTACTTTCAGTACCACATGAAAAATTTCGGGAGGAATCCGGGACCCATGAACTACCTCCGTGTCTACTAACTGGATAACGGTCGATTCTAAACAAGATTTCTTAAATGGAGAGGAAAATTACGAGAATTCTCTGGAAACGTTGAATGAATCCTGTAGCACGCAATTGTTCGTTCGTGCTGGAGGGAGCGTATAGCCTGCAGGGTGGGTGCTGGGAAACTGTGAGAATCGTCTGAATCAGCAGGCGACGAGACATTGTCGTAACACAACGCAAGACCTTCGACGTCATGACGCTGTTGCGTTCTCACGTCTCTTACGTTTTGTTTTATGGAGTACCACTATTCTCTTGTCTAGTTTTTATTTATGACTCGTTCAAGGTTGCTAAAAAGAAAAAACAAGTCTTCGGAGACATAAGTTTTTAATACTACATTTGGATGAATAGTCTGAAAGTATTATTATCCAAAAGTTCCAAGTCGCCGCATTATATCTTCGTTTATAATGCGGACGCGAGCATCATTGAAATACAAAATCAAGAATGTTGCACGTGTGCACTGTGGCTTTTTTTCTACGCTAGAAATAAATCTACACAAAAATACAGAACGTTCAGTGCCAAAGTTCTGTTGTTCGATTTTATTCTGTTTCGAACTTATACTTTTGTGTCTTGAACGGATGTGATGAGCAAAGTAGCATGGTGTGGAGAGTGAGATAACGAAAGTTACGGAACATCACAAATCCCATGTCTTTCACACCCTGAAAACAGATGGCTTGGTTATTTGTTGACCAAAATCGGATGATTCGTTCCTATATTATGAAAACGAGAGCAAACTCACCTAGTCGACGCTTAAAGAAATCATAATGCACGCAGTCGAGTGTTTTCTGTTTTGATGTTACTGGAAGAAAGAAATCGAATAATATCAGTATCATGGGTCAAATTAATTAAATTATCGTAATCGTTTGAGAATATACTTTGTTAATTTTAAAATTTTATTTATACACGGATGGGACACGATTCTTACACTGATTAGTGGGGTAAGCGTTGAAGGTTGTAAAATTAATCGTGGCACATGTAAGCGGCTTCCAAGTAAATTATTTTTGTGTACTTTGATGTTTCATTTCTACAATATAATTCGTAAACACCTTCTGAACATGGACCACCTGTTGGGATGAAACCACTGTCTTGGTCGATAGCGAACTGGCGAGACTGCAGCCGCCCGGGAACATTTCCCCCTCTCCCATGAGCATGAAAAACCGCAACGAACGATCCCTCACTGAGAGGACACTAGTGGGAAGATTCGAGTTAGAAGTTATAAATCTCGAGAACGGTTCATCTGATTAAATTGAAATTCAAGTTTTAAGCAAGGTTGTATATTAAAGTTTTGTATTGTCTAGTAAAAATATGTTGTTCCGTCAAAAATTCCTAATAATGAAAAATCCGTGACTCGTACCTTTATTCTAATGACCTAGATGTTGGTGAGCTCTAAAACTCCAATTTAAAAAAAATGTTTTTGTGAAATTTGCAACAGTGCTTGAATTTTTTAGGTTCTGGAGGAGAGTGATATTTAAACGTCTGTTGTGTGAAAACGGAAAAAAATTTCTAATTTATCCAACAAGGTCTTCAAATGAAACTTCTCGTTCCACAAAAATTACGATGATGATGATGATGATAATAATAATAATAATAATAATAATAATAATAATAATAATAATAATAATAATCATCATCATCATCATAAAAATAATAAATTTATTGTCTAAAAAGCAGTACAAACTGCGTATGATTATAAACTAATTTACTCTCCGGAAGCAAGCAAGGGACCATCCCATCAATTCCGATCAAGGGCCCTAAGGCAGAGGCGGATTCAAAAATTTCAGCAAAAGTTCCTAGATAAGATAAAAAGTTAGCTGCGAGTAATAATACATATATTATGTCAATATGTTTGTAATTTAACGTAAATATGTTTGTAATTTAACGCAAATATGTTTGTAAATTTACATGTACAAGTTACTATCGAACTATAGATTATTCTGAGTATAGTGTTTCAAAATCACAAGAATTGATATAACACTAAATTCACGATTTCATATTAGAACAAACATGCCCTCAGACAAAGCCTAGAGAAACTGTATAAGAAATCCGCCTCTACTCGAAGGAAAACCGGAGCAAAACCCGGACCAGGATGGGACTACAGAATTAAAGTACACAAGCGTGACAAAGTTGAGTACACATAAAACTAAATTAATATGAGTCATAAGACAACACAATCATGCAAAAAAATAGTTTTTTTTAAATTGATATAAGTTATTTAAAAAGTACTACAGCAATGGCGTGATAAAGTACAAGACAGATTTAACTTTTATTAAAATCAATAAATTCTATTACATTGTAGAAGCACTGGTGCAGGAGGTAGTTTTTAACCCCAGATTTGAAGAGATTCAATTTCATAATATCTTTTATATTCTTGGGCAGAGAATTATATAGAACGNCAGGAATTATATAGAACGATTCCCGAATGATATGGTCCTTTTTGGCAAAGTAGTTGACACTCTAGGACGATGAATATTATTACTATTGCGAGTATTGTGTTCGTGAACGAGACCGTTTCGTATGAAGCAAGGGTGGCACTGCAGTAATTCGGTCTTAACAAACATGACCGTTTCATAAATATAAATGCAGAGAAGTGTTAAATATTTAATTCCTTGAATAAGAGTTTCGGGGGTGAGATTTACAAATTATCCGAACTATTCTCTTCTGAATCCTGAAAGTTTGAATTGCCCCAGAAGGTAATGCCGTAATGTAAATGGGAGTTTAACATCACACCTCAAGCCCTGTTGCGATGTTATTTTTTCTTTGATAGAAGCGGGATCCACATAAATACCAAAATCCCTATGGTAGTTTTTGTCGCTGCCACCAGCCCAGTTTCCCAGGCAATCAAACACACGTGTAATAACAATAAATAATGATTTATTACAAATTAACTAGAAATCTGAATTTACAACAGAAACCAACTCCCAAAATCATTAATAATCTAATAATCTGTTATTACACAAGTAATGCTGTCGGAAAGCATTAATTACACTTGATTAAATTTAGTTGAAGACAACTAAATAGTGAAAACCCTCAGGTTATCTAAACCTTCCAAATTATAAGTTGTTTTCCCCAACAACTAACTGGTTAAGTTACGACCCTCGCAACTAGTAATGACTTCATTAAGACCACCGCAGCAGCCTAACAAACATCTGGTCTCCAAGACCTAGACTACCTCAGTCACATCTCAGTGCAGACGGACCTCTACTCCCACGTAAAGAGTGCCTGAGGAGCTTCACTCCTCCCAATATATAGTACAAGAAGTCACGTGATTAGCAAATAACCACGCCTTCGCCACCACCGTGCAAACACTCCTTTTGGGTCACCTCTAGGAACGCAGAGACTGAGCCGTAGAGGACGAACCGCCATGAGCGTCACCTAGGCGCTTCGCAAACACCCTTTTCGTTGTTCTATATTCGGCACGTACTACATTCATTACTTCGTAGAATTCTTCTTTTCTTTAGGTACACCTAAATTCCAGTGGGTCAACGTCGCCGGCCACATTCTCCGAATATACTTGTACCTTCCTTAAAAGTGAAAAGTGTCCGTTCAAACAAAACCTCAATAACTGAAGAGGCTTAGGGTAGGTCCCAAGTTCGTCGCACTTTCGTCTTAGCGCCGACCGGCCACTTATTGTAAGATTCTTAAAAGCATCCGGCTTGGAAAATGCAAAGAAATATTAATATTTCACAAATTGATGGAATGTCCTGGCGCCGACGTTACAGGAGTAAACGTTTGCAAAATGTATGCGACGGGAAATATATGGACTAACTACGTTAATTAAGATTCGGAATGCGTAACACAGATTGCTTAATTGGGGATTAAGATTCTCAGCGTGACAATTCCATTTGAGGTTGTCTTGAATATGGAGACCTAAGAATTTTGTATTCGTAACAGTTTTTAATTGTGTTCCGTTTAAAGAAAGGGAAACATAGGGTAAAGATTTTGTGACACTATTGTGAAGTGATATAGACACTGTTTTGTCGGTGCTTACAATGAGACGATTTGCATGGAACCAAGTCGAGAGGTTAGACAAAACTTTTTGAGCATTGGCGTGTTTATATAGTAAATTAGTGTCGTCAGCAAAAAGAACCATTTTGCAATCTGATGTGGATGATGACATGTCATTCACAATAAAAAGAGTACAGGGCCGAGAATTGAACCGTGGGGTACTCCGCAAGTAAGTGGCTTTGTTTCTGAAAGACAACGCTCATGTATTTTATTTTTAGTATGAGATATTTCGACCTGTTGATATCTATCTTTTAAATAAGAAGTTAGCCATTGATGTGGAAGTCCACGAATGCTATTTGGAAAGGAGAATTTCGTGATCGATGACATCGAATGCTTTGGATAAGTCAAGAAAAACACCCTGAGGATTTTCTCCACGGTCAGGAGATGTGGTAACATCATTTAAGGAAGAAAATATGGCGCTTGTATTGGAAAATGATTTTCTAAAACCGTGTTGATCGTCAGAGAGAATGTTATTTTTTGATAAAAAATCTAAACGACGCTTATAGAACAATTTTTATAGGATTTTTGCAAAAGTGGGTAGTAGAGATATTGGTCGGTAATTTCCAATATTAAGTTTGTTTCCTTTCTTGTGTAAAGGTTTCACTTTAGCTCTCTTAAATATGTTAGGAAATTTAACAATAAATTGGGGTATATCATCTATGCCTGTTGAAAATTTATTTTTTAATGAGCTGATGATTCTCATGACTTCACTGGCGTTAGTTTCAGAAGTGAACATAGAATTGGGTACGTGGGTGGATATAATTGGAGGTCATTGAATTGGATATATTGAGTTCGTTAGTTTACCTACTTCTGCGAAGTAAGATTTAAACAAATTTGCGTTGTCCTGAGGATTTGATACAATTTTGCTATCGTTTAGTAGAGAAATATTTCCGTCGTGATTTTTAGAAGTTGAGTAATTTTTAACAATATTCCACATTGCTTTCATTCGGTTTTTCGATTTTAGTACCTGCCTGTCGTTTTCCATAAGTTTAGCTGCATAGACTACTTTTCTAAGAATAGTCTTATATTTACGAAAATAATCATGGAATTCGGGTGGTTGGTTATAGAGTTTTGAAAGATAATATAAACGGCTTTTGTTTTTTGAAGAATACTTATCCCTTGGGTGATCTATCTATTGTATTGCTTTGTGTTATCTAACTTGCGTTTTATGGGAAAGCTAGAGTTGTAATGTTTTAGGAATATTGAGATAAATACATTGAATTTGTCGTCGGTGTTTTGGCAATTGTAAACATCTTTCCATGTTTCTTCGCGCAAATAATTTATAAATATGGTTTTATTTATGTCATTAAACTCTCTTGTAAATTTGTAAAGGATTTTAAGTGGTTTTAGTTTATTATTAATAGTCAATACTTGAGCAAGGTGATCGCAGTATCCGGCGATAAACACTACAGAGAGATACGAGATTCCATTGTTGAGGATAATTTGATCTAGCAGTGTTTGAGATGAACCGGAGAGGCGAGTGGGGCTATTTATCGTAAGTAATAAGGTTGAAGGAGTCGATAAGATTCTTGAATCGATTAATTGGTGAATGTGGGGAGTCGGATGTACTCAGGAAATCGATGTTGAAATCACCACATATATCCATAGAGTATATTACAAGTAACACAACGATACAATATAATACATACAATTGCAATATAACACCACACATATAATACAATTAATTGTTATGTGTTCTACAGTGTTAGTAATTTTTTTACAGAACTGTACTTTTGTGAGAAATGTAAATAAGCAATTTCAACACAAGTGGATGAACCTTCTCGATATTGTTTACTTTAAACTCATGTCTACATAGTAACCTGGTAGAATACGAACGGAAGAACCTGATGCGGTTGATTTGTCCTGAAGACCACATGCCAACTAGGCTGCCGATGCCAAGATGTGAATTGTTAGTTAGGAAATAAACATTTTCAACAATATCCATATTCAATCAGTTTCTCGTCAAATATTCCACAGGCAGCGTCTTTTGGTTGAAATTGGCTTGCTAAACGAGTAAGTCAGTGTTGCTAAGGCTTGCTAAGGCTTGCTAAGGTAACGAGTAAGCTTGCTAAGGCTTGCTAAACGAGTAAGTCTTGACTGAGCAAACTGATGTTTTTACAGTTTTCTTGCTCATTTCTTCTGAATTTTCCTAATCACTTTCGTCGCATGTTGTATGAAAGCATTTATCCGGGAAAGCAATGTCCTGTATTTCTTTTTATTTTCACACTACATTTGTAGTTTAGGAGTTTGCAGTGTAACGATGTTCTCAAAGTCTCGATGTTCTTGCTGTTTTTTCTCAGTATGTAAATGTACCAATGTGTGATGAATAAGAACGCAGTAATGTTTTTCTTCAATTTTGTGGTTATTGCCCCAAATGGTATTAAATAAAGGATCCAAATGGATAAATGTGCTATGATGCTTTCATACTATCGCCCAATTAAACCCGATCCTCTCTATTTTGAATTTTCACTTTACAAGCGTACGTAACCTACATGGGAACAGTACTTATGGACAGAAGACGCTAACATTCATGAACCATTAGACTAAGTTCATGTATTTCATGCTTTTCTGACAAATACAATTATGTTTATTTTCAATAAATTTATGACAAAACAATTCAAAAGAAAACTATTTCAAGATAGTTTACTTTGAAAGTGGTTATAGCTAAATGCTTCTGTCTTTCAAAATATTTGAGGAAAACATTGGACGAATCGAAAATATTTACATTAATGGCGTTGCTTCTAGCCACGAAAATGAGTCTGTTTCTTAAGAGTCAAATTCATAAATGTAAAAATATGTTTCTAAATACTTATTCATTACCAAATAAATATTCATTTCATAATAGATTTTACATGCAAAAAACAAAACGTTTCTTGAATAAATTCAAAATTTTGTGTCTAATTGAATAATTTTAAGATCTCATTCAGATATGGAATAAGTTACTTTTTCGCGTTTATATTCTGAGGGTTAACCATCAATTTATCATAAACTATTTTCTCTGGAATTGTTTTACGGACATTGTGTTAAGGAAAAGGAGTACAAGAATATGTCACCTTAAAACCTCTCTGACTGATTCTGAATGCATTTCTTGTGTTTACGTAGAGAGGGTCGCGGTCATTGATGGGTGTCCCAAGTGATAAGATAGTTCTTCTCAGTGGTGGGATCCACCACGAAGATCTAACTTCATGACTCACACGTGCAAGTATATTAGCGCCTGATATAAATGTTTCAGTTTCAGACACCGTAAAATTCTTTTCCCCAGACCAATTCGAACAAACATATTCCTGTAAAACGGCCATTTTCAATTAGCACTCAGGTTAACCGCAAAAAGTAGGGATATCAAGAAGTAAAGTATAAATTTACTATAGCAGTGGCCAGAATAATGATGTTTCTAAGCAAAAAATTAAACAACACGAGACCTTCATTTATTCCATGTATGACGATGTAAAGTCATTCTGTAAAAAAAAAAAAAAAAAAAAAAAGCAGTTGCAAATGTCACGTCATTTTCATATTGAAACGTAGCTGCTTTGGATTCTTCTCGGCGTAATATCGATTCATTCTACACATCGGACTGCTTTCTATTTGTCTCAGTGGGAAGGTAAGACGGAAATAAAATATTAAGTTGCTTTTATTTTTTATATGTTTCGTGTAAAAGGTACATGGTAGTTGGTTGGTATTAAGTTGCTTATTAAAAAAATAGAGGTCAAAACACTACAGAATGTGCAAATTGAATAGATATCCCTTCTACCGTTTACTGTATTATTATTGTTTGTATTTTATGATCACTTGTTTGTTCATATGCGTCTGTTTCTGTTAGGATGAGAAAAAATATTAAGTTGCTTTTATTTTTTTTAAACTCTAATGGACACAATAAATCAAAAGAAAGTGAAAATTGCTTACAGTTTTGTTTGTCATTTAATTTTCACAGAATTCAAAAATTCTCGGTTGTAAGCATTTTATATGCATTTTATATTAACGCGTGGAAGCTATTTGCTTTGACGCGGAAGCGGTAATATTCCCAAATTTATTTTTTTACGAAAATGTTTTAAAAATTCAAAAACATTGGAAAGGCGGGAAGTTCAATTATGTGTTGTGTTTATGCTATTATAGTTTCTGTTTGTAAATATTCCTTTTTTGTCAGAGATATAGATGTTTAAATGTTCAAAAATTAAAACAGTTTAAAGTTATTTGTGTTTATTAATAATGGGGCAGCAATTTTATTTTACTTTTAAAAAGTGAATGTTTAAAAGCGTTATAAAAAGAGGTTCCGTCGTACTGAATTTGTAATAGCACATATTCTTTACATATATTATAATTATTTTTGTGATGAGTTGGTTAAATCATACAGCTCATGAAACACTCATACACAATTATTTTCGTTTCTCGTTCCATATTCTAGGATATGACCCTGTTTTACTTCTCGACTTTACCTACATATTCGGTTGTATAATTAATAAAGACTACCTATCTTATTTTATTTTCTCGTTTGGTTAGAGCGTCTCGTCTCCTCTAGGCTATAAAATATTTTAATATTTAAATCGGATTTGAACGAATAGATGACTTTGCTAGTCAAATTCAGTTATGAGAGGAAATGGGAGGAGACTGACTTCCGTCCTCGCAGAATAACAAACGTAGTCATGAACAGATTTGTTCATGGACACGGACAGAGGCATGCCTTGGTTGAGTGTGGAATTCCTCATGCTGACGCCGAGTAAGAGGAGCATCCTCCTCCTCAACACTCACAAACTTCACAGAACGCTCACGTAAGTGGTAATCAAAGTTACCAACTGTGCGAACGGTTTTGCTCGTTGGGGAAGGTGGTTTTGGTAAGGTTCCAGGTAATATGTCAAAGTTTGTGTGTTCCGATGCTTTATAAGATTCTTTTCTTGATTTATTACTAATAAGAGAAAAATATTTACGTTATTACCTAAATAAATTACGAGTTATGAAATATAGTCGATATCAGCAAAGGGTCGTTAAATTTTAAAATTTATTATCATTATCTCTATGCGTCAGGAGCGAGATAGGAAACTTTTAAGCTTTCATTTCATCAACCGAAGCATGTAAAATAACAAAGACTTTGCATTTTCATAGTTCCCAACGAATATTGTTGTCGCGTAGTCCTACTATTTTTTACATTCTGTATATTTAAAGATTTATGCTCTTTATTTCATTTTATATTTGAAAGTGGTTTNATATATATATATATAACATTTACCAAGCAAAATTCGTTGACAGTGAATGCCGAGATGCAGTGTGCAGCTGTAGGGTTTAAACATCGTCTTTCATCGACTGCCAATCGGTCTGTTTCCTGCCAAGACTTCTCGCCACAAGCATATCTGCAGATTAACACACAGAAATACACTCTCAAAGGAACAATACAAACTCTTACACAACCCACGAATGATTAGAAGATACCATGGATATGGGGAATTAAGAGAAAGAAGGGACATTGATTATGAATGTGTGGCAGTAGAGAATTTATTCCTTCCGAGGTACCGGGTCTTGGTCACATCAGGGCCCCTCCCTCCTGCTGAAAAAATTTCAACAAGCTTTTTAAATTAACCATTGACAATGTATTTATTTTTATAAGGATTACGTAAAGATTATCTTTTAACGAAATAACTTTTTTAACGAAAATATAACCAGGAAAGTTAATTGTAATACCTTGTGGCTCCGTTGAAAATGACAAATCAACAACTGTTTAAGGAAATTTTTGTTCGTCAATTAAAACTCATGTTTCATCAACAAAACTGTACTTGGGTGGGGGAGCAATAAATACCTGTCCAACGCTGCTTTGTGAATAAGAAAATAAAAATTCGTTGGAAACAAAATTAATATGTGGTTCAGAATGCTTTAGAAGCAGAGAAGAGGTCTACGTGGTCGCAGCCTTGAAATGGTTGGAGTTTAAGTATCTAGGAGTGGAAATTGAAGTGAAGGTATATCTGGCCTGTGTAATAGAAAGGATAAAAAATGTGTAAAGCACAATAAAAATTGTAATAGTAATTATAACGTCGATAAGAATGCATTACAAATCTGTATAAGGCCAAGAATAAGCTTCGGGAGTAAAGTCTGGGATAATGAGTATACATTGTGAGCGAAAATTGACAAGTTTACAAAATTATGTTTATTACGAATAAATGCCTGTAACAGTACAGAAGCGTAATAATTGGGTCCAAATGCTAATATATTTGCATCTTCAAGAGGTTAAGTTCAGAAAATTACATGCATTAAACACGAAGGTAAAATATTAAACACAGAAGAAATAACTCGGGGAAACGAATAAAATTACTAAAGTATTAGAAAAAGGTTGGAAGAAAAGATGGGAACATACCATTAAATGTAGGCAAACGTTCAATTATAGTATATATTTTCGTATTAGGGACATAAAAAGACAAATTTCGCCAAGCTCTTGGTTTTTTTATATTTAGCATGGGTACCGGAAAATTCAAGTGTAATAATATCCCAGTGGGAAAGAAGTCAGAGGGTATATATCAAGAAGATCAGGATATGTAATGCGGGATTGTGGACACTATGGACGGGCAAGGACTACAGAGATGAGACATGCGTCTAGAACAACACAGATACTGCCAACAATATGATTGCTAAAGAGTTATATGCACTTGATTAGGACAGTTAGATATGCTATTGAATATGATAGTAGACGAAGCTGGAACTGTGGACAACTCGTACAATTACGTGGTACTGCCCTTACTTGCGTAAAGAGGAATTAGTCACAAAAGATGAATTGATCTTGTTGGATACGGGGAAAAATATTGAAATCTGTAACCAAAAATAAATGGAAAAGAAT
This sequence comes from Laupala kohalensis, assembly GCA_002313205.1. Taxonomy (NCBI): domain Eukaryota; kingdom Metazoa; phylum Arthropoda; class Insecta; order Orthoptera; family Trigonidiidae; genus Laupala; species Laupala kohalensis. The sequence continues at coordinate 159,842 of NNCF01129128.1, read as the reverse complement.
TCCTATCCTTTAAAAAATATTCTTTTGTGAAAATTATTGCATGACGACTATTCTCGTAGAACACTAGAGCAGTTGATATAAGTATGCAAGCACTAGAGTGGCAAATATAACAACCGTGTGCAAGTAGCTGCATCTCGTTGAGTAATGATTTATTTGTCATGGATATCGAGAATCCGAGTGTTTACTTGGTATAAAATAAATTCCTGGCCGTAAATCTGGTACTATGGAAGGTTCCTGGAAGTGAAAATTGAAGTCGCTGATTACAGAAAAAACATAGTTGCAACTAATGAATCACTCAATCTTTTCCTCCGACACGTAACATATCTCAGCTCATATTTCTGAAAAACTACTTCTGTGTTGACGAACAACAAAATTGACATTTCTCATAGAAAGAAGGACGCATAGAGTTTTCGGTATGGTGAGGGTAGATAGGAAAATACGACTCGCCGTTTGGAAGTAGGAAAGCTTTTAGGAGGAATACGGTAAACTTCCGGTGCGTAACTAAAACGACAACAAAGGATACTAACGTACTTGAAGAATTGAAAAGTGTGTTTCTGAGTATTCAAGTGAAGGTACACGGCTATTTGCAGGGACTCACTTTTACGACGACTGTAGAGCCACCGAATAAGTTCCATGCCGAAAAAAGTGAAAACTAGTGAAGATCGTTTCTATCCGACCAATTACTATCGCAGTTGTATCAGTATTGTCGCAGTTATTTCATCTCTCACTAATATTGTTCAGGTTAAGTTACAATTTAAATACTCGGAAATGTAAAATGATAATTCGACGCTGACTGGTAACTGTATTCGGTATACGAAGCCAGAATACAATTGTAAGAGACGGAATAGGAACAGTTTGGCGTAATTGCAGTTTGTGATACCAGCAAGTCGATATTAAGCAACTTCATATCGAATCGGCATGATTCCATTTGATATAGAAATGTATAGCCCTAAGGGATGATAGGTATGCACACACCTTTTTGCTGGCAGTGATGGGCAACGCCTAGTACGGCCAAGTTATGCAGCACAAAGAACACAGGTGCAAATAGGGAACGAAATGCAATTAGTTCCTTGTATTTCTTTAGCAACACAGACAAGGAGGGTTAGGACAGACAATGTTTTTCGTTTATGTATTACTCATGTAGCAATTATGTAAAGTTTGTGATTATTTTAATAAATAATGTATCCCTAGTAGCTGGATACTACAATTAAATATTCTATAATTCGGGATAAGGGACGTAAATTGAATATATAGATCGATAATACATGAAACTAGGTGTTTCCCTATATCATCCAAAGAGTTTTTAGATATCTAGAGATCCGATCTACAGTCTCACAAAGTCTGATTCTGAGATCGTCTCCTAACGTGCCTCACGAAAGGACTTCAACTGCCTGCCAGCTTGCGGTTAGTTTCGAAATTACAACACTTACCGCTGTTTTCATACTTTCCTCAGTTCACTTTGTTTTGTACTTATAACTTACTACCAGCCATTTGAACTTGAAGAGGCAAAAGATAATGATTTTTTAAAATTTCAATTGTTAGTTTAAATTATTTCAACTATTAAATTCAATTATTTGTGACCGGTGCTAGAAAACAATTATAATTGTCTAGTAATGTGCGAACTGGCCGCAACTGTATGAACAGCTCGAGGTTATAAATGTCCGTGTTGCATATTGTTTGGAAAACATGTTGGTAATGTTTTACCGGTTAGTCTGTCTTTAGAGAATATAGATGAAAGAAAAGTACTAGTAATATCATCTCGTCACCTCAAAAAAACAGGAATAGACGTTTAGAAATAATTCTTAACGCTTTCATCTACATTCGGCGTGCCCGAAATGTATTGTCGTGTAACCTTTGTTCTTACGTATGATACCCGTGAACCACTATTATCTTGCAACAGTTGTGTTAACTAGCATTGACAAACTGTCGGACTTCACCCCAGTCGTATTCGTGAACTGGCCATTATTTCAGTTCTACTGTAAATTACAAGGAAAATTAGCTCAAACAATGTGTAATTTTCATTATACAAAGTAGAATTCTATTATTTTTTATAAATAGAGTCCCAATGTTTGCTATAAATTAACAGACGTTTTATCCGTGGCGCAGGGAATAGCGTACTTGCCTTTTATTTTTTTGGTGACACCCGTATGATCGTAGAATTTGAATTTGAGGACCATATGTTTTGTCAGCGCCCCCATTTCCGCTGCCTTTCATTCCACCATTTTAGGGCGTCGTGTACCCTTGTAATTCCCCAACTATAAGACTCGTGGAGCAACAACTCTTCCTCCACTTTCAACACCTTGCATGAGACGAAGTTAACAGAAACGTATTTTGTTTTCAGTACACTATAATTGATTCGAGCCCATTTCCGTGCAGAAGTGAAATTATTGAAATATTTACGATAAGATATTTTGTAACATATTTGAGCATTTTGATCAATTCAGTCCACTTTATGACTAGTGGGTAGGTTAGGATTGTAATAAGGGTTCTAATGATCTTGACGTTGGCGAGTCCTAAAACACCAAGGAAAAAAAAGGATTGTAGTCTTCATCGCTTGTGTGAATGAGCCAACCGCACTCCTCAACTACGAGGGTGGATCAATTATTAACGAGACTTTTGCTTCTGAGCGCACAATTTTGAACGGATCGCGCTGCCGCTTGTACAGTGCATTGTTGCAGACTGGTTGCAGATGTCAGGAGTTCGGGAAGCACGCGGTATACAGGTCTGGACCTGTTTGGCAGTAGTGCTCTCGTTGACGGAGCAACAAGTGCATCCTTCTGTTGCGCAACGCATTGTTATCAAATTTCTTGCTAACAAAGGGGTAAAACCAGCTGAAATTTTGCAAAGACAAAGTGCACAGTTCGACAACGAAGTCCTTCCAAGGGCACGTGTGTATGCATGGCATAAAGAGTTCGGGGAAGGTCGTGAACGGGTTGAAAATGAAACACATGATCGTCGTCCTCGGACCAGCATTACGGAAGAGAACATTTTCAGTGTTCGTGACATTATTGAAGGTCATAGACATGTGACGGTTTCTGCAGTTGCATCACAAGTTGGAATAAGCTATGGGAGCTTTCAAACAATCATCACTCAGGATCTAGGGTTACATAAATTGTGCCAGATGGGTCCCTCGTCTTTTGACAGCAGAGCAGAAGATGAGACGTTTGGAGATTTGTCAGAAGCTTACCGCACAATTTGCAGAGGAAGGGGATCCTTTTTTTGGACAAATTGTCATCTGTGATGAAACTTGGGTCCATCATTACACACCCGAATCCAAACAGGCCAGTATGGAGTGGAGAAGGCAGGGAGAGGCAGTCCCCGTTAAAGCCAAGACCAAGTTCTCAGCCGGCAAGGTGCTTGCGACAGTTTTCTTCGACTGGCGAGGGATATTACACATTGATTTCTTGCATGAGCGTCGCACAATAAATGCTGCTTATTACTGTGACCTTCTGGACCGGGTAAAGACTTCCTACCGTTCCAAAAGACGTGACCCACCAATTCGAGACGTCATCCTCCTTCATGACAATGCTCGGCTCCATACTGCAGCCCTAACTTGCACGAAATTACAGCAAATGAGATGGACGGTACTTGAACATCCTCCTTCCAGACGCCAGAAGCACCAGGAGGACAACGATTCCAGGACAATGCGGGGGTTCAGGCCTTTGTGCACAATTGGCTTGTGACACAACCCTCTTCTTTCTATGATGCTGGGATTAAAAATTTACCAATCCAGTGGGAAAAATGCATTACTAAAGGAGGAGATTATGCAGAAAAATAATTTGTACTGTGCTATGTTATTCTGCTCAATACATTTGCAAAAAAAGAAAGTCTCGTTAATATTTGATCTACCTAATAATACTACATATATTTTGTGATACTTTTTTCCATTCTCGTTTATTTTGTATCAAAAAGTGAGAAATATTGTTTCCGGTCGTTTCTCATCGTTTCAGCGAATATCTGGGAATCTCGAAAATAATTCTTGATGATTATCTTAGCCTTTACAATACATATACATCTAACCGAAATGAAATAAGTTTGAGTTTGAGTTGTAATCGAACTCATGATTAACTTTCCGAGCTCTAACCATACTACAATTCACCCAGAAAATGAACAAAGTACAATGCACTGAGCTTGAATAAGTGGGGCATGCGTCCAGTGGTAATTTTTCGAAGAGTACGCACTTTTAATCACTTTGCCATCGATCTTCCATTTCATCTGTTCTGCATGGCACAGATTCAGGAATTCGCGTGTTTTGGTTCCTGATTCATCTTCGGAGGAATTCTTCGCGTTTAAGCTGATTTATCTGAAATCATTCACAGCGCTCAAAGTGAAGTTAAACACACATGACTACCCGTTCTTTTAATGCTCGCCAACTTCCCACTAATGCATGTCTTGTGTATCTATTTTTTCTTGCTCTGTACTAACCTACATACTATAGCTTTCTCCTTTAGAAATAATTAAATCATTTATGTATATTATGTCCCCTTCTCTAAATCAGCTGCTTAATGGCAAGTGACAGTGGGTCTGTTTCAAAACTCTACATTTAAGAACAAAAGGAGCAAATCTTTTGAGTAATTAATTTCTTATAAGCCCTAGACATCTTTGCAAAGTTGGTCAATTACACAGGCACAAAAAAATCAAAAGTGGTCTGAACCAGAGACCAAGTCTATGTATCCTTATGTACTTTTACGCCCTGAATTTGAATTCGGAGTCAGAATTGCTCCATCACCCTCCATTTTCTTTCAAAACACGAAAAACCACCTTTAAATAGGAAAAATACAGAAAATCTTGTTTTCGGAGGATTCAAAATCAGATATAATAATATGATTGTTGGCTTAATCATATTATTGCAAAAGTTTCTCGAATTAAAACAAAAATGAACATAGCTGAAAATAATTGACTGCATAAGTTATATTGTGGTAAATGATGGTTTTTTCTAGAGAACACACGTGTGAAAGGAGAACTGATCGCATTAAAAATAAATGAAAAAAGGGTCTTGTTACTTTCGTTATATTATCATGAAAAATTCCTGAATTTAAACGATCATTCGTAGGCTCAAGCACCTTGAGAATACTCTTGGAACTAACGATGAACAGTTTACGATCTTCTTTGATTGAATGCTGCTCCCACAAAACCTTCTGCGTTCCCACGAACAAATTGTGTAATTTGTGGGAATTCCCACGATCATGAATCTCAACTGATCTCTCATCCCCGAATAACCAGTGTTAGCTCCAGAACGTACTACGTACAATTGAACTTCGAACAATGACAGAGAAAGAACATACTGAAGATGGTATCGTGAACGTAACAAGAGGACATTGAAGCTCGTTCTCTCTTTCATTTGCCCGATGAAACGCACAGCGCTAGTACCCAACGGGTGAGATGTCCCGATGACATATGCTGAACATATGAGAGATCAATTCCCCAAATTCAATCCAAATATCCCACCTTGAATTATCGAGTGTTGGCCTTTTGCGTTACAATAACTATAAACAAATCTTGCTCTGAATTTTCTGTAGCTGGAAGTTGGCAATTATGTACAGTACAATGGAAATAGATGCGTTTTTTTTTGAATTTGGAATTATGGCTCTTATTTATAAAAAATATCTTTTACTATAAAGCGAATAATATTTGTATGTATATATGTGAACTTTTTAACGAGAAGGACAATTTTGACGGAATTCTTGGAGTTGAGATGATTTGGGATAAATAACCGATTTAACGTAGCCTCATTTCCCAGAAAGATTTCTCGATCGTTTTGAATATGAGATTAAACTTATGTTATGGATATCAAAAAAGAGATAACTTAATTGTTTACTATGCGTGAATGAAAGACCACGTGAAGCAAAATGAAATGTAAAATTTTTCATATCTTCTCTTTATTACTTGACTACTGCCTATATACAAAACAAACCTATAAAATTTGAATTATCGCATTGAATTCGGTATCTGCAAAATTACCTTGTTTGTTGAGGACTGTAGTAGATAAAGCAAAATCACCGTGATGTAGTTGCTTTCGTTATCTTCAAACGAAAAAAAAAACACATAGGTCTCCCTGATGTTATACCACTCATTTGGAAAGAAATTGGTCGGCCAACTGTTGGATATATGAGACTATCGGATGAAAAACTTAAGAGAAAAAGCACCAAATATTTTCATCTTAAAATTATTTAATTAATATGACTAGTTTAGTTTTTCGCTTTCTATAAACTTCTCTGCTGTTGATTTCCCGTGGAATGACCAATCGCGTGAACTTAGGAAATCGGAAGAAAGTGAAGAATTGCGATGAGGAGAAAAGTCGAAGATTTTCGAATCGTGTTTCATGCTTGAGAGTAGTTAGTGGTCGATACTTGGCGAAAGTTCTCCCAGATCTCACACACGAGAGGCCTCTCGGCCATTCTGCATACTATGATAACGGTGTACCAGCATTATACGTTTGCGATGGAAATAGTCACACAACGAGTATCATATGTAAACTTTGGCGACTGAAGTTCCGTGGGGTATGTAAATTGACAAGTTGGATGAGCCATGTATAAGTTGTAAATATATCTTCTTCTTTTTTGTCATTTCAAGAAGGTTTAAGTGCTTAGAACATTTATGATTTGATATTTGAAAATACAGTTTTGATATATTAAGTATTATGACAGTTGGAAGAAAAGTAAATTAATTTATAATTAAATACAATCCACCAAAAGATTTCCGTGAAAAACAGTATCAATATTCCGTGGCAGAATACTTTCCAGAAATGTATTTAGGAGGAATTCCCTAGGGAAAAGCACTTTTACCTTTACTATTTCATTTCCATAAGAATTATTCTCTAGACAATTTTATTAATTCCTGTAAGGGCATTTTCACGCTGAATGAATTCGTAAATAGTTGTTTGTTAAACTGAACTCTTTTGGTAGTGAACCTCATAGTTTGCAAAATTGCAGTGGTACATCATTTTTATTTTTAATTGATATCTACGAGTTAAATTATCAAAACGTCCTTACTCTCGGTAGGTAAACAGGTTGTATTGTATTCCTTCCGTTGCACGAGACGACGAAGTTCATCATCCTTTGAAATGTAACGTCTTCTCTCTCATTCATTTAAAAAGTAGCAAATTTTTTTTCGTCCTGTTATAGGATACTCTCACTGACATACATGAATTAAACAACAGTGAATACGAAATCTCACAAGAAAATTACAAATAAATCAACAAAATATAATTGAATTTCATAAAAAATTGTATTTTTGTATGTTAAATTTGTCAGTATTGGTTTAAAAAATATTTCTGAAATTATAAAAGAATTACATCTGAAGAGTTGTGAGGTGGCGTTTTCTGGTAAAATTGTATATAATTTTTCAATCTTTGTTGTCACTTTTCTCTTACGAAAAAAAAGTCGTCAAAAACACTAGTTTGCTTTTTTTGACAGAGAATCTCAGTACTATCAAAACGTAATATCTTTCACATGTGTTTGCGCGTTGATAACTGAATTGTAGTGTTAGTGTTAGCAGCATGCTCCCTCTGCATGTGCAGTGAGAGAATGATGTACTGATCTGCTTTATTTCATACCTCTTCAGTTCTCGTTTCCTATTTTCCGTTGGTGCTCTACTAATACTGTTTTCTTGTCCTTAGTTATTGCATTTTCCAACTACCAATATTCTCCATGTGGCTAATTTTTCTGTATGAATGATCTGGCTAAGTTCTAAACAGTTTCCAGAGATTTATTAAAATAGAGAGTAGGTATACAACAATTTTCTGAAGAAAAGAGTTAAGTTTACTGTTGAACTACGTTTATACAAAAATTATTTTATATCAAGATATGAAAATGTTAATCTGTATATCCGATCTCTCGGATATCTTATCGTGTATCCTATGTGGAATACTATTGTAGAAAATTGCAAACATATTTTTATTAAGGTACATATTTTATTTCAAGAAACTTAAAACAGTATTAATATGTTAAACATTTTGAAAATAGATCCATATTTTCTCGTAGGAAACAAAATAAGTCTGTAAGTCTCTCCAACTCATCTAATTTATCTTTTACTTCGGAATGAGACCGTGCCCCTTTGAACCCCAGAAGTGGCAGCTCTGCAGTATTTTTTTGGCGAATCATCCTTCATTTTTCAAAATGAATGGGTCATGAATGAATAGCCATGTCATACTTTCTAATGGCTCGCCTGTTCTATAGCTTCGCTTTCATGCCTCATGCTCCGTTCTATATTGCTGTTGTTTTAAGCCCACTTTCCAAATTAAAAAGTTCCGAGCTTACGCAATGTTTGAAGCGTATAACTCACGCGATTGTTCTCCGAAGATCTCTCTGAGATTGATGGCAGATGCACGATATCTTACCTAAAAAATAAAATACTGATGTGTCGTGAACCAATACGAGGAATTTCGAAACAGAGGGGCTTATTTTTAGATCGGATTTCTTCTATTATATAATTAATATTTTACTATATATATTCCGAGAACTGAATAACTAATATTTGTTGATAGTTGAACTGTCATGTATCAATTATAAGAAAAATAAATCGTTTTCTCCGCCATAACTTTTACGATAAGGATAGGGGTGAAACTAGAAAATAAATACAAACTATGAGAGCAGTGTAAGGAAGTTATTACTAAGGTGTATAACGTAATCTCTTGTTGGAAGTGGTGTTTTATCTCGTTTCAGCCCTCGTAAAAAAATCTAAATTTTTTATACTTCAGTTGGCTTTTCAACGTATGACTCTAATTTTCTAATTGTTTAGCTTAGACTTGAAAAGTTTTGACGCAGTATAATGTATTTGCACGATGCATTACAGCTGTTGTAAGAGGATAAGAATGGATTTTCTTTTGTTAATGCTATTATACCGTAATCGGTTCCTCACGTTACATGTAAGAGTAACATAACACTTGTGACACATGTTACAATTCTGTTATCTCATATTTCACCCTCTGCAAAAAGAACATTTCTTGTTGATTAAATAAGAAACTATTAAAATGGACCTAATGAATTGACGTGCGTGTTGAACGAATACTTGAAACCGGAAAGGAATAGAGAACAAGAGAGTTAATTACTCCTTGCTGTTGCGTATGGGATGTATGCACAGCACAGCTCCGTGGGGAATGGTGATTCAGTACCCGCAGTATGCCACACAGACGTCATGGATGGCTGGCTGTTCACGAATATTATTAGAATGATTTATACTGCTGTTATCATCCCGATCAATATTACATGAAGTATGTGAGCACGTAATGAACGTGCTTCTAGAAGAAAATTATGTTGCGCTCTAAGATTATTTCAGATGGTGTTTTGAACTGGGATCGCTTTTGTTTTTATTTTTCAGATCGAAATTGGTTCGACAATCGAAATTGGACTGAAAAGATTTCATTTTGACCCAAATTTTACAATATATGTGTGAGAATAGGAAAAGTGGGCATACGATCACTATGGTAAAAGGGAATCAAACTGAATACCTTCGAGTTAATAAATGTGTGACATGAGATAAAAGAACAAATGGTGCAGTGATAAATAATTCCTAGACTATGCAAGTACAGATACGAAAAATCAAATCGCCAGTAAACTTTTTGCTACTATTCACTTAAGACCTCAAATGAAATACATGATCGAAATCGTTTAGAGAAGTCCCACAAGAGTGGTCTCTTACTTGAACTCTCTCAGGAGCGACGATCTGTGATTGGATATGCAATTTCTTTTCGTTCTTCTTTGTATGATTTTTTTCCGGCGTCTCATTTATACAGTGCTCTTTTTCGAACATTTCAAAGCTCTTGAATTGCAGTAGTCTAACAATCCGTAGAAAATATAGTTAGAGTGATGTTTATACGCCCCCGTTCTTACTGTACCATCAAGCGGCAAGACGCAAAGACATGGGTAGAGCTAATTGAAAGGCCGTTTGTTACAATTAAAATTTAATTTCAAATTGATAACAAATTATGAAACAAGTAGTACACAGTTCAGTTACGGTTCAGTTTCAGTACGGAAAGTAGTTTTTGTAATGATATTTCATTGTGGCAATTGGTTAAGTACGAAATGAATATCAACAAAAAGTTTTAGGAATAACAATTTAATAATAATAATAGTAAACCCTAATGTTTAAAAAAGTAAAAAAAATGATTATAGTTCAAATCTCTTTCAGAAGATAAATAATATGACGTCTTTGAGGTTGCCTGCCTCTGACATGGCTGAAACCCTGCATTATGACTTGGTCACTTGCTGAGTAGGTTTGTGATTTGAGCCCATCATGTCTCGAACGTCGCTGCATAATTGGAAGGACAACGCCGGAATGTGATTACAGATGATCACTGTGCGTCGCGTCGCGTTCGCGTGTTTCCTCCTCCGGCGTCGAATGCTCTAAGCGCTCTCTTCCGGTGTTCTCGCTCAGTCGCGTGGTCGTGAACCCGCAATTTGCTCTCACAAGAAACAGAGTCACCTCTCACTCGCACGAAGACTTTCGCTTTTTGTGGATGCACAATCTGTGCGACCTAGAGGCGAGGAATGAGAGAAATGAACGACGGTCCAACGAAAGGGAAAATACTCCATTTCATTCTTTCGGAATGCTTGTAGGAAAGGCGCTTAACATTTACGCTCCGACATATATTCTTTATTTCTCTAAATATTTTTTTCTTCAATGCTCCTAATCTAATCTTAACTCATGTTCACGTGATGAGGTAGTAGTGGTGTAGATCAATCTTAATTCTACATATGGATAAAATATCTGAATTCTAATGAACGCGCTTCGAACGCCCTACTGTGGATAAAATTATTATGGAGTTTGAACTATTAAAAAATTTGATCGCAAGTTAGCAAATAAACTTATATTATATTAGAATTAGTGTTACATTGCCGCAACAGCAGCGCGAAACTCATTTAAGGAGCTTTGATATTGCAATGTGACTGTAGTGCCGCGGAAACCTCCGAGCAAACTTGTTATTTTAATGTTTGACATGTGCTCTTCTGATTATAAATAATATAATGAAATTCTCTGACTTACTAGCCATGATCTAGCCCACCTGACGATGTCTCGCATTAGAGACGTAACGCTTTGTTGTTTTATTTTATTTGCTTGTTGATGTGATTATACAAATTGTTTTTCTCCAAATTATGACATGTGAACTTCCTTAATTTGATACAAAATTGAATAGTTTGCAAAAGAACATTTCTGGGGTGTTTTATTCTGGGAATTGAAATTACACGTGGTCTCAAAACGGTTATAACTGGGAAAGAAAGAAATCACCGAAACTGTATCTTAATATTCGATGAGTAATACTGTATACAGATGACGAATAGACATGGAATTCCTAAAACAATTTTATCAAATTTACGTTTATCAAAATCTCACGACCGAATGTAGCGGCTACTCCAGGTATAGTGTCGTCCCCGTCCCGCTGCACCTTAAGTTTCCATTCGTATTTTTACCTACTTTTTCTATTTTATCGATTTTAATTGTTTTGTTTTAAAATTCATGAAAATTGTACTTTTGTAACTTGTTTGATTATAATTTCTTAACTTAATTAACACGAATTAACTAGTGTTTTTAACTAGTGGAAAACGAAGATTGGAACTAGTTTATTGATTCAAAGTCCTTGGTTGGAAATAATTGTGAACAACTGTTAATATTAAGATAACTAAAATTTTGCCTTTGGTGTTTTGTATGTAATTTATTTATACTTGAAATCGAGGGAAATTAACATTTTTAAAGCATTCAAGGTTCTATTAAATTTAAAGCATTTTAATGATTTATATTTATACATAAATATATACATTGCAATAATATATTGCCAAATATAAGTTTATTAGATTATGTCTTTTCTCATCAATACAGTTGCCATCGATCGTGTTCACTGCATCAAAATCGATAATATATTTGTTGCGTTTCGTAACATACCGCTTATAATCTTACGTATCACTCATCCACTTTGTAACGGATGGTTTCACAATGTTACGCAATAATCAGTCATCCGAAGTGTCTACAAGCCACGAACTCCGAGATACCCCTTTTTTATTTAAAGCACACCAAACCTCCAACGGTTGGTCTGAGTCAGCAATCTAGAAGCTTTTGCCAGTAGTAGATTTATGAGACCACAGATAGCACTAGTATCCATATATTACGTAAATTCAATTTCAAGTGTAATAAAGATAAATTAGAGATATTAAGTAAACTCTGTGTATGAAAATCTGTATAAATATTATTCCAAACATAATTTACATTAAGGAAAGGTATCATGAAACCAATCGGAAAATTAATGAAATAAGCATAATGAAAATGCATCAATTGAAAAGGCAGTATTAAAGCCCTAAATATTGTAAATAAATTTGTATAAATATCTATTCAAAGCAATCGCAATCTGTGTGCTCCAACGTCCTAATTTATTAAATATTTGTTCAAATCCAAGTTTGGTAATTATGTAAGCATTAACGAGAATAGTTACCCACAAAGAATGTAAAACACATCAAATTAATGTTGTATTTGTTTAAGGTATTTTTCTTCCAATTATAATCGTTTATATGTTCATGCTTAACTAGAGTCAATTGTAAAAGTACAGTCTATTTTCAGCTTTCACAATATTCATTTGTAGCAGGTAATTTATTATTTATTTTGTATTAAACTTTTTTGTTTATTTTAAAGCATTTTCTTTATGTCTACCTTTCAAGGTAGTGGTCCTCCGGAAATTTAATTTACCTGCCATCCCCATTATACGGAATATAGAGTTATTGCTAGAGTTATAGAGCTACCCGACAATGTTAACGTGGCAATCACACCAATATTTTTAATATGATAATCGTATGTATAATTTTAATATGACATAATATTCAACTTATATCAACTATAAAGTTCTTCTATTTGTATGAACTGGAATGATAACAACTGGAGCAACCGTCGACCTCTTTCTTCCTATGCTAGTGATCGCTTGATATTTGATTAACCGCATAGGCGAAGTATTGGGTTTGGTTGTTTCTCCAGATATTAAATTTTCAGGTTTAGCAATGTTAATAATTTAATATTAACACCCTTAAGTTAAGGTAGTGGTTGGGATTGGAAGCTCATTCAGATAGTATGACATGAATTTACTGCGAGTTATGGCGAAAGTAAGAATAAAAATACACTATCATAACATAAGATTTAAACTTTCTTTACACATATTATTAAACATTTGAAATATCGCTATAATAATAAAAAATAACATGCGAGAACTAGAAGACAAACGGAGAGTCAAATGTAACCCTGTGTAAACTACTCCATTACGCATGGACCAGCAGAGTACGGTTCGTCACCATTTGGCTAGCGTGCTCCATGATTTGCAGTCAAGAAGAACAATTGCGTAGCGGCAAAGCAAGTATCAACTTGGCCAAAGAAGCGGCATCGTAGATAATCTTGAAGCGGTAGTGTTAGTAACCCCCGATCAGAAGTGATTATATTCATGTGTTTCAAAGATTCGGAGGAAAATCTTGTCGGACCCTCAGATGCTCAGACATTTAGAGATGTAGTGAGAACATGATGTCTCGCCGACCAGGGGCGTTCCCTCCCTGGGTAATGGAGCACTCAGCCCATGGTCCTACTGCAGAGACCACATGTTGTTGTCTCTAACTTGGACCTCTAGAAAAAATTGATATAATGGGACACGTGCTGACCGGTCTTATTCCAACGCTGGCTGCCATGTGACAATATCAAATACTGTAAAATTGATCTTTGTCGATTTTGACTAAATGAGTCTATGTACTGGTGCTGTGACAATCTAATAGACACTGTCATCTCCTGGCCGGCTGGAACCACGGCTGGCAAGTTCGATATGAATTTTTGTAACGAGCATTCATTATCTTTTGTCATCTCCTTTATAAAGCTTATGGTGGCACTGGACTGCTTACTTTACAGCTCTATAAATAGTGCAAAAACAACCTTTTAATAAAAACAATTCTCAGATAGGAAACTTTAAAATCCCGTACTCATTTGATATGGGCTGTAGTGTATCATTTACCGTAAAATTGTATTTTGTAAATTATGCAAACTACGTCCTGTAGCGCCCAGCAAAAATAGTTGATTTTTTAAATTCAACTTACAATTCCGGAATATGTGGTAGACAGACTTCCGAGAACTGGTTAGATGAAACCAGTTCCGATGTAGCGAAACGTGTCTCTGTCCTATGATGTAGTATGAGGTCACTGCTCCTACCCGGTAGCCGCATTAAGTATGTGAATGGTAGGAGGCACGCGTGGTCATAGTACACGGACGCACGTGTAGGGCGTAGGTCGATGCGTGCACGACGGCGCAGAGAAAATTGACTTGATGACCTACAAGGACCGCAGCACTTTCGAATGTGATCCAGCTGATCTCACGCTCATTGTTGTCTACGCCTTGATCCTTTATCATACGAATGGTTGGCAGAGCCAGAGTATTTCGAAATTCCCGCATACCATTCATTTCCTATGTATGATTGCCTTATAAAGAGGGGGGAAATAATTCGGCCTTTGTTTATTTCTGCTTTCATTCCTGTCACATGTTCGTGTTCAATATTTAGAATATGAAATTAAGCAAAAAATAAATAATTATTTCCACAGCCTCATAAGGTTACGTAACACATTTTGTTCGGGTAAACGCACAGGAAACTGAGATTTTATTGTGAATGCGCTATATAATTACTAACAATGTGTTTAATTTTCGTGTAGTTAAATAACTCGCGTTAAATGAATAACAAGGTTGTAATTGTTCATTAAACCGCTCTTTTACTTTGATGAAAAGAGTTTGGAAAACCTTAAAATGTCGACGAAAACAAATGTAGTACTGAGTGACCATACGAGTAGGCATTGCTCTAAGAACATACCGCACGGAACAAACATAGCATAAACGAATGAGTGTACAATTGTTTTATGATGTAATGGATTCCCATTTGTTCTCTGAATAAAGAACTTTCTGTAATACAATGTCTTCACTACATTGCTGTATGTGCTGATGACTTATCCAACTGTAATCATGATTTTTAAAAGTGAAATAACTTTCACTGTTGTTTGGTCACCACCTCGTACAACACTTATATGTTAGTACTTTATCTCTTATTCTGACTTCCTGTTAACACGTAGAAGATCCAAGTGCAAGAAACGTAACGCTCATGCGTAAAATACTTCTACGGTTCACGGGATTCTTAATTGTTTCATAGAAATTAATACATTCACTCATTTTTAAAAAAATTATTGGTGCTTTAGGGTTCGCTTTTATTTTCTCTTATCAGCTCTTGAACGATTCTATTGTTCTCTAATTCGTATTAATCACTTATCACTTTACGAGATGAAGACATGCTGAACTAAAGTGATGTGGACTCACCCAATGTACGCTGCTGCAAACTTTCAATCACTTTAGCTTTCGTCCGAAATTTCTCATTTTCAAAGAACTCTTCAAGTACAACAGAAAGTACTTTTTTTATTTCACGACATATTAAATTAGTTTTATTGACGATGCTTTATGATAATATTTTCGAGTTCCGATTCGAAAGATTTATGTTATTCATTTCATACTTATTTTGTTTCGTTCTTAACAATTGGTTTTCTCAATTTTTGAAATAGCAAATTCTTGAGATAATATGATTCAAATAGCTTAATGAAATATCTCCACGAACTTTGCCAAGTTGACAATTCCTTAGTCCTTTATATCCCTATCTGTAATTTAAATAGCTTCTAAAAACTTATTTTATTCGTTTCATTTAACGAATTGTCTCTTGTTAACGAAGGAGAAAAATTGATTGTGTAGCAGTTTCGTATTCGTATTTCGGATTCAGCACCCGGTTGATGTTCAGGGAAAGAAAGTAGAACAGAGCGCGAATGATGGAGAAAGAATAGTCTGATGATGTTCTTTATTCTAAAGCACTTATTCGTAAGAAATCTAGCTCTGAAAGTTAAGGCGATAAGGAAACGACTGACTTCAGCAAAACTTTTTATGTTTTCTGAAGAAAATGACGTTTATAATGAATTATATCAGTTAAAGAAGTTTGAAAGGAAGCTGCACACACAAATTTAGTGTTTAAAATAACTCCGAATTAAAGTTTCTGCACTGCAGCATACTGTTGTGGAATAAGTGATAAGTGTTTTGGAATAAGCATAAGTTTTGGTTGAAGTGATGTTGTGGTTATTTTGTGGTGATGATGTTTAATTATGGTTGCAGAGAGCCCTGGCGAAGACTTAATAAAAGTGGAAAAGGGTGGCGTTCTGATGAATGATTTATTGTGGTCTGAACTCATATCCTTAAAGATTTTACGAAAACATCTTATGAAAAAAAATCATTTGATTTTTCTCTCCTAGGGTTGATAAAAGACCTTTGAAAACTTTTGAAAACTGCTTTATTCCAACATTGTCCCTGAAAATGTTATGAATCATTAACTTTTATCTGTAACTTGTAGACTTCAATTTCAATCTATTATGTCAGGATGCGGAAGTCTTGTTTGATAAAGTCTAATCCTATGATAAACTGACCTCTTTTTACTCGGTTCAACAAGAAACAGAGACTCATCCCGAGACCCGGGGACGCTCTTTAGTCTTTAGTCGTGTGACCGAGCACTCGTTTCCTTAAATTTGTCTTGAGGGAATATATTGTGAGAATTATTCATTGAATATTGGATCGTTTGACGGAGAATAAAATTAATAAACAACAATAGGAAAAGTTGAAATAGATATTGAATTGAAATTTAATTTTTACATATCTGTATAATTCGCTTCTCGCGCTGGAATTTTTACTCCCAGACTTCATTTAGGACTCAGCCCTTGGAAGCTCACCTGTGGAAGTCTCAACCCAGCGTAGATCCAGACATGTTCCGAAGTTCACCCTTTATGAAAGGGCAGACGGTATTTCTCCCGTGTTTGCATCAACAATTCATCAACAGTTTCAAGGCTGTCGTACATAAAAAGTTTCCGTTTACCAAAAATGATTTTTTTCACTTTTTGGATTTTTTTTTGTTTATTCCACTTCTTTTCATGAATTAATTTCAACATTTTTATGTCTGAACGACTACTAGACGTTTGTGTAAATTGTGACTACCCCAACAGTTAAACATAGGGACTTGAGAAAGGTGACTAGAAAGAATATTTTTTGCAGTAAATTAAACAAAATAATTGCTCAAAATGACTTACGTCTCAACGATTAGAAATTATTATAGCCAATTCATTTAACCGGGCCAATCCATTGATTGTTAAACATATTAACTTACTATATTTCAATTAAATTTAAAAAAATCATGGACGATGTTATTGACTAACTTTAAATTACTCTTCCGCTAATTTAAATCCGACGCAGGTAATCACGAAGAAGGAGGATGTGATTCTCTAGGACTGTCACTCAGTAGACAGTAATCTCAGAGCCATCATTCTCATAACAAAGCCAAGAATTTGATAAAACCTATTCATTCGTGAAATCAAAAGAGACGTCTCTTCTTCGGGAAAATATATTTTGCGGGGTACATTCCTCTCGGATGAAAATTTGAATATACTACAGGTGCGTCACACTAAGCCGATCGTATTGATGCTCGACGAAACAGCGATGTATACGGAACCGATGGCTTCGGTTCCCTAGCAGTGGCGGTAAAGGTCAGAGATACTCGCGGGGTCTTGAGATACAGAAGACAATGGCAAGCCGATCGGTATAATGTCAGTGCATCTTAATGCCCAGAAACGAAAGCAGATGAGCCTCCACCTCTGGGGCAGGTATGAGTGCGCCGTGTGCGTAAAGATACAAAATATAAATAATCCTTCTAGAAGATAAAATTAGTAACAGACAAGGCGGCCCACAGTCATTGGTCAAATAGGTGAATCAGCCATTGGTGATGAAAAAATGTACATAAAGGGGAATGTTCATGATGTTTATGAAGATGATCATGCTTGAGGTTCATTCTCATTCAAAACCAGTAACCAACAAATACACTACTGGAAAATGAAAAAAGAAGCCAATGAATTCGTGGACACACCAGAAGGAAATTTTATTGACACATTGTCGAGGACGTATACAACAAACGATCACACCGACAGAACCATACGCATATGAGCATAGTCGACAGGGCATGCGAAATGTCAGAGCTAGTACCCTGTATACTCTCCTTTTGCAGCAATGCAGGCTATAATTCTCCCATGGAGACGATCGTAGAAATGACGAATGTAGTCTTGCGGAATGATGTGCCATGCAATTTGTACCTGATGCCTCATTTGGGACATTTCCTGCCGGTCTTGCGCAATATGACGTTTCATCCAGTCCCAAACATGCTCAATGGGGGACAGATCTGTGGATCGTGCTGGCCAAGGTAGTTGATGCACAGCTTGGAGAGCAAGTTGGGTGGCACGGGCTGCATGTTGACGTGCAGGAAAACTACATCGCTTGTTGGTGCACGAACGGTAGCACGATTGGTTGTTTTGGATGTACCGTGCACTGTTCAATGTTCCCTCTACGATCACCAAAAGAGAACGGTAATTGTAAGATATGGCTCCCCACACCATCACGCCAGGTGTTGGCTCTGTGTCTCTGTCTTATACACTCCAGACGTTGGCACGACGCCACACACGCATACGACCGTTATTGGCACCAAGGCAGAAATCACTGAAGACAACAAATCGCCATTCGTCCTTCCATAAACGCCTATCGCAACACCACTGGAGGCGAGCTGCACGATGTTGGGGCGTGAGCGGAAGACGCCCTAACAGCACGCATGATCGAAGCCATGCTTCACGGAGACGGTTGCGAATGTTTCTCGCTGACACCCCCGGAGCAACAGTGCCCCTAATTTGTTGTGAAGTCGCGGTGCGGTCCGATACGGCACTTCGTAAGATGCGACGGTATTGGTGTGCATTTGTGCATCGTAGCTGTCCGGACTTAGGCAGACGGGCACATGCTCCTTCTGCTGACCACCGACGACAACGATGCACTGTGGAGACTTCTCGCCTCACGTGTTCCGCATTTCTGCGGTAAGACCACCCAGCTTCCTGAAGACCCACTATACGCCCTCACTCAAACTCCATCAATTGCACAAACGGTGGACGTTTATGCTGCGCGACATGCTAATAATGCAGACACAGACGGAGGTCCGTTTGGCAATGCAAACTGGCTGCTACTGGCTCCGAAGGTCAACAACTGCTGCAAAGCTTGCAACATCCACGGATGATAACGCGATTCCTGGTTTGCCCGCAGCGCTGCGCTTTTGATCATCGCATTAACTGTCCTCTCGTAGGGTTTGTGCAACTTTGGTATTTTTCAGTTTTTTCTTCATGATGTTTTTTTTATTTTCCAGGAGTGTATAATAAATATTTCTTACTTTTAAAAATTTATTTTCTCGACCCAGCCTATCTGACGAAAGATAAGGTAAGTCTACCCAGTAGAGTCAACCAACCCATCTTACCATACTACTTACGTAGATATATAACATAGTACTCATATATGTAAATCTTTATAAAATGACGCGTGATTGACTGTCAGTTGAATCCTTGACTTAAGTACGTCTACGAATCATTCCTGATTGTTATTCATCTATTGTACGTATTTATATGTAAGTTTGACTTCTACTAAAATAGTACTCAATTCCTTGAAATTAAGCTAATGTGTAAAAATATTGTTTTGCTTTGCATCGTTTCTATCTTGAGCCATTCTTTCCTTGAGCCTTATGAAGTTAGAACAAGATATCTTATAATCTTATTTTGGCACTCTACCTGATAAACAACATTATATTCTTATCGCCATCAATAAATTAACATTTTGTTTCTGAATTAATAACATTACCCTCATTACTTTGCTTTCCTTCCAACTATTCGTCGTCTCATAAAATAAATCTGAACAATACATGTAATTTCAACTTCGTGAAGTGCTAGTTAACCAATCGAAAATGTTTATGCTTGGAAGGAGAAAATGTACATTTTCAAAATATTGCTACAATGGACATTTTCAAATATTGGTACAATACAAAATTTACTAGATCTCAACTCTACAATCCGCTCACAATAAAGGGGAGCGAAACCGATTTTGAAGATTTTATTAATGTTATTAATTTCGATTGCATGGGTTATCAAGAAGTGTTGTTATGGAGTTTTCCGTGAGTGGACGAGACCTCACGTGTTCCTGAGAGCGTGCATGTTGCGAGAGGTGAGTGTGGCTGGGCTGTCGACCGACCAACATGTTCCGTCAGACCCCGGGTGGGGGGGGGGGTGAGGGTTATAGGACGACGGAGAGGGGCGAGGACCCGCGAGTTGCGTTTGAGGAAGGTCAGCGGCTGAACGGCTTGTGCCCGGGTCACGCCCTCACGGCACCAGTGTTGCCAACCCTTTCGCAGCTCACACTTATCGTCTGTCCCGATGGCTTTCTTGCACAAGCAGATATGCAGAGGACAATCGGGATGTAGGTCGCGAAGGAAACTCTTGATACGAGTTTTGCTCAGCACGCTCCTCGAGCAAATTTTTCAGCAAAAAATAAAATAAAAATAGTGAACGAAAAGTATTTATTACATTTTCTTTTATTAAATCGAGAAACATTTATATTTCTCCTTAAACTGATTGTATTAATTTTAAAAAAAATATATTGAAGTGGAGAAAATGTTGAAGTTTAAATAATTTTTGCTTTGGATCTTGAGTCTTCTAACTTCACCTGCAACTGTTAATAAAGAATTCAACAAAAAAAGTCAGTACAACCTGAGTCTTATAAAGTCTGAATCAGGGAATACGAAACGAGGAAGAAAAGTAGAATACGCAGTATTAGCCTATAATGATGATTCCTAGAAGAAATATTTAAATGTAACAAGATGTAAAAATTATTTTGGAACGCTTTACAATTATACCTTTATAGATTTGAAATATCTAGTTCAACTTTGTCAATTATTTTTATGGAATACATTTTTTAATATTTATTCTCATTTCTATGTTGTCACCATCGTTTCCGAATCCGTGCGGAGACAGGAAGAAGAAAGCAAGTTAAAAATGGATGTTTCATATTTGACTTAGTCATGTGCATTTGATAGTACTTTTTATTCTGTTGTTGTATTTGTAAATGGGAAATGTAGCGTGCTATTGAAGCTTATCTACATTGAGCGATAGGAGTTGGGTGTTAGGCTATTGTTAGTAGGTGGACCGCGTAGTTGGTATACCAACAACTTGGCCCCCGTGGAGGGGTTAGTAGAAGTAGTTAGTAATACGTAGTTAGAGTTATTGATACCAGGAGGAGCTGGATTGAGGAAGGAATGTTTGGTTTTCAGTAGTCACAGCTATATGAACTGTCACAGCTTTTGACATTAATGTTAAAAACTAAAAAATCGGGAATCGAACTCGGGATGATTTGGTTATGAGCGGCAACACTGCTGCCTGTGCCACTGGTGGGGCCTGATAGTACTTAACAATTAACTGATGTACAAATGCGAGTAATAAGCGAAAATTAAATCGTGCGTTCACCGTATCTCTCCATGCGTATTCCATGGCGTATTGGAAGCATCTTCGCTCACTAACGTACTGGTGATCGCAAGTTCGATCCGTCGTCTGACTAAACTGGGTGAGGTTTTCAGCTGTGGTTTTTCTCACTTATTCCAGACCTATAACGGTTCGGTACCGAAGATTCTCCAGAAACTCAACAACCCAGTTCCTTCGCCTGAATCATGTGGAAAAGCAAGTCTGATGTCATGTGCCTGAACCTCCCACGTGATGAAAATAAGACGTGAAATAACGTAATAAAGTTTCTGGGACAGTATTGTAGGCGGAATACTGTCGCTAATACGCTAGGAAGGATCTCTCACATTTTAGCGATTTAAGTAAGAAAATTGGAGGAAGTGAGGAAATATTTGCATGATAATTAAATGAATGAGTTCCCACTCATCGGTTCACGTCACTACATTAAGGACTATCATGGAGAGTTTTGTAATGTGCATTTCTTAGACGTAATATTCTTTTTCTGTTCTCAGAAAACTTAAACATAAAATTCAATTTTTGTAAGAAGTCTACTGGGTTTCTTTTTTCTAAAATTTTGGTTGTGTAGAAACGTATGAAAATTATTTCTGATACTCACTCAATCTGCACGAAGTTTATAATTCTGAAATTACAATGGAAGATTGGATGTTTTCAATTACTCCTTACAACTTCACGCAGGAACGTAAGAGTTCTCTGAACTGGTTACTCTTTAATACATCACCGCCAATAAATAACACACATTTGACGTATAGGTTTTCAACCTACTCCACAAATATCGTCCCTTTTAAGTAAATAGAAGTGCCTGATTTCGATGTGTTTTGTCCATATTGAATTTTATACGGAGACGCATCCTTCAGAATATTTATCGTGCGCTGACGTTGCATTTGGTACAAAATCCCTTATATACTGTTATTACTTAAGCTCATCAAGGATAACATTTCAAATTTCCTTTTCGTATGTAATCTTTATCTAAGCAGACTTCAATTTTTTGTTCCTCTTGAAAAAATTGCTTAAACGCTTATAACGCATATAAGTGCTTCTAATCGTCGTCAGTGTGTTTATCAATACCTATAGCTTATATAATTTCGATTCGCGGTTCGTTTCCGCTTGAGAAAAATAACGTGACCTAATGTAGAAGAAAACATTGCAGAGAAACCCGGGGTTGAGGGCAACACCAACTGCGCATTGACGCTGTATTCTTTTGCTTGTGGATGACGGAGGTTCTCTTATACAGGAAGGTGCTCACACCTATTTTGGAAGCTCAGTCCAGTAATTACAAATGAATAATGGAAGGGAACGACTAAGCATTACCCAAGCGGCATGAGAGCTCCTACGTATTGAGATATAACTGCGAGACAACACATACTAATTTAAGATGTTGTACTTACTAGCATCACCTTTCATTCAGTCAGAGAACGTTTTCTATCATTTTCTTCAGTTTACCTATTTATTCTTTACGATTTTAAATGTAGAAGGAAAGTATTTTACGATAAGTGACGTTCTCCTGGGTGACTGACTTACACTCATTCATTAGCGCAGAGAGAGAAAAAACATAAGATAGAACCTTGAAATATTGACGGACTGTTGCTGTATCTCACGAACTATGTATCATGTTATATTAAGACATCACGGTTATTTTATGTACACGTGCTATTTTTGTCTACACCAAATTACGGAGAAGGGTAAACCGTATCGTAACGAAAGTTCCAGTGCGAAAACGCACAAAAAGGTTTTGAGAGATCTTCCCTCCTGAACAAATTGGATTCTGAAAATTTTGCGATCTTATCCGACGCGTGTGTGCGCGTACAGGATTAATGCGTAAGCTGTCATCCAAAAACGTCCGATAAATCGCGTCAACCTAAAATTTAAAAGTATGAAATTCATTATGGTGCGATTTATGGATCGAAGAGCATCGGGAGGTCCGTCAAGGATTACTTTTGAGGTAAACAAAAGTTTGTATTTTGAGAATATTTCCTTTCGCACGATGTCTTTTCTGAGTGTCAAAATCGAAAAATTCTTATATAAATAATACATCTCATGAACGTGAGCGTGAATATTCGTTGACAAATGGGAATGTCATTTCCAAAAGTCTATTGATCTGTCAAACTATCGATCTAATTTTAAATGTGAATGGTGTTATATATCCATATGACAATTCGTATGAAAATTAAGTAATTGTTGTATGACCAGATTATTTAACTTACTATTCAAACAGCTGGAGCTAGTGGCAGCTATGGGGAATTTGAGAACAAAATCGAAGCCAATCTAATATAACTTATCTTCGTGAAAGTAAGCTATGCAGCGAAAGTTCTTACGGTCTCTGAATACGATAACGTGCGATAAGCATCATATGAACATGTTACAGATACCAAAAGAACGAAAACCCGGACACGGGATTTTCAGTACTTGAATATTCCAGCCCTGAATTTATTGAAAAAGAAATTGCGTTCTAATAATCGAAACATGTTTACGAAGTACTAAACAAATATAGGTTGTTTTACTTGAGTGTTCGAATCGTGTTAATGTATTATTATTCACATGTACTATAAAAATATACTTATTGATCAAAAGGCGCTTTCATCGTTTTAAAGCAGTTTTCCTTGTAGTTACAAGAATCAAAGCTGAAATCGAATTAATAAAACAACATATAGCAAGTACATAAACAAATGCATTCTTCTTTATGTATTATACTAGTACACGTCCGCCAATGAATGTTCAACCATATGCCAGGATTAATGTTAAAATATACTACCAAAACACTTACGTATTCTTTCACTGGAAAGGATTTTCAACATCAATTGTGAAAACAATGACATCTATCTCTTTGACCTCCTCTCCCTAGTTCTAAACGTTTGTGTCCCGTTCCAAACACCTTTCCCTGCGGGACACCAGAACATGTAGCATCGAGAAACACGCAAGTTCTTTTGCTGTTCCCTTACACGCCATCGGGACAACTGCCTTTTAGCGTTTGCTCGTTACATCGTAGATCCTCATTTCTTGCGTTGTGAAGCGGAAATTGTTGGTAACTTGGAATTTTTTGTTGCAACCCACGGCGCTCCGTCCACGCTGGTCTTCCTTTTATTAGACTGGTTATTAAGCTCATTTCTTTGTTGCGAGCTATATTAGACCATTATGTCACGTAAATGGATTTTTAACTCCAATTTCAAAACAATTTAAGAAAGAAATATGACACTTCTCAACTTCGTTCTTCCATGAAAAGTTACTTGTTTTCTCTCAATACTTCTGTAAATATTGATGCATGTACAATCGGAGCATATAAAATGTGCAGAGAAAGTTTTTAATGATAAGATATGTACAGAACGATTTTGACTCGTGTATTTGTTAACATATTCCTGAAGTGAGTATGGTAATGACATCTAGTTCATCTGCACCGACTGTGTGGAGTGATTACGAAGTCGAATGCAGAAATGCCATTCAAATTTCATGGCATGTAGGATTTCCTGACCTTTCTGATGGTTCTTCCAATTCACTTTCAGATATAATTATACAAAATTTAATGTATTTAATAAAAAACTACTATTCTTAATATATAAAGATTACAAATAAATTTGACATTTCTTCAGGATCTTTTGTTCATGTTCTTTAACAGGTTTTTTAAAAGTGAAGATTCGTGCTGCAAGAATAAATTTTTACCACAAAATCTTCAATATAAGTATGATATCGTGGATAAAAAATTACATTATTAACCGATGGAAATTCGAGAGCATTATGTCAAAATGCCGACACGCCATGTTCGGAGTTAGAGCAATTGTTAAATTCATCACTCAATGATGTTCACAATTTTTTCGAAAATAAGTATTAAGATGTAATTTGATGTACTGATTGGCAAATTTGTTCTTTGTTATTGCGGTATCCGAATGGACAATGAAGGTAAATGGAACCCGATACATGAAGGTCAGAACATAGTTAGGATCAATGGAAAGAAAGTAATATAGCTGTTTAGATATTTTGATTTTGAACTCTTTGTATTGAAATATAGTGTAATAAGCATACACACAATGATTTGGCATGTCATAGTTTTAAGTATAAATAAAAATAGTAAAATGTCAGTGTCTAAAAATGTGTTATTGACACAATAATGTAATTTTGTTTGAATGTTCAATATACAGAAACTAGTTTTAAGAAATGTGAGTGAATTTAGAATTGAGCATCGCAATAAAATAAGTGAAGCTGGGGTCTGAATGAGAATCGAAAAATTTTGGAATAGGATTTTGGAAATTTCAGGTGTTCTTATCTGTAACCTTGCATTGTGCCTCTTGTGCTATCAGTCCTCTGTATCACTCTTCTACATTCTGTTCCCAGATTCCTCGGGGTTAAGTTCTTTTATTGAAAGTGAGTGTCTTACACAGTCCCTTTTTGTTTACCCTACGGATAAACTTCATTTCGGAAGCAACTGCTCTCCATTCTTTTATTGAAAGGTAGACTTTCTGTTGAGATTTCATACAAAGCGCGTTAAATTTTTCTAACATAGATTTTTTTTCCTATCCTCATGTTCAAAGCATTATTGAAGACTTGGTAGTAAATTTTGTTAGCCTATTCAGTTCTGTGATTTATTTCGGCTTTGTGTCTACCATTCTGAAATCATTGTATCGATATATTTCTAGGTCGCCACTTATTCTATTAGCTTAAATTTTCCAGAAAACTTAAATTTTCTTTCTGTCCCTTCCTATTTGGTAGTATAGTGATCGGAACATCACTAATAAGTACTCAATAGAACAAGAGAATGAGCTTTAAGTCAACTGTTACTGGGCCTCCGTCTGTGGATGGAGCACGCTCTCTGTGGCCGCGGGGGTGGGGTGGGGGAAGAGACGTTTACGAAGAATACTATAACAGTTTTATAACGGAGCACGGATGAAGCTCTGGTTCCAAACCAGCTTGCAGCACGTTCTAACCAGGGCGAAGATATTCGTGATGATTCCTTACGATTCGCATGTTTGTTCATCGAAGCACATCGGGTTCACTCGCACTTCCAGTTAAGCACTACTCTCTTGATAAAAAATACTCGTGAATCACTTATTGTATAAAAGAGTGGAAATAGCTTTTCCCTCGAGTTAAAGGAAAAATGTTCCAATATTTTACAGTTTCAAACGGTACTTTAATCGTATATTTGAATCCTCGTTTCTTCTCGTTCATAAGTGAACGTTAATCAGATGCATTTTTAATACACAATCGTAACAATCTCCGACGAACTAAAACGTTGTTTTACAAAAATGAGATTTGACTATACTCCAAATGTATATATGATGGTTTTGACCACGACTCGTGATCTATTAATTAATTCAACGTGACATAGTTTCATTATCCTAAAATCTGATTTATAGTATTATTCATATTATCAGAAAATTATGACGGCTCTAGTACACCGAAAATTGTTTATTCAATTCTAATTCCGAACTTAGAAAGTAATTCAGTATACCTGTAAAAAACATTGTTGGAAGAGATATAAAAGGCTCTTAAAGAGTAAACAATGGATGAAAGATTTATAAGTAATAGAGAGCAAATAAG
Organism: Laupala kohalensis; assembly: GCA_002313205.1. Lineage (NCBI taxonomy): Eukaryota > Metazoa > Arthropoda > Insecta > Orthoptera > Trigonidiidae > Laupala > Laupala kohalensis. The sequence goes on along the minus strand of NNCF01129128.1, from coordinate 132,924 downwards.
TTGTTGACTAAGCAATGAGAACATCTCTCAAGATAAATACTTTCTAAAGAGCGATAAGTGTAGAAAGTTTAGCATCGAAAATTAGATTGGTAAATTGGCTCGAGAGCGACATGAAGTCGACTTATCTCATTGAGATTTCTCCAATCCAATTGGGGAAATACTCTCACACTCCAAAACATTCCCTTCCATTGGAGTTGTCATTGAAAACGTGACATCTGAGTCATCAATCGGAGATGTATTATTTTTTTATTCCTTACAAGCAGTAAGGCTCAACATGTAGTAATAATATTATAAATTTTAACATACATAGTATGAATATGAGTGAAAATGTTCTGTGCATTGGAGACTTGTGCAATAGAAGAAAAAAACATCTACTTTGAAACACGCTTATTTAGGCTTTTCCCTCGCAAGCTTGCTGGTGGGTTTCACTCCCAGAGGTTCTTCGTGACTTCGTCCCAGCCAGCGTTGGAGTATGGGTATCTCCAATACCTATCACCTACAACGTATTGCTGACCAATCGCCTAGAACGTGCTTCCTCACGGGGTAAACGGTGTGTTGCCTGTTTTTAACGTGGTATTGTGTGCCTGCTATAAATACATTTGTAATCCTGCATTTCATTGATTGAAGGGAGACACGGTGCAACAATTTTAGCTATAGTTTGAGTGATAAGTTTGAGTATAATTAACTATCTAGACTAGTACTACAAAATATTATTTTGATGATTTATAGTTTTATTGTTGAGCAAACTTGACGACTTCAGTTTTACTTGACTCAAAATAATATATTAAATGACGAATGGAAAAAAAGTATGCGGAGCGTTTCACTCTTGAAAATTCTTCCTGTGTTACATTTTAACTGAATTTATCAACAGCAAGCATTCAAGGAGAGTTCTCATGGAGTTATAATATTTTACAATATATTCTCCGCTAATGTTCAACAACTTTCACACTCCGAAAAGTAAAACCATTATATGAAGAACTTAGAATAATTATACAACGCATTCTCTTATTATTATTATTTTTTTGGCCAATCAAAATATTATTTTATAAGGATTTTTTTTTCTTGGGGCTTTAGAGCTGACCAACATCTGGGTCACTAGAGCCCTGATTATTATTTCATAAAGATAATATTTAATAAACGTATTCCCAGGGAACTTGGTACATCTAGGACCGTAATGGAAAAAATGGAGTAAAAAAGAAAAAAAATATTTTCAGAAATATAGTTATTTCGTGTCAACGCTATTTGAAAGCGAATGATTGGATTAAGTCATACATTGGGTGCTCTTTTTTCTTTGCATAGTGCAGTTTAAAATTTTTAAAATGTATCGGGGATAGGGTTCTTGCTGTTTGACCGGAAAATATATTTAAGAAATAATTGCTGACTGCAAGAAACCTATTCCCAATTCATGATTATAACCGATAATAATTCAAGTGTTTGTAAAATGTATAGTCGATCTTTGATTTTCACGTATGAAAAGAACAATGTTATTTGTTCCTTGGAGCAAAACAGTTACTACTGAAGAGAAACGCGTTAGTTGCCCTTAATTGAGTCAATACCCCCCGCCGAGAATCTTTCCTGTGAGAAAAAAAATTCTACTCAACCTCTAATTTATCCTGAATGTCTCTTAATTTCACTTGGAAGAAAAGAGTCTTAATCGCCACTGTGATCCTTGAGCAGCTTGGTGCAGGGGACCGTGAAACGCCCTACTTCTCTCGGAGGCTTTCAACCGGCGACCGAGAGCTTCTGCCGCGTTGCAATAAACCCAGATTCTCATTCAAGCGAACCAACTCACTTTTTGCATTCCGTGAGATTTCTCCGGAAATCTCGCAGTTTTTGTTTTGCTCTCTGAGACGTGAGGACTTGAGGACTTGAATGAAGAAATCTAAATGAGGGGTGTTGGATAAAAAAAACCCTGTTCTTAATTAAATGCTCTCACTTAACTACTCTGTTTAAGAGAGTCATGAGACTGGTTCATCATTTCTGGAAGGGAACTTTTACTTTTTGAGCAAAGTTTACTTCTCTGTCGAACATAAAATGAAAACGTAACTTAATCAATTCCGGAAACTTGGGAAGTATTAGTCTCCTCAACTGTAGGAGAAACGTGCAATGTATCAGGCATTTGAAACATGGATGCAGTAGACTGGAAATATGAGTAATGTAACTTAAGGGGAAAATATGTATATTTTCCAAAACGTCGACTGATACATGAACTAATATTATTTTGACCTGAACTCAAAATTATATTCCATTAATTATCAGGGTTTAATAACTACTCATTGTTAAATTGTTTGGATCGTAAAGCAAATCTAAATTGGAAATACCTCTCGAATTTTCTGCATGTGCCTGCTAATGCGCAGAGAAAAGTCAACACAAGTATTTTATGAGTATCTCAAAGATCCAAGAAGAGAAACTATTAAGGCGCGAAGCATGAAGACGAGTTGAGACAAGACATCGAGACCCAACAACCCGTGAACATCTTGGACGGAAAAATAATTTGAGAATTAGTCTTATTTTACTAAAACAATGGAAGTGTGATATTGTCTAATTTCTTAAACTTTGATTACTCTTTGCTTTTCGTCCAATCTGGAAGTCCTTGCTTGATAACTGACATAAGGAAATAATTGTATTTGCTCATTAGTAATGCTATTAAGATAAAAAGTTTCGTAAAGATTATTTTTATCAAATTTTTTATTGCAAAACAATTACAGTATTATAAATTTTAAAAAGTATTTATTGTGTTACACATTCTCCTTCATATGCGTACAAATCACTTCAAATAAATTAAATTTCTTTCGAAATATTTGCGTCAACGGAATCTGCTTCATATTTGCAAATAATCCATTTTAAAATCTTAGTTTTTCACCATTCTATTCCTTCTCATTTGAAAAATCTTATTCGTCGTAATATCCCGTTACTTCTTATAACTAATCGTAAAAATTAATTAATTTTGGTATCAATACAATTTAGAAAATATATTTCTAGTCTTGTTTTTTCTGTGTTTAAAGAGTCACATATGAGAATCAATGTACGAATGTTCTTACGGAATGAGTTGAATATTTCTTACGAAAAGTAAAATGAGGACATGGAGATCTATAATCCATTTCAGATGAAACATGTAATGGATCAACCTCCAGAAATGTCACACCTATAATTCAGTATAGCACATCCAGTATTAGTGACGAATTATCCAGGATTGGTGATTGTAACGAATAAGCCCCAGTGATATTATTATATTTACTAAATAAATTAATAAGACATATATTAATGAATTACATAGTGAGTAGTATGTGATATGATTTCCGATATTTTTCATAATCACTGATTAGAGCAGGCCCAACTGGTGGTCCGCAGTAAAATCTGGACTTTAATTGCATTTTTTAAATCATGATTGTTAATTTTTTCGAGTCATAGTATAGGAGAAAAAAATCGGTTTTTGAAGATTCAACTCTTCGTACTGATAAACATGGTTTGATTTTATGAGCCAAGCAGCATTTCTTACGTGGACTAATCCTCACGAACATTATAACTTTATTAGTCTTGAGCCAAGAACATTATAACTATTTCTTCATTGGCATTGAGCCAATTCTTTCATTTGAACCACTCAGGATGTGTCACTGCACAAAAGTAGATTGGATCCAAATTCTTTTCTTCCAAAGTAAACACTCATACCAAAAGTACGTAGTATCCAATCAAATGTATCAACTCAAGTAAATACACTATGGCACCATGAGAATGAGGAGTGCAAAATTATTCGAGCCGCGAGTATGTTTTCCAAATAACTGTGAATTCATGAGATTGCACTCAAGTAAATTAACCTCCCATTAATTAGTGGCACTAATATCATACATTTTATCAACTTGTCGTTCGTAGTCGCGATAGTTGAAACTCATGCAAGACAGAAGGAACCGTTATGTATACGTTTAAGAGTCAGATTCGCCCAGTTCCCAAACAACGCCGTGGGTGTCCTTTCCACACAATCTCACCCTTCGCCGCCCCTTCTGAGTAGCGAACACTCAGTTGATAATACTGGCGCTTGGAGGCTCCGCTAAGTGTTCACCTACTTCCCATGAACGCTGATGTGATCTCAGGCTCCGAGAAAACAAAGATGACCCGACTCTCAAGCCTCGCCTGTGATTGTATTGGGTCTTTTTACCGTTGATTCAAGGTGTGAACTACATGTTTAGTTCTCCTTCAAAGACGAATGAATGAATAAACAAAATAAATTCATCCTTTTTGTTTCAGTCCACATTGATATTCATTTAGTCTTGCGTTAATGTATCTGTAGTTACCATTCAAGTATTATTTAAATCGTCTGAGAATGTTTAGATGAAATTGGACGACAGATTCGTTTGGCAAGTCTCATGTAAGACGAGTACCATGACAGTGGACTTGAGGTTCAACATAAATATTGAATATGCCTTGCAAACCTAATTGTAGAAGTGTATTCTTTTTTTATTTTGTATAACCGGTTTATTAAATGGCGACTTTTTAAATAAATTTGTCACAATGGAAAAAAGACCTGAAGCAAAAGGAAATAATAATCAAGGGAGAGAAAATGCATGAATGACTTCACCAATGCTGCCTTTGAATATTTTTTTTTGAGCAATGAAACAATATCAAGCATGGGAAATATATAGAATTTATTTGTGTTTTTGTCATTGAAGATTTCGTCTTTCTAAACAACCTAGGATGTGACTCTTGCCTGTGAGCACATCATGTATAGATGAGCTTAGCCATAATCAATTTGCTTTAGTCAAAGATCCAAACAGAGAGGGACTGATGTAAAATTTTGTAAAATAATTCTTTCTTTCGCTCTGACTTCATGAACAAATTTTAAAGTATTAAACAACAGAATTTTCTGTGAAATATATGCAATGTGATACCTTATCATTTTTCTTCAAATATGAGTTAACAGGAAGAGGAAGTCCACATTCACGCTTTATCTTCTTTAAGTATGTTCCGTACTTTTACCATCACCAATATCGTTCAATTTTTTCGAAGCAATATTCATTAATAGGGTGACATTTTACATGCAAACAAATGAAAGGGAATTCTCCTTATATAAAAGATAAATAGTGTAAATTTAACTATTTATCTGTGGTATTTTTGTGGAAATTATTTTAAACAAATTCATCTCACAAACCTAAGCGAATTCTTTCTCATGTTTCAACGTTAGTACATTTTTACTAAGAAAAAAATCTGGTTTTATTCCGTTGGTGTTTCATGATTTAAAATGTGAGATTTAATTATTTAAAGGTGAAATGTAATTAATATTGAAAGTATTTCTCTTCTATGTATTATTATAGATAAATATATACATACACACACAAAACCCGAATTCGACCACTGGACGGAGAAAACGTCCAAAACTAGTTTTGGCAGATGCATTTTTGCCAGAACTAGTTTTGAACGTTTTGAAGGTCAGAACTAGTATTGAGCACTTTCACAATAATGAAGTTTCGTATACTTTAAGTGGATATCATTTTAGAATATTTTGTGTGTTAATATGTTATTTCCATGCATGAGACATTTATAAAAGTGTCTCATATCCACTGTGTAGTGTTTCTAATACTCCGATTGTTGGAAAATTTACATTTCTATGATTTTAAAACTAACCTGATTATGAACAGAGGTGGAATAGTAATAAAACACAACAATATAAGTCTACAAAATCATTTATTCCACAATTTTTATCTACATATATAACATTTTACCATAACTTAACCCTTAAAAACCGCATGGACGTTTTGGTTGGTTGACACTTCTTTATAATTTAGTATTGACAAAAACAGAACCTTGACGTACAAAAATCGTGATGATATCTTTCTTCATATCTGAGACACCGCAAACATTCAAAGAAATACATTTCACTCTAATTCACCTCTTAAAAAAGAAGAATTTTGAAACAATCCTTTCAACATGAGATTACAATAAAATTAAAATAGAATGGAAAATTATAGAAATTATTTTATATATCTTTGATTTCACAATGTTTACATACAAAAATGATATCAAATTATTTCACGAGATACAGCGATAATAAAATACAATGCCGTTAGGACGAACGACGAAAACCTGATATTTATATCCCTTTGCGACCATTAAAAAATGAAATATAAAAAAATATATATTTCCGTTATTAGATAATCTAATTACAATGGTTACGTACAGACATATCTCAATTAGTTCGTGTGATGGACGCACACAATGCGTCAATGTGAGTCACAACTATGTAAATAAATAATCAGAACAATTTTCATTCTCTAATAAAAATTATAAAAGAATTAAAAATAGAATTTTCTAAAAATACAACAAAACGATTGCCACATTGCACGTCATTAGCTTGACGAATGAGCGAGGTGGGTGTCTGAAGCCCCATATGTGAAAGTGCAACATTCTGACTCGGTACATCGAGTAAAATACAATTCAATCTAATCTTTGAATAAAATAAACGTTAATAACTTTTCTAAAACAATTTTTTATTTACAAAGTATGAGCTAAAAGAATAAGAATTGAAAACGAAAAAAGTAAAACTATAAAAATATCCTTTTCTGGTCACTCATTATAAGTGTAAGATCATAGAAGGTGCATAAACATAGATATTTTTAAAATATGAAATATTAATTTAAAAATCAATGGGGTCGAGCGTCATAAATACCAATAAAATTAAAAATTTCATAAAGAATCGTCAGTATTTCAAATTTTACATTGCATTTCCTTCCCAAGAAGTACTGGCTGATCGTTATCTTTCGTGTCAACGGAAATATCACTACTGGTTTCAGAGGCCACGAAAACTACGATCTCAAAACTAATAGCGGTCATTTTCTATAATTGTTACACTTCATCCCCTTCTCACCCCCTACCCAATGGGCGTATTTTCCTCGTGGTGGGTGATCGTGGGCGTGAGTTGCATTGAGTGTGTAACTCTTCAATTCAGCGGTACAAAAATGGATGTATTCCACGCCAATATCGGTCGTTTTTTTTATTATTTTAACTTACTACCGTATTGCCACCCTCTCACTTATAGGTACTAGGAACATATCTCCCCAGTGGATCAATGGTGAACGTATTGGGGTTGTCCTTATTCATCTCTACGATACCGAAAAAAATAGTTTCCAATCAAATATTTCTTTCAATCATTTTTACATACCACCTCTTCCCACCCCGTCCCTGGAAGTGCCACGGTTGTCTTATCCCCACGGCGCTTGTTGTCAGAGAGTTAGTCATCTGTGTACCAAGTTTGGTTCAAATTGCTCCAAGCATTTTGGAGTTATGGATACTCACATAGATACCGCCATTTCAACCTGCTTATGGATAGATTTTCGTAAAATCGTACCATAATCATCTATTGTCATGCGAACTACACATATCTGTAAAATTACAGCTTGATTGGAAACTTGAACGTGGCCGAAAAATAAAATTACGAATTTGAAAACGGAAGGACAACATAGATACATACCCCCATTTCACTTTCTTAGGGTAGATTTTCCTAAAATATCACAATCTATTGTCATGCAAACTGCACACACACATACATATATTCACCCATAAATACATACATTCACACATAAATACATACATTCACACATACATATTCTTATATAACAAGGGTTCTGTGAATTCTGTGGAATATGATATGGCAGAGAGAGAAGAAATTTCTGGATCCATATAGACAAATACAACATTTGAAGCAAGCAAGACGAGAGAGTCTTCTGATTAAGCCAAGCGACCTGAAACCTCACCGTTTTCCTTTGAGAGCCTCTTGGCGTTCACGCAAATTGGGTATGCAAGTGGATGAACGTGCATTTGCTGCCATGTAACTGTTCTTAGTCGTGGGCGGTTGCTCCCGGGTTGCACTGAGGTACAATGGGTCCAAAGAAAGTCCTCTTGGGGCAAAGTCAAATACAGTGGAACCCTGCTAATTCAAACTGATCTGAAGTTCCGATATAAATAGAAAAATAAATTTGTCTGGCAAAAGAAATTTAAAATTTTGTGTAATCTTTTTGTCTATTTATGTAATATTGAAATGTAATTTTATGTGACCAAATTATACAGAAACAACAAAAACCGAGTATTGCCCCCCTTTTTCCTTTAAATAAAGTATTTCCTGGAACACAAAGTATTGTTTTATGTGTTTTTAAGTGTATAATAATATGAATGCTAAAGTAATTTCAGTTTATTAGTATTACTATTTATTATTACAACTATATTTTGTAATATTTAAATTTTCAAAAATCAAAATTGGTTAGGTGTAGGCAATGAGATTTGATTTCTTTACTTCACTGTATAAATATAAGAAATTATAGGAATATTTATAAGTAATTTGTGATTCGAATTATACCAATTCCATACGATATCTTGCAATTATATTCAAATTCTGTTAAAAACTATATTTTATCACTGTATTACGCAAACGTCTTTTGTAGAAAGTCTAATATCTTTTACATTGCCTATGAAGACCTCTCGAGACAACGAATCTCGAGATGTCGTTTAAATATAGAGAATGGTAAAGTTTATTGAAGTCAAGAATATACAGAATATTTTTGTTATAGAAGTCCAAAATGTGTATAATAAAAAATACAAAATATTTCTTTAATAGCGGTGTAATGAAACATATTATCTCGTTACGATTTACCAGCGGTACTATTAGTCTTCCAAATATAGGCGCCGTTTCAAATAGACCTACGATTGGTCGAACGAAACTTCCCCTGTCGAAGGGGAAGCAATAGGAGAGAGGCGTTGCAAACTTAAGCAGATCCAAAACTGTTCAGAGCGTGGGACTTAGAAAAATAAATGGGACCTTTTATGTTATCAGTAGTGTACATGTTTATCCCTACTCAACCGCAGTGTTTGGATTGTGACCATGAGAAATAAAACCATTGGACCCCAGTCGTAGTGCGGTCTCGCAATAAAATACTTCAATGTATGAATGAAATGTATGAATGTATAACACAATAACGCAACATTTTTTTAAAAGTATTCAAAACACGGAAGACACTTATGGTATTACGAATGTGCAATACCAAATGAGACCGAGTAAATATTCTTTCTCAATTTTCGTTCAAATGTTCTTCGCATCTGGTTATGTTTTTGATCTGTGTGGTTTTGATGGCTATCTTTCTTTCCTTACACTTTGTCTCATTGTAACATGTTATTGGTTTCTCAAGAGCAATAATTTTGTCCAATTAATGCTATATTTTCGAAAACTTTGTTCCACACTTATTACTATGTACTTATACAATTTTTTTCAAATGTAAATTAATTTTAGTCCATCTGCATATTAATCTTCATTTTTCAAAATATATTTTTTTCTTTAAATTGATTTAAAAATGTTGATACTTTCATTGGTACTTTATCTACTTTTCAGTGTTTTTAAAAGTAAAAAAAAACATGATTATTATAATCATTATGCCCCCTCCGTGGTTAGCGTGATCGCCCGTCACCAAGTCATCCTGGGTTCAATGCCCAGGCAGGGCAAGATAAAATTTGTAGCTTTTCATTTCCATGTCTCAGTTTAAATAGCTGTGATGTATGTAAAGTTCACCCTCTGCGGCTAACAACCGCCCTCTGCGACTAACAACCGCAGTTGTAATACTCGGATACAGCAATCTGGATCCTATTTAGACGCTGTTCCTCCTATCTCGGTACAATTCACGATGTGTCTAGTGAGTAAACTCACACAAAAACTGAGCCTTACTGGTACTCGTCATTCGTGATCCTTAGCTGTCCGAAACGAGATACATACATGATTTAGATATTCGTTGTATCCGACGATTCTGGTCTAATCAGCTTAGCTTTGCATAATGTTTCTTTGATTGGAGATCAATCCTGCCTTGCTTCTGCAAATCTTTCCACAAGCGACACGTAAGAGCGGATTGGTTGCCACAGTTGGTTGATGGTGTCTGTGAGATTTCTAGTTGAGATGATTTAGGTTGTGAGGATTTTTCTGTTGGTAACTCCCTTCTCTTAATTGGTTGAATGATCGGTTGAGCTAGTGTAGGGTGTTTCTGTCTCATGTGACTGGTGTATTCTGCTCTTGTCGAGTGGACGATATTAGATGTCTCGCATTTTGCATTTTTGCTCGCTGCTGCTTGTGCTACAAGTGCTACGGGGTCATCTTTGTGTTTCTGTGACAGATGGGAGTTGACATATTGACGGCCGGACCTTCCTTCACGCACAAAGCTGCAGAATGGACATTTCCAGATGTAATTTTCTTCGTACTGATGCCTATCTGTTCTTTTCTATTTTGCTGCAGTGATGGATCTTTCTTGTACAGTTTCTATTGCTTCGTGAATGTGCCTTCTCCATTCTTCTCTTTTTTTGTGTTGTTGGCCATATGTTTGCATTGATATTGGCTCCTTTTAGATTGTTTCTAAGGAGGTCTATCCACCTTTTTCGAGGTTTTTGTTGTGGTCTCTTTCCGATTTGTAATTCCTCGAATGCGACTTGCTGAGGTGAGCGATTTGGCTCCATGTGACTGACAGGTCCAGCCCATCTCATTCTTCTTTGACGTTGGTGACCGTCATCATTTTGTTTCTCTTCAGCACGTCTTCTTTGGGTACTTTTTCTTCCCACTTGATTTTACAAATTGATCTTAATGATTTTAGATGAGAGGCGTTTAGTGCTTGCTGGTCTTTTTCCAGGACTGTCCACGTTTCTGAAGAGTAGAGAAGTGTACTGAGTACCACTGTTTTGTACATTTTCAGCTTGGTGTTTTGGCTGATCTCGTGTGGTTTCCAGACTCCTTGGTAGAGATTTCAAAATTGCTGACTGGCTGCATTTATGCGATGATTTATTTCTTTGTCTATTCTACCATTACTTTGGATATTGCTGCCCAGGTATTTGAAGCAGCTTACTTCATTAAGTATTTGTCCGTTTATGGTTATAAGACGGGCGCTGCAATTGATGAGCATTAGTTCCGTCTTAGTTTCGTTGACCTTTAGTCCAAACTTCTTGGCTTTTCTGCAAAGATGTTAACTAATTCTTGTAGTTATGCTGTGTTTTTTTTTTTGCAAGAAGAGCACAGTCGTCCGCAAACATTTGATCATTTATTTACTTTAGTTTTTGCTTTCAGGTTTCTTCTGTTCACCATGTCCGTGTCACTTCTGTAGTTCAGGTCAATGCCACCTGTGCTTTTTCGGTGTATGTTTTGTATGATACCTTGCATGTATAATATAAAGAGTAACGGTGCAAGAACACAGCCTTGTCTGACTCCAGTGACGATTTCAAATGGTGACGATTCTGTGTTCTCAATTTTGACAGTCGATATTGTTTGTTCGTAGCAAGATTTGAGCAGTTGGAGTGTGTTCGGTAGGCATTTTATAGCTTTTAATACATTAATTAGCATGTTACGATCTACAGAGTCGAAAGCTTTGGAGATGTCGATGAAGGCAACGCAGAGAGACGTGTTTTGCTCTAAAGATTTCTCCACCATTTGCCGTGCGGTGAAAACCATATCTATTGTTGATCTTTGTGCCCGGAATCCACATTGAATGTCGCTAAGCAGACTGTCTCATACGGATAAAGACGATTGTAGATGACTCTTGAGAGTATTTTGTTCGGGACTGAAATAAAAGAGATACGCCTATAGTTGTTGTATTTGTTTTTGCAACTTTTTTTATGAATGGGTACGATTTGGGCATTCCTCCATTCCGCTGGTATGTTTTTTTCTATCCATATTTGTTCGAATAAGGAGTGCAGTATATTTATTGTACACTCTTCTCCAGCTTTTAACATTTCTGCCGTAAAGCTGTCAGCTCCGGGGCTTTTATTATTTTTCATTTGGCTCATAGCTTTTTGTATTTGAGAGATATATACATACATTATAATAATTATTTGTAGTATTATTCGTCAGAATACAACACATTTATTCCAGAAACTAGTATACTTAAAATACTCGTATTTTGACAGAACTACAAAATCTTTTATTGCTTGTGTTAATGTTTGTCGGTCACTGACTACTATTGATTCTTCTAAAATTTATTTTCATTCAACTAAGATATAAAGATGAAGTATACTCAGATGTAGTATGTGAGTTTCCTTATTTTATATTGCGCGCATTTTAACTTTCCAAATATTAATTTTCAACGTCGCGAAAAAAAGTATTTATGGAATAATGTTTATATTACTTTGTGACCTTTCAAATAAATAAAAAATAAGTAATACATTTAATAGAATTGATTTGTAATTTATCATATTAATTTCGTCATTTTTTGTTTCAGGTATGTGTTGCATGAGGCACATTGTCTTGTTTGGGAGAGAAAGGATGAAAAATTGTTGAGGATATTCTACCAACAGGTAAATAATAATTTATTTAAGAAATAGAATCAATAGTTACTCTGGCAATATTATTTTTCTTCGCAGCGAAAGAGGAAAGTGAAAAGTTCATATATTCTCTCATATGTCGTTCTTATGAGAGAATATATGAATATCTTCTCATTTGAGAATATATGAGATGCTTTTTATTAGCCGAAGTTTTTCATTAAAAAAAAAACGTTGCTTCCGTATGATCATATTGCAATGAACTCGTTCAACCTTCCTTTGTTTCGAAGTCATAACATAATTATCACTATGAATACGATATTCCTCAATTGTTTGCTGAATTCTTGTAATGCAACGAAATCACAATTTTCGCAATATGCATAATTTCTAACACGCCTCAGTCACTTTCGAACGTCACTAGAACTACTTCAGGCCCGAACATTTTCTTGTCAGATACAAAAATTAAATTTCCAAATATTTTGTGGGCGAAGAAGAGCACCAAACCTCAAGAGGTTTATTGGATAGCCTATAATTAGTTATTTCTGATGAATCAATGAACATTCCAAAAACTTCATTGAAAAGTTACTTAGCGAAACATGTTAATTTTCTGAACTAAATCCCGAGGGTTTTTTAAATGAAAAATACATACGTTTTCGTTGATGCGAAACTCAGATTTAATTTTTTTGTATACCGTGTGAGTCAGAACGAAAACCTCAAATATCTCGTAAACCAGGAGTTTCAGAACTACGGTCAATAATGTATTTTGTCTGACCTACGACTGAACGCCTATCTGACGAGCACTGATATCCATTCTGGTGAAAGAGGTATCAATGTTCTTCCCGAAGCGGACTGATATGTTTGGTCAAAAACAACTTTACACATCTCACATCTACAACAAAAGTCAAAAAATTAATCATTAATAATACTCGATAAATGATATTTTCTCCTAAGCGTATTAACTTTCGTTTTTATAGATAAATTTGGTTATTTTGCATTTATATATAAATAAATTTTATTTTAAAATGTTCAATTCCGATTTCAAAATATCGATTTCGTGAGTTAACTTTTGAATGAACATTAAAATAGAACAGTCATGTATATCTAGTAATGTATCTATTAATCTTGTAATGAGGTACCAGAAGTAGATTCTTCGTAATATATGTAGTTAGCCCACCTGTCTACTAAGATTTTTCAGTTAGGCCCTCAAGTTAAAAAGTTTAAAAGCCTTTGTTTTAGGAGAATAAAGATATGGAAATGCAGAAATAGGCAAGACTAATCATTATACGTATTCAAATATTTTTAGCTGCAGAAATAGTCACTTTTCTTGAATTTTTAAACGGCACTATAGAGAGAACCCATATAGAGATAATACAAAAATATAACATTTATTGAATTTGAAGGAATAACAAGAGAAACAGCATAACAAATAATTAATTATGTTGTTACATGAAGCACGGCTAGAGATGATCCAGTCTCACATCCGAGTGGTCTCCCAGTGCTGCGTGAAAAGTGCCCAGTTTTCCGTATTCGCTTACCAAATATTTAATTATTTACAATTCTGTTTCTATTCATTACCATTCCCAAGAGGATGGGTCGAAAGGAAACCTAGGGGATTATTGCTCCGCTGTATTATAAGAATTCCAGACGAAAAATGTGAAAAACCACACTAGATTAATGCAGTGTAAACAATATTTTGAAGGGTGTTCTAAGTTAACTTTTTGGAAAGGAATCTATTTATATTTGCCTTCATTTATGTAATTTTAGGGAACTCTGTATATTTCATAGTAAAATTTCTTACGTCGAGATGTCAATGATCCCGAAGTTCGTCCGACAGCCTTGACGCAACGGACGGAAACCCGGAAACGGGATTAGAGTCAACATCACAATCATTTCAAACGAGCGTTTACGGACACATCGTTCTGCGTACTAATAAAAGTGTTATCTATAATTGCGGTGATGCGTACTTTAAAAAATCACTTTATCATAATTTGAACGGACTCTTTTTGCTTGCTTCCCCTTTCTTACGGGAGCAGATTCAATGAGTTCACTAGCATAACGTGATTTAGGAGTGTATGGACAATACTTGCATTACACTTAATATTGAGAACCCTTGATATTTTGTTATTTGATCTGTGAACGCTATAATTGATTAATTATAGTTTGGTGGGGACATTTGCTTTCGAGCAAAGCGAATGGGATCTCTCGAGTACTGACTTAGACACCTCTTTGACTCCTTAGAACCAATTTCCGAATTTGCGATGATGTCCGAATTTTTATGTGATTAAGTTAGTTTTTAATGGTTCACTTTGTTTTTTCCCTTAAAACGTGCAATATATTAATTTATCCTATGTAGAGACGACAAGCATATTTTATTGCGCTCGCAATAGTGATCTGTGCAAAGTATTTACTACAGGAGCACCACTTTTCTTGAAATGTGTTTTATACAACAAACAGTCCTAAGATTCACAGTGTTTTCCTCAAGTTCATTTCACCGAAGTATTTTTCAAATATCTTTTCTTTCTGGAATTTTTTCAAAAATTTGGTTTTTATGGCAATACATGGCAATACATGGCATACCTATTTTATTGTACAATAAATTAAAATATCTGAATAGATTTTGATTTCATTACACAACTGGCGTTTCTTTTGGGGTTCCTGATTCGAAAAGTAATTGATATTTTTAGAAAAATTGTAAAAGTTTTGGACAAAAAACATAATTAGCTTGAAATATGACAACTTCTTTCTCATTAGATAACTTAGTTATAAATATTTTGATACGTCTTACATCCTTCGCGGCGTACAAAATGGACAATTTCAATAAATAATGCGACGAGAATAAATAATACGGACATATTAGTGACATTTCTAGTCGTAAATTGTTTTTGGAAAGTCGTGTAAGAGACTATCAAAATATTTTTTGATGTGTAACTTTAAAATTAAATGAAACATAATGCTTATTTTTGTATCAGGTTTTCTAAATTGTAAATAATGATTCCTCCCCTGCTATGTGGATAGCTCTGTTCCCACTGTGATGATTTATTCTACTGCCGGAGCCCACCAGCTGGGCTGAAGTTCGTAACGGCACTGAAGAGCAACTCTTCCGGTCTCTTTAATAGTGGTGGATTATGATACTCCTAGAAAGCTCCCAACATAGTATCATTTCATTTTCGCAGTCCTCGTGAGTAAAATAATATTTTTGGATTATTGACCCGATAAGTTTCATTCTAATAGAAAATAATGTATTAATCCTTAGATTTCACATTCAATACTAACTTCTTTTTTTTCTTCCAAGAAATAAAAAAATTAGATATGATCCTTCTCGTGGCGCGTCTCTATTTAGCATGCAGAATTATACAAGATAAACCTGCAAGTAAACCAAATATTCATTCATGAATGTGTAACTATCTGTCCTTTATTAAATAAGTAAATAATTGGGAGTGGTGTAGCTCTGTTGTCACACAAAATCTACTCTTTATCATAAC
This sequence comes from Laupala kohalensis, assembly GCA_002313205.1. Lineage (NCBI taxonomy): Eukaryota > Metazoa > Arthropoda > Insecta > Orthoptera > Trigonidiidae > Laupala > Laupala kohalensis. Next base: position 117,181 of record NNCF01129128.1, on the reverse strand, counting down.
ATTAAGCTCGTGTACATTCATGTGACATTATCATTCGAACGGATTATCTGGAATATTTTCAGATAAAGAAACTTTTACACGTTAATATTTATGACAGATATTATCTTGAAAGAAGCTACTAGTGTCGGTAACTGTGTAGTATAAGGATAAACTGAATTTTTATTCCATCATCAAAGCTAAAGAACTACGTGAACACACAGAACTCTGACGGAAAACCCTACTAAACATTAAATCAGAATAAGTTTTACAATTAACGTCCATTTTCACGCAAGTTTTTAATTATTTATTTAATTAAATCAAAATAAAGTCTGTAATTCATAGTTGATATTAAAGGAATATTACAATTTATTACCGTAATGTGACCAACTTTTCATTAATTGCATGTGTTTAGTAGCAAAAAAAAAACATACTGGTAAATTAGAGCTATAAATATTTTATTTGTTTAGTGTCTTTTGGCGAGATTCATGCCACGAGGCCTGCTCTTCCACCTACCCGTTGCACTTGGGAGAGGGAATTGGGAAGGAGAGGTGTTTGGTTGCCGGGGAACTTACGGTGCCAAATCGACATTTGTCTGGAATAAGCGAAAATCTCGTCTAGTTCAGCCGAGCAGTATTTGAACCCACGCTCAGCAGGACCATGGAAGAGAAGACGCTACCACTAGACACACCGCTGTCGGTTTCTCTCTCCATTGTGTACACGATACTTAAAGAGTTAAACTTAATAACATTAGACTGACTATCTGCAGTTGGACACTTCTGGTTTGCATTTACTATACAAATATCGTGACTAAGACATAAATGGTGTATGGTTTTCCCCAATTTTGTTGCGAGTAGAGTCTAGGGATGTTTACGAGGTAAATTGTGTTAACGAGACGCATATTTCATAAACTTATTTTCAGTCAATGTTCCTGTATGAATTCTATCCGATTATATGGAATCTCACTTTGGTGATGGAGTCGCTCTTCCATTGCGAACGAATCCAAGCTTCGAGGGACTGACATTTCCTCTTCTTCCGATTCCCATTTAGGTTCCCACTACAAACCTCCCCCACCCTCTACCCACTGGTTCCACACCGTTGCTCGAGCGTCCCTCGAACCTTGCGTCCCCACCGTGTCGCTTCCTTCCGGTCATACACATCCTCACTGGGCATCAACTCCGTTCAGCGCTGTATTCAACTCGTGAACTCATTCTCTTATTTCACGACGGGGTGATTCATTTCCTTGATATGTTATTTAAACGAGGGAGAGTAGGAAATGTTTTAAACAAAATATTAGTGCTCTTGGTAATGAATACATTGCTATATTTCCTTACGAGAATCATCTTTAAATAAGCATTAATCTCAATATCTCGTTTCCTTACTAGTACAGCAGTGAGTATATTATAGCAATATGCAAATAATTTCTGCTGCATTTATTGCAGCGTAGGTATTCTAATTTTTTCCTACAGTTTTAGGAAAAATTCGTCATGTCCTCAAATGTATGCCCCACCGGTGGCAGAGGAGGTCGCTCATCACCAAGTCATCCCGGGTTCGATTCCCGATGAGGCCATAAAATTTGTAGCTTTTCACATTAATGTCCCAGTTCATATAGCTGTGACTACTGAAACTACCTGTCTTCCTCTATCCAGCTCCTCCTTGTATCAATAACTCTAACTAACTACTCCTACTAACCCCTCCACGTAGGTCAAAGTTGTTGGTAAACCCAGCTAAGCGGTCCACCTACTAACAATGACCTACCACCCAACTCCTACCTCCTATCGCTCCATGTAGATAGCTTCAATAGCACGCTACATTTCCCATTTACAAATACAACAAACAAGCAAAAATGTATGTGTACACGGTTTACAACGAAAAAAAATTTTTCATTCAGAAACAAAAACAGATTCTTCATCGTGGTTGCGCATATCAAACAAATTTAACTTAAGAAATCTGAATGCAATGCAAAAATTTTGGTTTTAAATTTTCTTCCGTTGGAACGTGCAATTGAACATGCTCAGAATTCGTTTATACAATTCGTCAGAGAAAGTGCTTCCTCTTTCCGGGATCAATTTACGAGATAATGCAATACTTCGTTGGAACGAAACTAACTTGAATAATTTGTCTACATTTCTACTTCCTCAGTCGAGTTCATGGGTAGCAAAATGGAATTTGCAAAACATGCGTATTTTAAACTCACGTTTTATTCTCCGATTAAAAGCCAACTGACGTTAAAGATCTATATTAAGTTTTAGTCACATGATTTTGTTTTTATAATTTAGACTGACATAACTTACGTTTGGTGAAATTAGAATTATGAATTTTCATTGTTTCTTGGGAGTCCTCATCCAATCTATACGTCAAAGTTTGTTCTTGAGTTATGTACATTGTTGAATTGAGGAAACAAAAATTAGGTTTTTCTCAGACACATGTTTGTTCATTGTTTTTGTGCGAAGTAACTTTTCTTTACTTTCGTATTCAAATTCCTCAGAACATTCTATTTTCATCTCAAACACTTTTTTAGAGAAGAATCGTGTGAACATTTATAATAAATTTAGATGACTCTTTTGATGATAAATTTCGACTTCCGGATTACACATCGCTAAGGATTTGCGAACTAAATGTCTTCCTTCAATTACATCTCTTCAAATACGTGCAACAGATTTCACGAATTGCGGTGTGAAACATGAACCCACATTATCGAAGTAACAATATCTGCTCATGCGCGTAACGTGATAGTATCCTGAAACTTTTACGTTCTCATTTCTTAATAAAGTACAGATAAAGTAGTTCATAAACAGAGAACGAAAATAATAAAATTTTACACTTTCTATTTCGTTTCATTCATTTTCTATTGTGCAAGTGTCACAAAAAAGACTTCGTAAAATGTGAGAACTCATTAAGTCTCTCTTGGCAGTACATAAGTACTCGTGTATACCTAACAAATAAGAAATCTCATTAATGAGATTTTCTAAAATGAATTCATGATATCTGATACATCAATATCAATCAATACATTTTATTTTCAAGTGTTTCCATTTATTCGCAGTGGTGCACCCGGAATATTCTTGTTACAAAAAGTTGATAAATGGATGCAGGTAATTATAAAGAATTTATTTACACTTGTTTCTCTTGTTTAGTTAATTATTTATAGAAAATAAAATATTGTGATTGTATGTTCAATTCTCTGAATGACATTTTTAAGAATGCATTATAATTTTTTTATTATTTTCTCATACTACTCATGAAAAAGTAATAAGCTCTTGTCTTTATTTCATCAGCTAAATATATAGTGTTTTTGTGACCTTCTTTTCAATACTTTTTCTTGTGCTAAATCATTTTTAATGCTTTGATTATCAATATTTACTATCTCCCATGATATGAATAACCTTGAATACATTTTACAGTGTTGCAATATTTTAACCTCAGCTTATCGCCTTGGCAAGGTTAAGTTTAATTTAAGCGCTAGTGATTAAAATTGATGGGTTTTCATCCTTAAGATTTATCAGTAAGTGAAAGATGTTACCTTTTTTCTAAGAAATTAATATTTACTAATCAATAAATACTACAAATATTAAATAATGAAACCGTCTTGCATTATTATGTTACTATTACCTCTCCGTCTATTCTTCACAACTACATACCATAAATGTATTTTTTATCTATAAGTTTTTAATTTTAGTTTTATTAAGATAACAATTGGCGCAGAACTTTCCTTCGATCAGCCAATAACAGAAGCTTGCAGAATATAACATAACACACTTCAAACAATACAAAATACATAATAAAATAGAATAGGGAAACCATTGACACGAAAATGCAAATAAACAACAAGATTATTTTCAGTTTTGTTCTATGTGTATGTGTGTGAAACTAGTATTTACGAATTCGTAGATGTTAGGTGATGTCCAGAATTATGAGAAGCTATTTAGGAATGAATGGAATGGAAATTTGTTTCGTATTCTGAGTTTGGAAGGAGAATCAACTCCTAGTTGATAGTACTGAGGAAAGATTACAAAAGAAATTTGTGTGATGATTTTGATATGAAGGAAGAATTCATTTCCATATTCAAATAGTCATGCAGATTTTTTCCTTATGAACCAAAGGGCGTTTTCTACTATCCCTAAGACTTTGTTCTGGAATGTTTGCAATCTTTTCATAGTAGTAGGTGCAGCATTGCATCAGACGAGACAAACGTAGAGAAGAAGAGGCCGAAAAATTGTTTAATGTAAGAGTGTAATGTGGTTTTAAGGTATAGTATCGTTTTATTAACGGTAAAGTTGAAAAAGTTTCTGATTAGATTCTTTGATGTTTGTGATATGTGAGGATTCCATGTGTGTAGTGTTTCAAGATGTCCAAAATATATTATTTTTTAAATTGGGCCTTTAGAGCTCGCAAACATCAAGGTCATTAGAGCCCTTTCCAAAATATATTGTTTTGCAATAAAATTTATTAATTAGCAACATATTTCTGGGCTTCACAGATGGCCGTAATGAGACGGTAAAACTGTGAAGTAAATGTAACAACAGATTGGAAAAAATAAATGATATGATGAATTGATAAATGAAAGGACATATGAACCAATACTTCAACGTAAATTATTGTATATTGGTGTATATACTTGTACGTGTTCCGAATCTTGTCGCACTTTATCGGACTATACATTTGTAATGTTATAATTGTTCGTGGGCTGAATTGGTTGAAACGTGCCAAAAAAGAAAAACGAATCTATAGTGTTGATCATGATCACCAACAGCCCGTATGTTAGATACGTTTTCATGGGAGTTGTCATTGTCATGAATGTTCTCTGAAGCGTCAAGGAATTTCTGGAATTACGGTTTCCCTCTTTATATCGTAAGAATTGTGTTGATTAATTGATTGATTTTCATTTTTAGACCATTTCATTTTAACAGGTTTTTTCATAAGTATTTCAATTGTAAATTTTTAAACTCCAGGGGCAGTTTAAACTCCTCTTAGAAAACAATCTAAAGCTTTAAGTTACTATTACATAAAGTCGGATAAAATGAGATAATTTCGTTATGATTGGAGGTTGAATGGTTAATTTTTGACGGTTCCTTTGTGTTGCGCAATCCCTCTTCGATAGGGAATGATCGGTCAGTAACAAGATTGTCAAATGGAGTATTAAAACTAGCAGTCATATCACGATCGCTCTGAGACACATTCTGACGTAATTTGAAGTTCAGCATTTCTCAACCGTTAACAGCATTCTCAAATTCTCTTTCTCCATTAAGTTCTAAGTGCCCATTATTATTTTTCAGGTGCAATGTTGCGTAAGAGAAACACTACGCTTTATTTGAAAACGACACTGGAAAGTACTTTCACATTTAAGTTAATTATATTTGTGTACTTAATTGAAAATGGAGATAATAAACTAGATTTTGAAGAAATATATATATTTTAATTTTTATTGTAGAGCAAATTTTAATATCAAACGTAGCGATCTGGATAACTCGCGAAGGCTAAGGATGTACAATTTCTACTAGGGTAGACTTATTAATTATGAAGCTCCTTGACGATACTTATTTTTTTTTATCATTTTCGCACCTTTGTACTTCACGGGGTCGAATTGGGCAGACCCCACATTGCACCAACCGTGTACCTACGTTAAAATACACATTTAAAATTGAGTATGTGTATAGGACTAATTATATGTAAATAAATAATTGGAATTTTAAAAAATTCACTAAACGAAAAAAAAAGTTGGAGTTCACTTCCTCCTCCAGCGCCTCAGAAGGAGCAAAAAAAATTGTGCGTGAATTGTGCATGATTGTGCGTGAACCAATTTCTATACAAATAGTGACAAAACTGCATAAGACTTCATAGCTTGGTCACAAATTACTAAATCTTCAATGAGTTAAGAAATAATCGTAGCTAATGAAGGGTAAGCGCTTCTAAATGTTAGAAGACAAGAGCTTAGCAAGGATTATTAGGATAGATACCAAAGTAGAAGTAGAGTGGAACGATTTGCTTCGTGAAATAAGTGGATATGTCGAGTCTATAACTTTTATAATTTAGATAGCTAAAGTTTTTTGTCGTTCCTTATTTTGTCATTGAAGTTAAATGTTAAACATAGTACATCGCTTAAGCACATTTCGAGTACAGTCATGAGTGAATCTCAACTTGAGAAATTGTCAAACCTCACTATTTTCATAGCTTTCATTACTAAGCTTTCTCTATCCTTTTTAAATGAACTTTTCTATCCCGATTAAAACGAAAACTAGCCTTATGTTTCATACCGGATCGTGCTGGGCTATCGGTTGTCGGATTATTAACGTTAATGGCATATGATGAAATTAAAAAGATATACTTCCTGATTCCGTTATGCTTCTATTTTTGTATAAATATATCTACATAAATATTATTTGGAATGACGATTGAGAGACTTGAATGTCACTTCTTGTTCTTCCCAATTTCTTAGGCTATACTGAAAAAGAATATGTGCATAAGAAAGCATTTTACTGTAAGATTATATACAGTGTAAAAAAATTAATATCCAAGAAATATATAATTATTATATAACTATAATGACACAAATGAAAGAGTGGTTGTGATGCTAATTCGACTGTTATTAAGTATACGTATGTGCTCCTGATTCAGATGGAGCAACAGATGCTGATAGTGCATTTGAAGCAACGGTTTCTTCTCCTTTTCAGTGTATGGAATGGAAGAAAGCGAAACTCGGGAACAAAACCTTGGTGATCCACAAGGCTCCTAAGTCTTGTGCCTTCCAGATATGTAGAGGGGGAGGGGAGAGGAGAAGGAAGGAGAGAGAGAGGAACGTGATACATCGAATCTCGATCGCTGTTCTGTCGAAAGAGTTGCGTGTCCACTGATGCGTATAGTTACGTTAACCGCAACGGCATTTCCAGAGATTCCCATCCACAAGATTGCCCATTCTGTAACTAACTAACTGAGTACCCTCTGCTTTCCTAGCGTGAAAATATTGACTTTTGTATAACTATTATCTCTTTGATGTATGTAAGAAAAAATATAAACCTTATTTCAAACATATCGCTAGGAGGTACTCTTGGAGAACCTTAGAGAACGCTTATGACGAATTTCGAAGCCTGTCGCTCCACGGCTGATACCATAAAAAAAAGAAGACTTAAAATGACATAAAATCTTAATACAATTTTGAAAAAATCGTTCGGAGTTTCACAGGGACCAACCCTGAAGAACACTTGTGCCTAATTTCGAAGCTCTAAAATACAAGCCAGAACACACAAGAATACACATTAAAATAATAAGACAGTAATATGTATTAGGTCGATTCATAATAAAAAGTATATGGAAATACACGAATATAAATATAACAGAAATGAGTAAATTTCGTTAATTATTTACTCATATTTCACTATGCAAAGATGGACTGTTCCTAACAGAAATGAATCATTCATAAAAGTATCTTCTAAAATAACTTCATCTAACAACAACTATGTGTCTTCATAATTAGATAATCATTTTTATATCACAGAATTACAGAGAGAATCCTCTCATAAATGAGTAGAACAACTCATTTCTTATATTGATTTATTTTTGGTACTCGTCAACGTTTCGAGGTTATGCTGACCTCTTCATCAGGGCTAACTGTGGTTTATTAGTAGTGGCATTAAAATAGTTAAAATCCAGCTTCATTACATTCTTCTTGGTTAAAGTTTAAAATTTGGGAATGTTCGTCATTGTGCAACCTTCTCTGTCAGAAGCAAGTTCATAATAATAATAATAATAATAATAATAATTAAAGTGTTGTTCTACTCATTTATCAGAGGATTCTCCTCATAATTCTGTGATCTACAAATGATTGTCTAATTATGAAGACACATAATTGTTAGATGAAGTTATTTTAGGAGATATAATAAAAAGAATCAGAAATTTCTTCACTGTGATCATAAATAAAAGTTTTGAAGAAATTTTTATTGATAAACTCTGACAATCAATGAACATTGTGGTAAGTTTGTGTTTACTTGCGATAATTTCTGCTAGTGAGACTGCTTTAACACTTGGGGTAAAGAAAGGGGCTTAAATAGCTACCTCAGGAATATTATTCTATAAATAATAATGTATAAAGAGGAAAAACGTTGGTTTCTCTCTTTCTTCATTAAAGATTAGGAAAAAATAGTACCGGCATTTCTCCATTTATTTTCCAGCGTCTTCTGTCCTTTTCGTTGGATTTTCATGTCTATGTCGTTGCTCGCTCCCACGCTCGTGATGAGCGTCTTGCGGCTGCGTCGTGGCTTACAACAGCCACGGCGAGGAGAAAGTGAATTGGAGATGCAACGTTCCATTTACAAAACACAAATGCTGGTTCCACAACTAAAACCATCACGCCGCAGATCAACTGTGAAACATTTATCATTTTTCACAACCACAAAACAGACGGTTCGATCAGATTTTTGTGTCGACGGAGTTGCGATGATCTGCGAGTTAGAGGAAATAATAAAAACTTTCCAATTCCGACGAGAATTTGCTATATAATTATTTTCTTATCTGTATAATTAATGTTGCAAGTAGATGCATAACTGACCGCTTTGATAAGGATTTTCAAAAATTTCGTTTGGTGCATCACTCCCTTCGTGAGAGCACTGTCCAATTAGATGAAACTAAGGATCCTCTAAGACTTAAACTAAAGATCCTCTAAGGATCGTAGTTCCGTTGAATGAATTGTATTTCACAAAATGCTTCCTCATTAAGGGCAACATAAAACTTCCCATAGTTGCATTTTATCACATACTGTGTTGAGAGCTCTAAATTAATTACTAGTCCAATGTATTGATGTATTACTCCCTGAGATGTTTGTACTTGTTTTTTTATTGTATAAAATAGGGATCATTCCATCGGATTACTCTACCTCTTTGACAGGATGGAGATCTCTGCTTTCTTGCCTTTGGGACAATGAGGAGGGAAACACGCTCCGACTATTTTGAGACAGGATAGTCATGGTACTCATTCTATAATATGAGGTGGTATGCGTAAAAATCCCAAGACTTAAAGGTTTCGAACTGCAGGCTTCCAGTCATCAGTACCTCACTTTATTCCAGGTTATAGAGTGAAACAAAATATTGCTGCATAGGGTCGGTTTCTTCCCAATTTACGAAAGTGGCAAGTATTTTCATAGTTCATTTAAACACTCTTTGAAGGATATTTAAAATGTTTTTGTTATAAAACTATAAAAGTGTATTGCTCATAATTTTGTCATATTTTGTGACGATTTTGTGCTTTACATGTGTATATTTATCTTATGAATGTAATTGAGTTGTCGAGTAACCTACTAATAAATGTAATAGAGTTGTCGTATGTCGTTTTATTTGAAATTACTTTCCATATACTGCCCTGTTTTCGAAATATGTAGGGAAATTAAAAGAAGAATTTTTCTTGTTACTCAACAATGAATAAGCATTTAAGCTTATTTTATGAAACCATACGTGCATGTTAAGTCTGTCATTTTCCACAATACGCATATCGGGTGCCATCGTGGAGTACAGGAGAACCGATGACCCGGTCAGCGTGGTTGGACGCAGTTCCTGGCTCTTTGCATGAAATCCTTTCTTTCCTCCGTGTCGCTGAACCTCCGTCTGCTGATCGCGGCCTTCCATGCCTTTCTTCTTTTTTTGCCTTCGGCGGACAGTGGGCGGCGGTGGGGGTAGAATCCAGGTACTGTTAACTGAGGCCGCGCTGCTGCACAAAGAGTGGCCGGGGAGCGAGGGCGGGGAAATGGCATAGAGAGGTCTTGCGCGCAGCGCTCGCTCGTCGACTGTAATGTCGAGGTTAGCGATTCTCTTCTCGCTAATGTCCAATTCCATGTAACATTTCGGATCTCAGTGGATTTTATTTTAATCCAACGGTACTCTGTGTATTACGTATCGGTTGCTGGGCGTAATGGAAAAGCATAATTTGTGACAATTAGCTTAAACTCTTGTAAAAATGGAAGCTTTCACTACAACTGCTGACCTAGTAGTGGAGGTCTTTGGGAAAATCAGATCTACCAGGAACAAGACAGGCACAAAATGTTCTATCGAGTAAAAATCATTTACATTTTACGTCCAAAATACTACATTCGGAAATGTTTTCCAAAATTTGAAATTAATCGTATGAAACTGTTTAAATTAAGAATAGATTTTAAAAAATTACTATTATAATCTTAAAGAAACAGTGTCAACAAAAATTGAATTTGAAATTCATTTAAACGTAGTTTAGATAAGTTTAGATAACTGACGAGGAACCATTAAAAACATGATTACAGTAGTATTCGCATCTGAGGATGATGTTAAAGGACTTCAGGACATTACAGTGCGAGTTGCATTACAAATGACGAGAGTAGGTATAAACTAGATTAGCTACTAGTAGCTATAAAATAGAGTACTGTAAACTTTATTCGATCAAAATAGTATTCACATAGATTATTGTGTGGTTATAAAATACAAGTAAGAATACACGAGAAATGTGTAGGATTCATGTACTCTCTAATTTTATATTTCTAAGACAATTTTGTATCTTATTACATACCTTCAAAATAAGTGTAATGATTCAAAATATAAACTAAAATGACAACAAAAAAGGCTTTTGTAATTATTTCTTATTTGATTTGTTTTACCTTGCGATGTATATTGTAGTAGAATGTGAGGCTCACACGATTAATGTAAATAAACTGGAGTCAGCAAATGGAATGTGAGATCCTACAGAGTTAGCAACGCTTCTTTGTTTCTTGTCTGTCTTGCAGAGGAAACTCCAGATCAGGAGAATTGAAATGAGCTGACCTTGATTATTTTTACTTCATTGGCGTTTTCTTCAAACGTTCATTAATCGAAAAATTATTGTTATATAGTCTTAGTATATTGTTATTTTCTTCTTTTTAACCTCGACATTACAGTCGACGAGCGAGCACTGCGCGCAAGACCTCTCTATGCCATTTCCCCACCACCGCACCCCGACCCCTCTTTGTGCAGCAACGTGGCCTCAGCTAACAGTACCTGGATTCCACCCCCACCGCCGCCCACTGTGCGTCAAAGATTAATTAATATTGTCTTAGTAATATCAAATTAGAGATTACGTGAATCCTATACATTCTTTTCCACTTCCAGGCAACGAGAACTTCTGCGTTGATAGAGCGTTCGAATTTTCTGGTAAATCTGACGGACACCGGTATTGTTGTTTTGTGTATTTATAGACCTCCTCAATCAGATCTTCACATATTTTTGCGGAACTTTGAAATTATTTTAAAACATATTACACACAAATCTACTAAATCTATCGTTATATGTGGTGATTTCAACATCGATTTCCTGAATACACCCGACTCCGCACATTCACCAATTACTCGATTCAAGCATCATATCGACTCTTTCACTCACTTCTCCGGCTCATCTCAAACATTGCTAGATCAAATTATCGTCAACAATGGAATCTCGTCTTTCTCTGAAGTGATTATTGCCGGATACTGCGATCACCTTGCTCAAGTATTGACTGTTAAAGATAAATTAAAACCACTTAAAATCCTTTACAAATTTTCAAGACAGTTTAATGACACAAATATATACATTTATAAATTATTTGCCTGAAGAAACGTAGAAAGATTTTTACAATTGCCAAAACACCGACGAGAAATTCAATGTATTTATCTCAATATTCCTAAAACCTTACAACTCTAGCTTTCCCATAAAACGCAAGTTAATTAACACAAAGAATTACAATAGATGCATCACCCAAGGTATAAGAATTTCTTCAAAAAACAAAAGCCGTTTATATTATCTTTCAAAATTCTATAACCAACCACCCGAATTCCATGATTATTTTCGTAAAAATAAGACTATTATTAGAAAAGTAGTCTATGTGGCTAAAGTTATGGAATACGACAGGCAGGTACTAAAATCGAACAACCGGACGAAAGCCATGTAGAATATTGTTAAAAATTACTCAACTTCTAAAAATCGCGAAGAAAATATTTCTCTACTAAACGATGGCAAAATCGTACCAAATCCTCAGGACATCACAAATTTGTTTATTTCTTACTTCTCAAAAATAGGTAAAATAACGAACTGAATATCTCCAAATCAATGCCCCCAATTATATCCACCCTCGTTCCCAATTCTATGTTCACTTCCGAAACTAACGCCAGTGAAGTCATGAGAATCACCAGCTCATTAAAAAACAAATTTTCAACAGGCATAGATGATATACCCGAATTTATTGTTAAATTGTCGTCCCACGTTATATTAAATCCACTCATAAATATTTTTAATAGTTCTTTATTGGAAGGAGTGTTTCCTAACATATTTAAGAGAGCTAAAGTGAAACCATTACTCAAGAAAGGAAACAAACTTAATATTGGAAATTACCGACCAATATCTCTACTACCCACTTTTGCAAAAATTCTATAAAAATTGTTCTATAAGAGTCTTATAGATATTTTATCAAAAAATAACATTCTCTCTGACGATCAACACGGTTTTAGGAAATCATTTTCCACTAAAAGCGCCATATTTTCGTTCTTAAAATATGTTACCATATCTCTTGAACGTGGAGAAAATCCTCAGGGTGTCTTACTTGATTTATCCAAAGCATTCGATGTCATCGATCACGGAATTCTCCTTTCCAAATTGCATTTTTTAGGCATTCGTGGACTTCCACATCAATGACTAACTTCTTATTTAAAAGATAGACATCAACAGGTCAAAATATCCTAAACTAAAAATAAAGTCTGTACTTCGCTGTTGTTCAGAAACAAAGCCACTTACTTGCGGAGCACCCCAAGTTGAATTATCGGTCCTATACTCTTTTTATTGTATGTGAACGACATGTCATCATTCACATCAGATTGCAAAATGGTTCTTTTTGCTGACGACACAGATTTACTATGTAAACACGCCCACCCTCAAAAAGTTTAGTCTAACCGACTTGGTTCCATGCAAATCGTCTCATTGTAAACACCGACAAAACAAGTCTATGTCATTTCACAATAGAATCACAAAATCTTTACCCCAGGTTTCTCTTCCGTTAAATAGAACACAATTAAAAACTCTTTAAATTTTTCGTCTCCATATTCAAGACCACCTCAAATGGAATTGTCACGTTGAATATCTTAATTCCCAATTAAACAAATTGTGTTACGCATTCCGAATCGTAGTTAATGCAGTTAGTCCACATATTTCCCGTTGCGTATATTTAGCAAACGTTTATTCCCATTTACGTTACGGCATTATCTTCTGGGGCAATTCCGGTCAGAACATTCAAACTTTCAGAATTCAGAAGGGAATAGTTCGGAAAATTTGTATATCTCACCCCCGAAACTCTTGTAAATGTATTAACATTTCCCTGCATTTATATTTATGAAACGGTCGTTAAGACCGATTTACCAAAGTGCCACTCTCGCTCCATAAGAAACGGTCTCGTTCACGAACACAATACTCGCAATAGTAGTAATATTCATTGGCCTAGAATGTCGACCATTTTGCCAAAAAGGACCATATCATTCCGGAATCGTTCTATATGACTCCCCCCCCCCAAAAAAAGAAAATATTATGAAATTGAATCTCTTCAAATTCGCTGTTAAAAGCTACCTCCTGCACTAGTGCTTCTACAATGTAAAAGAATTTATTGATTTTAATAAAAGTTAAATCCGTCTTGTACTTTTCACGCCATTGCTCTAGTACTTTGGAAATAACTTATAACAATTTCAACAACTATTTTCTTGCATGATTGTGTTGTCTTAAGGCTCATATTAATTGTTTTATGTGTACTCAACTTTGTCACGGTTGTGTACATTATTTCTGTAGCCAAATCCTGATCCGAATTTTTCTCCGATTTTCCTTCGGATAGAGGCGGATTTCTTGTACAGATTCTCTAGACTTTGACTGGGGGCGCGTTTATTGAAACAAGAAATCGTGAATTTAATGTTATTTCAATTCTTATGATTTATAAACACTGTACTCATAATAATCTATAGTTCGATAATAATTTGTACATGAAAAAAAAATTTTTGCGTTAAATTACAAACATGTTGATATTTTATTAGTATTATAACACGTAGCTATCTTTTTATCTGATCTAAGAATTTTTGCTCAAATTTTTCTATCCGCCTCTGACTTAGGGCCCTTGATCGGAATTGATGGGATGGTCCCTTGCTTGCTTCCGGAGAGTAAACTAGTTTATTGTCCTCCATGTGTTCATACGCAGTTTGCAACTTTTTTTTGACAATAAATTTATTTATGTATTATTTATTTATACATAAGATAAAGATTGCAGCATAATTTTGTAATATCGAACGATTATGATATTTCATATATTTAATGCGAAAATAACACCGATTATAGCTTTCATCAGTCATTCTTTTATACCGACCTCAAACTAGTTATTAAGGCTCAAGAACATAACCATATCGCCACGGCAGGTGACTCGGAGTGGTTCCATCTGTTTATCCTCAGCGGCTCTCATTTACAGAAACTAATTCAAAACTATAGTATCGTTTAGTTGTAGCGTTGCATTTTGTAGTCCGTCGTGGCGTGTTAATTATGTGTTGCGTGTTGCATAGTTTGAAATATCGGAAATATTGCATTTTAATTTTTTGGAGAATAAATTGTTGTAATGTATTTGTTCTAATGGCAGCATGAAATCATTCTGTATTAAACTTAATCAATTTATTGGTATTTCATGTGGGTGCCGCTTGATATTCGTAAAGGCAGCGCCGGCTAACAGCAGGCACTAGTTTTGGTGCGGTATGTTAGAGAACAACATTTTTAAGTTTGGAACAAAAATAGCTAAAAATGATTGTAAAACTTTTATTCGTCCCTTTAAGTGTGTTCCACTTCGTATGCAGATTGTGGCTGAATCTTTCTTGTTTTGTCGGCAAGTTTTTGGATTTCAAAGGCTTGTGGCGTGACGAATGACAACTAACATTTTTTCAAATCTTAGTGCTGAAGTCTGCTTAGCCACCCACGCACCGTGGGGACGGCGCAAGTTCGGAAACCGATAGAGCCTCGAGTCACTAAGTTTTGCCAGACCCCACGCTGCGCTGTGGAACTTAACACCGAGAATCCTTTAGACACCGTTCACACTAAACGAATCTGAATCAAAGTAAATCTGACTCGCCATCACCGTACATTCACACCTGCTCAGTCAAACCGAGTCAACCCCAATTAAAACAGCTCTAGCAAACAAACAAAATTATATTCGTAATATGGAGTGCTCCCAAGAGAACAACAAACAATCAACGTCAGTCAGATGTGAAATCAAATCACAAAATTATATTCTTATAATTCCACTACAGCAATGTCCATCGTGTCTGATTGTTGATTAATGACTGACGGGATTAGATCCTGACAGGTCGAATCACATGGCACCTTGAGTAAAGTCCGATGCATGAGAATACGACTGTTGAGAAGGAGCAAACTGAGTCTGGGCTTATTAGAATGGTGGAGCACTGAACCGAATCTTGGAGAGTCAGATTCATCTGATTCATTCGGTGAGAAAACCTTACGTGCATCTATACTACTTGTGCTTGCTATCGTAAATGCCTATCGTTAGACAGAATTTCTCTTGGCTCGTTTATAATTCACTTACTGGACTTGGGCATACTATTACAGTGACATGACGCCAATTACTGATTGATTTATAGCTCGACACCTAATGGACGGAAAAAAGAACTTGTTTCCCTCCAAATCTACGTAGCCGGTGTCATTCGTTTGATGGTAGATAGGAACACATAAGATTTTTTGGGTATTCAGCTCCTGTGAAACTAAACGTAACTCAATTTAATCCGATGTATTTTATTGTAATAATTCGATGTATTTAATCCGTTGAATTCAACTTAATCCGGTGTATTTTAATAGCGCATATACTTAAGTTACCAGACCAGTTCACAAACAAATATACTAGTACCCGGCCTTCTCACTTTTAAGGTACTATTTCTCTGGCACTGTCGACTGTCGCGGTCCACGGTAGTTGATGGCGGTAGTCACACTATTTCGCTGCCACTCGGCAGTCGACGATCGTGACGTCATCGACTCTGTCCCATCGACCGCTCCCAAAGTCACCCTCGGAGGTCGGGTATCTTCCATATCATGACATCGGAAAAAGCTTTTCCGGACCAGGAGGATGAACGTTTGGTCTACTGCGTTCCCAATTTACAAACCCAGAGAGACCAAACCATAAAGGTTTCCGTAGCACAGGGAAAGCATGGAATGCTATGCAAAAAGATGAAAATTTGATTTTAAATTATTAAATTTGATTGACTTCTGTGACCAGTAGAGTTGAGTGGGCTTTGAAAGAATAAGCAAATAATAATTTAATTTTTAAATTAAGAAAGAATAATATATAATAATTTAATTTTTAAAGTCTTACACTAAAAACATTGCGTTGTTTTCAATTCCCTATTGGCATATTACTACCATTTTCATTTCCAAAATATATCGAAGGATTTTAATAATTCGTGTTTGCGTGTGGTTTCTGAATTCATTTGGGGAAATCTCTTGAATTTAGTTATCACTGCTTACCATCGCAACAAGTTTGGAATTTGTCCAAAAGAAGCAAGTTTCGTCGCAAGGAGCGAGTTTTTATTCAATATGATAGAAACACACGAGGTGATTCGAGTTAATTAACATACACCAGCAATACAATTACCATAATAACTACATATTAGTACAATAAGATTAATGATTTAAATGTTCTATTTTTCCAAGTCACTAATAATGTAACAAGAATGTCAATAACATTTTGAACCTCGTTCTAATACTTGATAGTTCATACAATTTCCTTTCACGAAGGCCTACAACGGAATGAGCGGTGCGTCAGAGGGGTTCACCGAGTTGAGCAGTTTCAGTTTGGTAGTCGATTCCAACCGCGGCAGTCGGCTATATTCCAGTGAAGTAGTACCTTTAGGAACTTACGAGAGGGTCACTCTCCTATCTCGGGAAAGTTGGAAGAACGTTGAGGTATTTTTTCATAAGTATGAAGGTTATAGTTACCCTACCAAATTAGTATTAATAAATTTTAGGGTTGTAGTATCTTCGTTCAAATGTGGCATGCTCGGAGTACATTGTAAGCTCCAATGAGTGTGAGCATCTTTGTAATTAATGAAGAAATGTAAGATCTTCGCATTACTTTGGCTTTCGTGACCTTTTATGAAGTGAGAGGTTTCATCACGAAATCTCATTCTTATACGTAAAATAACACTTCTAGAAAGTTTTAGCTTCCTACTACAAGTACACAAAGCGTACATTAACATGTGGAAACTCCGAAATAACTGAAGATAACAAAATCATTTTTTAGAGAATGACATATTTTATGTCAACGGACCCAAACATTGTTGTTGTTGGAGTTGTTGTGTGAGCAGTAAGATTTTAGCATACAGTTTTAGTAATTATTATTAAAAAACGTTTCAAATTCAGTTTCCCCGGCATTCGTGATGAGTATTGTTGCGTGTATGATCCAGCCTCCAGACTACCTCCATACGTATTGTTTTACTTTCCGATGGATAAGATCAGAAATGGAAGGAAAGTGCGGCAACGGTGTCAGCAAAAGAGAAAAGAAGACCCATTGCCTTCGACATAAAAGAACTGGCTTCTTGAGGCCACGTTTCTCATGAATCGCGGTATCTGGTGTTATCACGTAAGGATACCCATGGTGAGACAAAATTTGTACCGCCGTTACTATTACCGATTTACTACACTGTGGTACAAAACATGGCTAATTTTCACCTATAATTGTGGACGCATTGACTTTCTATTTCTTCGCCATCTTTTCCGCATTGTTAGATGAATTTCATCCTCGACTATTATCGTATTTTCTATTATAGACCCCTCACTACTAAAGATGCCACAAAAATCGTAGAAAAAGCTAATTAACACCATTAAATTTTTCATGTTCTTGTGCTTATACTCAAGTTCTAAAAAATGGTTCTAAGATATTACTGTTTTAAAAACAGAAATGTTTCAAAATTTTACCGTCTTTCCCGATACGTCGACTTCACTATTTTTTATAAACTAAACTAAAAGTGTTAAAAAGAACTCTTATTCAGCGAATGTTAACTATTATGTTTGTGAAAACATTTCAAAATTTCGAGCTTCTACATGCAAAATATAATGAGTTATTAACCTTTTCCAAAAACATTGCTAAAAACGACCCGGCTCATTTTTAAGGAATAAAATTTATACTGTCGCACTCAGAAGAATGCTATGATCACGTTACAATTACATGTAAACGTTTCAAACTACTTGTGTAACATCCAGCAAGTGATAAATAAAACCATGTTTTGGATAATCGGTCAACGGAGCATTTTCGTCACGCGCGTTGTTGCAAGTGCCGTATTCAGTCAACAGGCTGGACTCACAACTGACAAAACTATACCAGTTAGTGGAGTAATACGCGCGGCAACGACGCGCGTGAACTCCATCGCTCGTCATTGATTTCTTTTGGTTTCAAATTTTATCAAGCTATAAATTCTCCAAACTAAGAAGCACCAGGTATGAGATAACTGCCTTCAAATCGGAAACAGTACTTACGTGCGGGTCGTTTTCTTGAGAAACGCTAATTTATCGCTGAATGAAACTATATATTTATAATATTAATTTTTTTATACCTCATTCTATTTTCATTTATAATTGTATCAAGTAGTGCGGTACACTACAAACGTCTGAAACGCAAAATATTGACATGTGTCGTAAAATTAGTCTGTTGTTGTTTTTGTCGTCTCGCCATACTCATCTTTCAAGTTTAAAAAAATGTATCAAGTACTGTAAATGACATTTTTCAATATAACTACGTATCGTTCTTTTATTTACGGACTAAAAAGATGAAATGAAAATACATTTGTGAAGTATTTGGTCATTTCAATTGTTCATTAGAATGCACGTTTTTGTTATTTAATTGTATGTACTACCCAACTTTTGTTATTGCAGTTATTAAATGGTTAAAATTATAGAATTCCATTGTATTAGAACTGCATTTTGAAACATAAGCTAGGCTTTTTCCTTGTTCATTCTAATCGAATAATATTTGTGGAAATGATAATACTTTAAATTAAACGTCATTTTGAAAGATAAATAAAATGTTTTGAAGTTTTTGTTTAGAGCACCAATCCGTAAGCAGATGATTATGCCTTGAACCAGTAACTTGAAACACCTTGTTTGCAATCTAGTATTTGTACAATTTCCAAAAAATTCATTCTAAAGGATTGGGTGAATAATAATCTAGGGTTTCTTTTGTATCATATTTCACAATTCAATCTGATGTCAAGTTTCTCTTAAATTCGTATTAGAAGAAAAATCTGTTTTCTGTTTCGTACTTGATATTCTTGCAATTGGTTATTGATATGATACAATGTTGGAATTAAACATACACTGGCTATATTCTACTGGTAATACTTGATAGTTTCTTCCTTTTCAAACCAATGAACTCATGGATCGGAAATAAATTCTCCCACAGTGAGATGTCTTTAAATAAGATTTCTCTGCATCGAAAATAACGTCGTAGACTGGAATGGATCTATTAAATATGACTTGTAAATTTGGCGTTGGAAAGTGTATTCGTTCATAAGTTTTCTAATGAAACACAAATTGTCATCAATACGTCGCGTGTTATCTTCCCGAATTTTTAGAAAATAAATCTCCCCAATCCAATAAGCCAGATGTCACCATGGTTATTTTCATTTTTCGTAAGTAATTACTTGTAAGTTAGTAATTAATTTGATTTATGAAACGTTAATTTTACTTAATGATGTTATGTTGAATGAAATTGGGAAGCGGGTTCGTTTCTCGATCCCGTCTCCCTATTTTAATTCAACGTAATTAATGTAATCTGGCGGTGTGGTTCACCACAATTAAAGAGATTTCTGTACTAACATACTACTTTCTAACTACTCTACTATTTACATCCATTAAGAAGAGGCCGTAAGCGATAATTTATTTAAAAAACGTTAATTCTGAGTAACGACGAATTCGACGAAATGTTCATTTGCCCTTTGATACTTGGCATTGTCAGACTGAAGATGCCAGCTAAGCTGGCGAAAGTACTTTCTGAATAAATATTTTACTAGTAGACAACACCACATCTTTCATTTATTCTTAAAAATGAATACTAGTATGACGTCACCGATATCCAACTATTCGACTGATTTGAAAGAAATGGGTATCTTTGAACCTTTTACGCAATTTCCAGAAGAGATTACACTCTTCGCACGTCACAGAAGGACATTTCGCTGCGCGACGTGATGCACGGCTCATAAGGACGCTGTGCATTTTGCATTGCTATGTGAGTGCATAGATAAAGGCTGTCATTAGGTACATTCTTCTCTTCTTAATAACCTACATGGTCGTATGTTTAACAGTGGGAGACGGATAGCAACGCAAGGAAATGCTTTGAAAGTGAGGAGATTGCTTTGCGACACTGTGACATCATACTGCGATATGTGAGAATGAGGTTAGGCGAGCACCGAGACCGAGAGTGATTATGAGAAAACGGAATACTCGGTACATGACGCAGTTTCATCACATTCCATGAACTCTTATTGTGTTGGGCGAAATTAATCGAAAATGGTAATATCTGACGAATCCGAAATTAAATTTAGTTTTTTTTCTCGAATGTATGGTGTCATTAATTAATAGATTGCACGTGTTAATACAGCGATTTCCGAAAAACAAAAAGGAAATAACGTCTACTTTATGATTAAATGTGTTTTATCTATAACTGTAGCTATAACCCTGTATTATAGTAGCTCCAATGCGTAACTCTTGGACTAGTTCATTTAGAAAATTTGACTTTTTCCTTTTTCGATCTATTTTGAAAATATTTCTTCCTTCCGACATATTGCAAATTCTCTTAGCCCAACCCTACACAATCACGCAAAAAACCCACCCTGTCTTTCTTAGAATCTTTATTGTGAAGATCTGACCATGAGAGTCTTCCACTTTAATTTTTTTGGGGGGAAGGTAAGATGGGTAGTCGAAAAATCTGGGTAGGTGAGGAGAACACTTACTGAAAACCTCAAATATCCAATGTCTGCCCAACGCCCCCGCACTTCATTCGCTTCGGAGTCGGAAGCGCACCGCCACCTCACCGGAAGTGTCTTTCCCACCCTTCCTGCACCTGCGCCCCTCCCCCTTCTAGTGGGTCGGATGTGCACCATCTGCGGACTCTTGTGATGCGTTTGTAGACCGGTGACGCGGACTGATGCACCGTTCACGCTGACTATTCAGTTCTTCAGAACAACCTCAACAAAAGAGCGTAGCCAACGGTCTCCAGGTGAGATAATTACTGTCATTCAAAAGTGGAATCGGATAACATTAATTCATAATGCTTTCTTAAAGCAGCAAAGAAAAGCAAACAAAACTCATGTTTGAAGTATTTCAAAACATTTCAGTTGAGTAGAATAGTTCAATCGTTCCCATAGCTCCCCAAACCCGCACCAATAGCGATCCAGGGATACCCTTCTGTGCGGTTATTCTGCAATGTTCCACTCCTATACATGATTCTTCAATACAACTCCAGACGGCAAGTGGTCGGTGAACTGGATTAAGTTGGGTACTACCCACACTTAAACCTGTAGCATGAAGAAGCGCTATTTTGTAGAATATGTTGAAGACCCACAATTCCTTTAATTGTGTAACAAAAATTAACAAAGCAATAATCCACATTGTTGGTACTTTGAAGTTGGTAAAATACATTGATATTGAAAGCGAAACTAATTTACTGATTAGTACTGACACTGATTAGCTAATTGAATAAATCTGTTAGAGAGAGATATAAAATGGAAACAAGAGCATTTAGTAAATAATCGTAAGACAGTAAATATCATAAATCTACTATAGTACTAGTTACAATTATATTACATATAAGAATATCACATTGCAAATAAACAATATCAAAGTTTTAAAGTTTCAAACAAATAATTTGGAATAATTTTTTTTGTATCACATGATGGTCTTTCACTCATATTTAAATTTTTCATGTGCTTTAGGATAATTTTCATCTATGATATACAAATATAATGTGGTAAAACTTACTAAACTTACAGAATATCGAAGTTGTGTCACCTATGTGAAAGTAATATTTAGTACAAGGAACATGGAATAACCTAAAAGCACCTGCTAGTGACAAAGTGTCTGAACTTAATTGCTATGAATCTAATTTTTGCAATGTAATGTTTTTAAATAATAATAAGAAAGTGTCTGTGAACAGTGGTCGAGTTTATCTACACACTTATTTAAAAAAACAGGCAATTCAAGAAAAAAAGATGCAGTGAAATTATTTCCACTCACATCGCGTACTTCTTCGTTTACCAATGGTGAGAATCCAAAGAGTGTGTTTGTAGATAAGTCATTTTAATGTTATTTTTAAAGGAGAATAGAATATAGTGTGCATCTCATGTTTCTCATTGTATTTGGAATCTTCCACCCACCCGAACGTCCTTAGTCGCGAATTCACATCCAATGACAGTGTATCATTTCGCGGCGTTTGTAGGTGTGCACTGTTTCATTTGCTGAACTTTCTTGTTACATTTTGCTTAGCTCCGTTTTTTGTTTTTCCATTATTTTGATGGTAATGAGTGATACCATTTTGTTTATTTTTAACTATTGTTTTGAGTTCATTGCTATATCAGTTGGAAATGTAGAAATGGGATTGTAAATATTATATTTTACACTTTCAGAATTCTTTGTCAAGAAATATAAGTAGAGTAACGAAATAGCATGAAAAATACAAATCAATCAGACGCAAGGATATTGAAGAAGTATTATCTTTAAAAGAGTATCACATATTTAAACAAAATTATTAATAGATACAATTAACGTTCTTTAATTGAACTATGAAATTTAAAGGAAGAGAAAGAGAGAAGAAGGAACAAAGAAAGAAAACAAGAATCTATGGTTGTATTTCACAATTTAATTTGAATAAATTAATGAAAGATTTCAGTTTTAGTTATATTTGTTGTAATCTAAAACACGTTTTTTGTAATATTAATCTCGGATCACGATTATATGCTGCACGATTACAACCAATGTTATATTGTAGATTATTATATTATTAGAACATGTAATAATTTGTTCCTTAAGTAGTTTTATATTATTTATAACTCGAGAATTAAACTTTTGTGTTATTAGTTCATATTTGAGACAAACGTTTTCTATATTTATTTAATTCCTTTTCACATATATGAAAAACTTAACAGAATCATGTGTGAATTATGTGAAATTATGTGAAGCAAATTATGTGAAATTACTTTCGACAATACACATCACTTGTAGGCAATGGGATTTGATTTCTTTACTTCACTGTATAAATATAAGAAATTATAGGAATATTTATAAGTAATTTGTGATTCGAATTATACCAATTCCATACGATATCTTGCAATTATATTCAAATTCTGTTAAAAACTATATTTTATCACAGTATTACGCAAACGTTTTTTACAGAAACTCTAATATCTTTTACATTGCCAATGAAGACCTTGCGAGACAACGAATCTCGAGATGTCGTTTAAATATAGAGAATGGTAAAGTTTATTGAAGTCAAGAATATACAGAATATTTTTGTTATAGAAGTCCAAAATGTGTATAATAAAAAATACAAAATATTTCTTTAATAGCGGTGTAATGAAACATATTATCTCGTTACGATTTACCAGCGGTACTATTAGTCTTCCAAATATAGGCGCCGTTTCAAATAGACCTACGATTGGTCGAACGAAACTTCCCCTGTCGAAGGGGAAGCAATAGGAGAGAGGCGTTGCAAACTTAAGCAGATCCAAAACTGTTCAGAGCGTGGGACTTAGAAAAATAAATGGGCCCTTTTTTGTTATCAGTAGTGTACAACTGCGTTTGTAATAACGCAACCTTCTTTCGTGTCGCGCTAGATGTCTCGTAAAATGCATGTAACATAAATCAAAGATTTCCAGATAGATAGACAATCATACGTGCTCCTTGAAAGCGAGTGCACATCATCTATAACGTATTTCAAATGTTTTATTTTTATATATTGATTCGTCTCCAGATATTTTTTTGCTTCTATAACTACAATAATTTTCTATGTCTTCCATCAGGAGCAGGGGAACAAGGGTTCTCTTCCTGGCTCGTCAAGTCTATACTTGATCCGGTTAGAGAAATCCTGCACTCTCCGGGTAATAAACTAAGATCTAACAAACTGAAAAGTCAAGTTATTTCTTTGACACCTTCCCCTTGTAAAACACTCTGCTCGATAGTTTGAAAAAGAAAATGTTATGTATATGGGTTGTATTCTTGACAAAAATAGTTAGTTGTAATCAATATGACAAAAAAAGGGAGAAGTGTAACCCTTTGTTTAATATTAGTTTTCTCTTTATAATAGAACGGTATAGTTGTGCAATGGACGTGACGAGAGTTGTAGTCAGTGGTAGATCCAAAGTGTGTGTGTGTNAAGAGACAGGTGTGTGGGGGGGGGCAAAGAGGACACGTGCTCCTCGCAAAAATGATATAGAAATAGAAAAAAAACAGTACACCCTTTGAAACCAGCAAGTATAAAATCTATGTAAAAAGACGTCTTCATAAGACAAACATATGACTTTCTTTGCTTTTATAAATTGCCACTCCAACATGGGAAGATGAGTATGGGACAGATATTTCACTATTTCTAGCATACTCCAGCGAGATTCAGTGTAACTTATCTAATTACAATAGATAGATAAACGAAAAAGTGTAAATCATAAATAAAAGAAAATAAATAATTTGTTATCAGAATGTTGTTGTTTAACCCAGTCTTTTTCCACTTCATATGGGGTCGGCGAATGGGTATGGATATATGATTCTTCAATTGGTTTTGGCTGGGGAATACTAGGGTGCCGGATGCCCTTCCTGCCGTTCCTCCCCTGAAGCGGTGATTATGAATGACATGGGGGTGAATAATTATGAGTGAATGTTGTGGTGGAATGATAGGTGAAACGGGAGAACCCCGTGAAAACCTGCCGCGAACACCTCGGATTCTAGATCGGACCGGGTTTGAACCGGCGTCCCCAGGGGTAAAAGGCGAACGTGTCGCCCTATTCAATAATGGTACTTTATTTTTATGAGAATAATGGTACTTTATTTGTATAATAAATTAATGATTGAAATGTTGTATTGGTTTTCTTATATATTATGGAATAATAACATTGAACTATTCATTAAATTTGTTTCTTTATTGCACCGTCCCAAAATCAAATCCTGAATCCACCCCTGCTTGTAGTAGAGATCATCGAAAGTAAAAGTGTGCCGGATCATCCCTTCACGGTTGGGATAAGCACAATACCCTTCATGACGTTAGGTTATTGTATCGGGGGTACTGCGTAAGCTATTCTATAATTATTTTTTTCTTTATAATAATCTATTACGCCGTATCTTCGTCCGACATTTCGGTCATATCTAACACCCCTGAAGGAGATTACGGTACAATTGATGGCCGAGGATTACCCTTTTCCGAAGACGCTGCTTTAAAACACACAAGCATATTAAACCTTAAGGCTTCAAATAAAGGGACTTTTATCTCTGCTGATTTTGCTCAAATAAATTGATTGACAAAATTAAACTTCGTGTGTCCATAGCTTTCTTAAGAAATCTGAGATTGGTAAGAGAATGGTCGAGATTTGGTGGAATTCCACTTCTGATAAGGCTGATGCGACGGTGGGTCACTTGCTACATACCTCATTCGGGACCCAATTTAAATTGTGATGACTGCTAAGAAGGTGAAAACGTTCTACTGTTTGTGAAAGAGATATGTGATGTCTAATATCATACCAAAGTCACCTTATTTTTCATGATTTTATCGCGAAAAAACACTTTAAAGCCAAGTAAGAATAATATTTTTAGCCACGTTTGTAAATTACGTCTTTGGGACTTTTGCNCCTCCCCCCCCCCCCCCCCGTAATCCACCTTTTTCCCCTTTTGCTGTAGCTTTTCAATGATCTTCTAGAGTACATTTTCTCATTTATAAGACAAATGACATGTAAGTTTCATTTCATTTATATATATAGTTTCGGATCAATATTAAATATTTAAATAAGTTCCAACTATTGTCTGCTAATAGTTCTTGCAGTGAACATGCTTATAGTAAGTCTATCTCTTTTAGAAGACGCGCAACTGGAAGCAGATTTGCAAATAATTGAGTGTAAGGCAAATTCTCTTTCTCATCTACAGTTCTGACGACTGCAAAGACGTATCTCCTAATAGAAACAGAATTATTTTTTTTAAATATAGATATACCTAACGCCTTGAAGTTCAACAGCTTCCATGTTTTCCTTCTTATGATTTGTGATTTGATATTCTTGTTTGGAACTCAATAAACTATAACAGGAAAAAAGATGATTTCTTGAGTAACCTTTCTGTCCCGTTTCTGTCCCTCTTTTTATCACCCTTTTCCATATGAAATTTCGTATCCTCGTATCTTCCGTTCTTTGGTTCTTTAAGGAGAACGCTAGCTATAACATTGGAAATTCAAAGTAAAGCACGCCTTTACTTACGCGGGGGCGCCGCATTGTGCACAAAAGTGACGCCACTGAATCCAGATCTCAAAGAAGGTTGCCTCATAGCGCAACTAATGCTCTCCTGTGGTGACTACCTGGGGTTCACCGCGTAACTAATGCATCCCATGAATCTAACTCAGGCAAAACCACGCAATTCGTGCTCACCACACTCTACAAAAGAGCAATGATCTCTAAATCGTGTTTGTTGCAGACAATATTAGCTAAAAATTGCTTTGTTAAAGATTTAAAAATTATTCGGAATTTTTTACACATCAACAAAATGTGGAGAAATGTGAAGGAGGTTAATATTATTTTATAATATAAGAATAACGAAAATCAATGACCTAGTTTAGCTGGCACGTAGCCAGGAGGGGTACTTGGGGATTTCGCGCACCATTCCTCCCGAAATTTTTAAGTGTGTATCAAACATGTTAATGTACCATTTCTTTATTAATTAACTACGTTAAACATAAATGGGTAAGTTAAAAATATAAGGACGTTCAAGTTTACTGTTGGTGTAGTCTAAGTTCAAGGAAGGCTGTTGCCGTGGAAATAATTATTCATCAACCTTCGTGAATTTGTGTGAAAATGCCGGGAAGAACCGGTCTTCCAGGCAAAAGACTAATAATGAATACGAAAGAATCAAAATACACAAGAAAGTGAAAATGAAGAATAATTGTAACTGTTGTCTAACCTGTATGAGAAGATGTTTGAAGATTCTCGAACAATTTAAAAAACAATACAACCTTCTAGAGGAAGTAACACACTTAGAGCCTATCACAAGAAACGATGTTCTGGGAATGTTCTTATTCGTGGACGTGGAGGGAGAGAAGTGTCAAAGAACGTTGTATATGTGTCTGTAGTCTTAAAAAGTTCTGGAAGATGAATTGAAAGACACCGAAAAGAATTGATGACGCAAAAACTAAATTAGTTCGAGCTGATGAAAAATTTTAATTGAAAATAAATCAATCGCAAAGCAATCCCACATTCTACAGTTAGTGAAAAGGAAGATACATATTAAGAACATTCTAACACTTTCTATCAAAGTAAACTTTCGTGGAATGTATTGATTTTAACTCTCCTCGTTATTACACATGAATCTAAAATTTTAGTTTGACGTTTTTGTATATGAATCATCATTTTTGTACATGTTGTTTGAATTTTATTATAATCTCTTAACACATGGTTGATTTAAAGGGTTTATCCGGTAGAATAACAAAATGTGTAAAAATAAAATTAAATCAGTAATTTCTGGTTCTTGAACGTTATGAAGATCAATGATACTACCAGTAGGTGTTTGTATCAAAAGACACAAGTAATATGGGGATAGTGTGTAGATGTAAACATTGAATCGTAATAAATGGAAACATGGTATTAGAAGGGTCAAAATACAACTTAATGTTCCTACAATAACAATAATAGTAAATACTCATGATGTCTTTCATTCCATACTTCATATTCTAAAGGAGAGCTTTCGTTGTTTGCAATTATTCCATTGTCACATGGATAGTTGTAGAAACGCGGGGTTATAGTAAACGGAAGAAAAGTGTGGGAAATTTCATACTTGCAATCTTCGTTTCATCATACTTATGAAATGGGGGAGTAATTCGTTGCATTAGTTTGCTTAAAAGTTTATTTTTTACGATTTTAAAATTAATGCGTAAAAGAAATATATTCAGAACTTGTTTACAACTACCCTGCCTAACCCTACGTTATTAATAAGAAAAAATCTTTACTTCTCCATCACATAACTCGAAGGTAGAAAAGTAAAAGTTATGTTCATATTTTTTTTGCTGGGAATTTCGTATTTTTATTATTTATCGAAGCTGAAAATGAAACGAATACAATTCTTTATAACGTGTGATGTCGACAACGTCCCGGACATATTAAGACAGAATTCCTTTCTTCTCTGAGTGCATTTTGCCTGTAGGAACAGCAAACCTCAGTAGATCAAGAACCTCATAATGGCTTTGGCCACACCTCTGAAAGCCACGGCTAAGTTTGTGAACTGCGAATATAAAGGAATGGAAAGTGTTTAATGTTTAGTGTTATGAGAAAGGAGAACGCCTGTGGGAACACGTGGGAAAGGGTAATAAAACAACACTAATGGCAGTATACACCGTGGGAGATAGGACACCATTTAAGTGATCTAGGCTTATTGTGCTCAAACGTAATATGCGTGCAAATGAACCGTGGAAGTGAATTTCTTTTGGTTTTGATTTTTAAATAATGTGAGGCATCAGTAATCCCTTAATTCGGTGTTTTTTAACCATGGAAACAGCTTTTCATTACTAATTTTTTGTGCAGTTGCCATAATTCGTGTTCTCATAGGTGTCTTAAATTTAGTGAAAGCTGTTGATATGATGAACAATATTTCGTTCTGGGAAATCAGAGCTAGCGTTTTCTGTGACCTCTGTGCTTTCTTGTATTCTATCTAACAGACCTGTTAATCTAACAATCTCTTTACTCAGATTTCTGCAGTGAATATTCGTATTTCACGTCATTTGAGAATATATGACCATAAGAGATACACGAGGGATATCCCGTGACTTTCTCAAGTGCATATCGAGACGAAATACCATGGCGGTAGTGAAGTGGTAGCATCTTCGCTCCCAATGTACGCGGGAAAGCACGACTTTTATGCCTTGCACGGCCGCGATGGGTGAGGTTGTCAGTTTCATATATCTCCTCATTTATTCCTGAACACAATAGATTAGGTATCAAATTTCCAGACGAATCAACAGCTGGTGAAATCGCTAAAGGCGAAAAATAATCGAAGTGTAGCATTCGAACTTAAACATTCTTCTCTTCTCTTATTAGGTGAAGTAAAACGTTTTTTGAAAATATGCGAACTGAAATATCGTCGCGTGGTACTAGTCTTGTCATATGCGATGGTGTTAATACGTTTTAAAAAGAGATTTACCAAACGCTCCTCCCCAAAAGACATAAAATAATAAATAATAATATGTGTATCTTCCATCATTAAGAATTTCTTCAATCAGAATTTTTTCTGTTCCAGGGAGAAACATTAATTTATATATCAGAAAAAAGAAATGTTTTGTCTGTAAATCTGGAGTATATCTCGCACCGTTTGGTACTTGTTAGTTGCTTCAGTAGTCCCGAGACCCACTCCGAAGGAGATCCGCTGCGGCGTGTGCTTCGCGTGCCTCATGGTCCTCTGTGGCCGCATTCGTCGGCTCACCGCTACGTTACGGCCAGCGTCCGTGAGCTCGTCCTGCATCCCCCCCCCCCGGAACGCCCACATCGCCAGGCGCACCGTTACGTCGCGCGCTCGCTTGGCGTCCCGCAAGGAGCGCTCTTACGCTCTTCATGGGAGGTAGCCTCGGAAGGAAGCAATGGAGCGTTGAACAATTTTACGAAATGATTTGGTTCGATGAAATTATAATTGTTCCTACAATGTCTACACCATTTTTATTTTTCAAGATTTTGTTAAATTATATTCTATGTGAATGTTTCTTCCAATAGTTTACAGATGCGGGGGTGGAGGTGGCGGTCAGCCCCAGCCCTCTTCCTATGTGGCATTTTAGTGGGTCACCAAAATAATGTATCAATGTAGTTAAAACTTGAGTATGCTTTATAATGAGCATTTTATTGAATGCAAATCTTCCCGTGCAGACATCGCAGACGTTGAGCCGATTTAAGATCGTCGAGACGTAGTTACAACGCCGAGACGACAAAAATAAGAAATGATGCCGTCTCGACGTCGTATCTCCCGAAATCGAGACGACGTAGTAACGAAGAGGTCGAGTCGACGAAAATTTGCTACGCTATCTCGACAATCCTGAACTCTGACGATATTTTGAATTTTTGTTGGTTAATGTTGCTTACGTCTTAATTATTATTTTAAATGTTATTTTCAACTGTAGTAATCTAATAAAAATAAATTTCATGTAATATAATAAAAAAGACATTTGGGTTCATAAAAAATTATTGTCTTGGTACTTTAAGAACCCTTTTCGGAGAATTTAGAGAGGATTACTATATTACGCGCTTACTATTCACGATGCCATTACTAAGACAGCGCAACAAGGGGATAAAAAATTAGTTTATATCACCGGGCTGGAGTATCCCAGTGGTAGCGTCCTTGCCTGGAATAGCAAAGTACCCTGATTGAAATCCCGACGCGGTCGGATGCCTGAAAACGGATGTTGAAGAAGAGCGTCTGAAACGTAGCGTGTGCTACACGCCTATTGAATATAATTAAGAAGACTAAGACGATGGATAATATGAAAAAAAGTTGTAATAAAAATGATACTTCAACATCGAGAAGAGAGCATGCAGACTAGTTGACGACGCCAAGAAGGGTCATCTAGCGACACCGAAAAAAAAAACGTTTTCTTGGGAGGGTTGGCGACGTCGTCAAGGTGTCGTTACCCGACGTCGAATATGCTTTTTTTACGGCGGGGAAAGTTCGTCGATTTGCGACGTCGTAAAGACGTTCTTCTTAATTGGATCGATTTTACATGCGTGCTCTTTGGCATGACTTTGACGTCGGTAGAACTAATTTATACGTGGCTAATTTAATTTTACGTACACTGGAGCGTTGGATTATGTGTTTGTAGGCATTCAAACACATTTCTGTGTGTATTGAACAATGGGGGCCTCCAAAAGTGCTCCCACCCCGAGCCTCTTGAGGTGTTAGTACGCCATTTGTTTCATCACGATATGTATTGATTCTTAAGTTCAATAGTGTTGCAGGATTGAAAAGTACACAAAAATTCACAAATATATATGTGTGTGTGTTACTTGCAAAACCGTCTTTATTTACAGATTCAACAAAATTTAGTTTTCAACTTTAAAAGTCCTATTTCCTTTCCTAAAAATATAACGTTTTGGTACATAGCAGATACACCTTCGATAACACCCGAGGTATTTTTGTTGAGACGGGCAAATACGAGTTAAAAGGAATAAACTAGATTTTATGATAATTTTTGTCATATAGCGTCAAAAATACATGTGACGAGAAAGAAATAATCAACTTTGTTCTATGAGCGTAAGCAAAGGTGATACACACAGGTCTATCGCTTTAGTTTACTTATCTCGACTATTATAGCAGGATACACAACAACACAAGCTGCAATATATTCTGCTTTGTATTCTGTACATAAGACTAATCTGAGCAGCGCCTTGGCACTCAGGTCGTGGACGGCGAGTCATTTCTCTTGAACTATCATTTCTTCACAATAATTCCCATGAGATGGGTGTTTACAGGCGAGAGGAATATTTAAATAATGTTTAGAATTTAAATGTACTGATGAGAGAAATTGAAAAAATTGCATCTCAATGTTGCAACCTCAGTGGACTTACTCAAGGAGGACCGATGTCGTTCCCTTGCGGGCAGCCAGTGGCTAGTTTCTTCGCATCAACCGTTCCGCCAGAGAAGGGAAACGCCGGTGAGGGAGGAAGAGAGCAATGGCCCCCTCTCTTCCTTCCTTTGAAAGCACCGGGACGTTTCTGCATCGAAGAACACTCAATTTTCTCCACCCGCGCCAAACGCCGAGAAGAATAGCGTGACTGTTGGGGCGTATAAATAATTTACTGTACAAAATTAATATGATCACGAGGATTGAAGACTATATTGAAAATCAGCTTTATTACCGGAATCGAGGGACTATCCTCGTTCCCACTTAAATTATCACGCTAACCCGGAGAAACTATAGAATTAGGATGGGATTTCACAGTTAGTCTTCCTTAGCAGTTCAAAGATCTCTAACATTTTCATTCGGTACAACTTTATATGTGATAACAGCATGGAAATCAAAAGAAATCACCAAATGTATGATGTCTACCAATTTATATATAGTATTAATATTTCAGCACTTTTTCCCCATATATTATTGCATGCGTTGGAGAAAATCGATTAAATACATTGTTATGAAGTTGCACGTTTTGCTCTTTTATTTTTCGTATAAAAGCTGCGTATACCTCAAACAACTTGACTTCAATATTACATTACCCTTTTCCATTGAGTACGAATATACCATTCTACTTTGGGGAGGAAGGTAGAAATCTCTATGAATGTTAATACTCAGTGAACGGATTATAACAGATTAATCAAACATCGGATTCATGTAATCAAGTCCCTGACGTGGTATAGAAGTTACCAAAAAATAGTAGTGGAATGATCCATGAAATATTTACTACTTAAATATAACTATCTTAAAGGAATATTTAAATTGTGTCATGAATCTCTTTAAAATTTGATTCGAAACTTCTTTCCATGTTGTCCCTGTGTTTTCTCCTCCCAGGGAGCAACCTCAGCGTGAAGGAAGCCTGACAGCAGGAAATGAACCTGAAGGGCTTCACACTGAGGACGGTGGCCGGATTACGTTTTACTGCTCTTCTAAGACGAAGTTCATTTTGTCGGCTCCCATAACACTTAAGTAATAATGCGAAAGGAAACGATTTGCTAAAAATCGCTCAATCTTTAAACAGGAGGAATACAAAAATTAGTAAATTTTTAATAATTTCATCAATTTTTATATTTTATTGAACTTGGATTGCACATGTTTTTATTAAGAAACATTACATTTAATTAGGAAATGGGGTTCAAAACGTCTTTTTTCACCAATACTAAAGTTGAAATTACACAATATTTGAGAGCTGATCTAGACGTCCCTTTTAGATTCCCACTGCTAGTTCTCGTATTATAATGAATTTCGATGAGTTATTTCTCTTTATGTCAGTCAGGAACATCTGTCTCACGATGACTAAGACCGAAACGTATTTTCGTCTAACCTGTGAGTGACTCAAATGTGGTCATTTTTCTCGTTACGTTATATCAGTTTTTAATTTATTTATTCATTTCCAGACTGCAGACTATTGGACTATTTTGTGTATAATTTATTACCTTACAAAGAATGTTATTAAACGTTGTAGCTTTTTATTCGTTTTGTTGCCTTCTGTCACTATTGGAGAACAGTTCATAAAACCGTTTACTAGGGTCCTGTAAAATCGTTTACTATAGGGGATAATAGTGTCGTTTCATTTTCATGAATTCCATATTGTACTTAAAGAACGACTTTAAAAATGCCAATTAGAGGTGTTTCAACATGGAAACTAAATTTTTTAGACGTGTGATACATCATATCAGATATGGGTCTCTGAAACGTCATATCTACTGAGAGGGTCTATGAACTATGGTCTTCGAGGAAACAGGATTCACTTTTCTATTAAAAATTTTCACTCCATCAATGGAAGATTCTGGAAGTTTCCCCCGCAGTAGAAGTCAATCATAATTAAAAACTAATTGAAACAGGATGAATTTTTATTCCGCTCACCTTGGAAATGTTAGTCGATTATGGCCGTTTGCGCTGCCATTAACTATTGAATGTTGTTTTTAAGTTTTTAAGAATTAATATAATTTAATCATAATTTTTAATTTGTCTGTTATGCCCAACGGTAGTAATGAATGCAACAGGTGAAGTCGTGTAAACAGTATGTGAAGAACTATTGCTTTGCTTCTGACGAAGGTTAAGCTGTCTGTAAAATGATGTCAATAGATAAAAATCCCGAAGTGCACAAAATCTTTGTAATAAGCTGCGCTCGACGAACTCAAAACAACGTTTGGCGGAAAGTCACATTCATTATCATTCAGTTTTTACTGCCCTGTAATATATTTCGTATTTCACTTCACACAATGAATGATATGATTTTTTTTTTTTTTACATTTTTCGTATCGTTGACGTATTGCAGTATATTCCTTTAGCAATAATACTCATTCTAATATGTTTGTAAAATGAAATGAATAACGATTTTAGGTATCGGTTTATGGGCGAAATATGGTTTTCGGTGTCGATCTGTTTCCGGTTCAATGCTGTGTTGAGAACACTCTAAACAAATTATTTATTCTTATTGGATTGTTTTTTAGTGATAACTAAATTTTCTGATTTATTAACCGCTTATTTTGAAAGTTACAAATATTATCTGGACAGAAATTATAACCAAAGTCATAGTCCCTTTTCCCTTTCTCGTGGTCTCCAAAAGTGTGTCTCGTGACGCACGTAGAGCGAATGAAGAGGATTTTTATGAGAGTAGATGTTTGTAGAGTCTTAAGGGGGAACAGCTTGTTGTTAAGAAAGTGTGTATTTTTCAACCAACACGTCTTTGTGCGTTTCAACCGCCATATCACGGAGTATACAGCAACTGATGGAGATACTCTGCATTACTAGTTTGAATAATGACTTGTTAAGACGTGACTTAGCAAAACAGTTAATGCAACTTGCACACACTTCCTGTTCTCTTCGCGAGCCACTTCTTCTCCCTCATACTTGTCGAAGGTCCTCTTTATAGTTTGGTAAAAAAATGTTCTTTAAAAGGCAATGCCTATAGTACATATGTAAATGTTTTCTTTTTCGGTTATTGATTGTCAGGCTCAATGAACACACAGTATTCGCCCTCAATCTGAAGTGGTCTGATAAAGGAATTATATTTAATTATTTATGTAAAGGTTCCTTTTATGTGGTACAGACATAATTTTAATTGTTTCAAAAAATGCTATTACACGGTCTTCAATGAAAATAATACTGGTTGTATGAAAAATTTTAATCACAGGAAATTTTGAATTATTATTTTAAAACGTATTATAATATTTTGTTCAAAAATTTTGATTTCCATTTCAGTTTATAAGTCTTTGCCACTCTCCAATGCGGTGGTTTCAGTTTTCCTATGATATCAATTCTCAATAAGATGAGAAAGCTATTGCCGATGCTTACGTTTCAAACAGCATATTCTTGCCTTTCTATCAACTTTAGATCGTATCACTGAATGTGGCGTATTTAATTAATACTAATAAATTTATGGTCAAAAAAGCAATTACAAACCACATACTACCACGTGGAGGACAATAAACTAATTTACCCTACGGAAGCAAGCAAGGGACCATCCGATCAATTCCGATCAAGGACCCTAAGGCAGAGGCGGATTTAATTTTTCAGCACAATCCTAAAATAAGAATAAAAATAGTTCTCTACGTGTTTATTAAAAGAATGCCAACAAATTTGTATTAATAGATCAGAAAAGGTATTTAAAAAGTACGTTATCAAACAATAGATTATTCGGAGAATACCGTTTATAAATCTAACTATTAAAAAAACTCTAAATTCGAGATTAATTATTTCAATAGATCGCCGTGAAAGAAAGAAATAAGTGTAAGTAACAAATGGTTAAAATTTGAAACTCTTTCTCTCCGTTATAATGAAAGTAAAGGCCTATTTCTTCAAAAATCGTGAAATATTGTTCAAGATCATTAGAATGACAAAGTGTTTTGGAATAGTTAGTTTTTGTGAATGTACCCATACTGTTTTTCGCACTTACAAGTCTTCGAATGTTTAGTTTTGAATTTTTAACTTCCCCGCGCTTTTCCATGTTAACTGCTTGTTTTTGATCCAGGAAAATGAAGTAGCTCTTTCACTTTCGAATACCAACCAAGTCGATTTCGCTTATGCCGTTCATATCGCAATAAATCTCTATACGTCATTCTTGGATTACAGGGCGGCACTACTCGCTTTACTTCTAGTATTCTTTTCAATAGAAAAATTATAACATGTACATAACGTTTGAATGTTAGAGATAGTGTTAGTTTAAATCACCAGTTTGGTCTCATTAAATTCGTGAATAGTAAAATGTCTAGTTACATGTTCCCACATTTCTGAACTCTCTTTGTGTTGTTATTCCATTAATTAATATCAAAATTCTCAAGTTCAGTGACAATTTATTTAGACACCCTTCGTACATTCATCTGCAATATACTCAGTCTCATGGACCTGAGGCAAACACGCTATTTCTTTCCTAATTCAGTCACTATCGCCATACAGGAAACAGCTGTGACATGTCTAAATTCAGATATGTGTTTATTCTTAATTAACTCTTTTTCTCTAAATGGTGCAACATAATTCGATGAAGATGATGAAGACGACACATTTATTTTCAGCTTCATGCGTTCATATTGGTTAAGAGAAACGTGACTAGAAATCGAACCGGACTGATGTTCCTCGAGGCGACCGCAGATTACTATGAAACGACTTATGAAACAAGTAGCATTCTTCTCTCCAGAAGTAAGAAAGGCACCTGCCCAGCAGAATATCAGTGATAGCTCAATCAAGAAACGAGCAAATCAGTCAAGAATGGAGCTTAAGTGTGTACATACTCTTTCAAATGAAACATTAACAGATCCACAAAAAACAATCCCACAAAAAACATTCATGTTAAAAAAGACCGATTAGCAAACAGGTTAACAGATTACGTAAGCAAAGAGAAATCCGTAGAACCACCAAGTGCAAAGTAATTATTGCAGTAGCTAAAATGTTTCTGAGCAAATAGGAAACAACTCTTTATGTTTATCTAGCCGACCTTGCCACCTTCGCACCTTTTTGTAACGATGCGGTTTGACCTTCTCGTAAATTGGTGTGAAGACCAAAATTGCGCATGTAAAAACCGATAGTGTTTTAACTAATTTATAATACTTTACGAAAATTCGAAAAATATTTCACTCTAATGCATTGCTAATCCATAAATCGAAGATTTGAACAATCCTTTCTCATTAAACTTCTATATCACAGAAGCAAACCACGTCAAAATTTCAAGATACTATCTTTAGTATATTTCTGTTTTGATAAATGAACAAGTCATTTAGGTCAATGCATCAATTTTTTTCATTCCTTTTTACCTTTTGGAAATTGAAACATCAGAATTTCATAATTCGGTTTTTAGATATTTGATTTAAAAATTACGTTTTACGTACTTTTTACGTTCAAACTGATGTAGATAATGTCATCTGAGCTATATTGATTAGAATACATTGTTCTGAGAAAAATACATTATAAAGCGTTGGCGATATTGAAACTGGGATATGACAGATTCCATCCAATGGAATATTTACGTAATTCAATAGAGTATTTGTTTTATAATACGATTGAATAATTTTCGTGTGATATCCCATATGTTTAAAAAAAATCTCGTTTGAATTATCCTCAGAAACCCATAATTTTTTTACGTAGCTTGGAGTCTGAGTGCACAGATCCCAATTCGACTGAATGACTCTCATACAGTTTCACCTAATTCATTTTCTCATGTCAACCACGAGAAACAACTGACTCAAAAGTTGCCTAATTAGCCCTCCGGAGTGGTTGCATCATCTCCGACTCTTGAATCATGTTGGGAAACGAATTTGTGTGGGAAGATGAATTTACTATTCTGTATTTGGCAAACTAACTGGGAACTGCTCTTGGTGGTCGGATATGACAATTTTGAAGTACGAGAAACTCCAGCATGGTGAGATTTTAAAATGTTATTTTCCCTTGTTGCTTTCGTTATAGTCGAGTTCTGAGTTGTGTTTGGAGTTTATTCACTTCACATCTTGTCGTCAACTACGTGATGCGGAGGCCACTCCAAATAAATCCGTGGATTTCCTCGGGTCGGATTAATGTAACTACAAATTTTCATTAATGCACTATATTGACAAAAGGGGCGGTCCAACGTCTTTTTCTCACGTGCTCTCGAGAACCTGGAAACGCTAAAATTAAATTCATAGGATTTCTCATCCTCCGACCGAACACAATGAAATATTTTATATCAAAATACATTGTTCTTGTGCTGCATATCATTGTCTTTGTTCGTTTATTATGTTTCTATTTGGTATTGTTTAGTTTTCGTGACTCCCATGGATTTCTTCAGTTATGTTATTAAATTATATTATCCAATAGTGATCGATGGAGTATCATCCTTAATTAAAATATACACTTTAATATTAACTATTGAGTGCACAGCGATATTGATAATTCTTGTTCATACCTGAGAAATTTTTATACAATTTCGATCTTCATATGCTTTTTGTCTTGTATTTGGAGGATCTTACCGCATTTCTCCCATTGCTGAGACTTAAGCAACAAGAACCTCTTACAGAAAACGACATGTGAGTGACAATTCATGTGACGGTCATGAAGTCGAACTCCAGACGAGTATAAGGGTGCCCAAGGCGACTGCAATTTGATCAATAATTGTCTGAAGAATAACAACCACCAGAAATAAATATCATTATAACAAGTTTTCTTGAAAACTGTTTTTAATCCCATTTTTTTCTCTTCGATATAAAAAATGACATATCTCTAATAGATTAGACGAATATAAAGCTCAATGCTATTCTCAGATTATGAGAGTAGCATTAATGAAAAAATAAACTCATTGGTGCGATACAAATGACGATACAAATGACGCAAACGAAAGAGTGTCGGCGTTGTTTGTGTCTGCTTTCAAAGAAAAATTTTGTTATCCCTAAGGACGGAAACTCTCAGAAAACGGAATACGTTTCTACAGAAGACAAGAGGAACAATTTTTAATTTTGAATAAAGACCAAAGATCTTTTACATCATAATCATGATTTTTTTTATTTGTACAGAAATCAATAATCAGAATAAAGGATTTTTGTAAAACGGTCGCAGTTATATTTATATAGTACTCGTATACATTAGTTTGTTAATGTTGACTTTATCGAACTGATTTGATAAAAGGCCAGGCACGTAATGATCTTTCATGTGCAAGATGTTACTGATCAATCGAGAAATGCTGAGTTACGTTATGACAGATTTTTTTCTACGTTCAATTATTTATCATACCATTCTACTCTCAGCTTCAAACTGTCAATGAAGGGGTTTGATGAAAGCGATAAATAAACTGCAGTAAACAATAAACTATCTTTATTATCATTTAATAGAAGTAACATTTATTTTGTAACTTTGTGAATAAATAAGTAATTCTCTCATGGAACAAGCTTCCTTGAAAATGTTGTTAGTCTCATTTTTTTCTCTTCAGTAGTTTAGTCGATATAAAAAAATGATGTCTCTTTAATAGTTTAGACGAGTATAAAGATCAATGCTATTCTCAATTATGAGAGAAGCAGTAAATGTTGCTTATTTGTTGAAAATGAACGCAATGGTGGTAAATGCAATAGAAATGACGCAAAAGACTGTCATCGACATTTCATGATATATCTCAACTAAGTTTATGAGATAATTCGAAGAACATAATGTATTTGGACTCTTCAATTTAGTACCGGTTTCGTTACTTTACCCTTCTATTCTAATATAACTTTATCCTTTTTCTTCATTATATGTACGTCAATTATGAGTGACTCCCCTCTTTTCATAACATTGTTCCCAAACGACTGTTATTATTAAATGTAAAGTACAACCCTGTCAACCCCTTTTTCTGTATCGTTTTCTTATGGGTCCCAAATTCTGATAACTATTTTGAAGAAATCACAATAAAAAGTATTTCCAAATTAGGTGTTAAGTGGGTAATTGAATTTAATCTTTCTAGGAATAAAGTGGGATTTGTCAGACTCGTTCACCTCTATATATTAAACTTGTCCCCGACAAGGAAAATTATATCTTAAAAAGCATGCTATTAAAGACATGAAATAATTCAATTGAATGGCTCATATGCGTCATGGAATTTCTCAAAAGTGTTATTGTTAAGAGATATGAACCTGCATTGAGTATGTTGGGTGATACATAATAGTGTAAGGATAACAAACACGAGTTGATTGGGCATGAATTTGGAAATTGTATTTTTAATATAAATAAATTAGGGAAGTAACATGCCTTTCAGATGTCCTTTTTCATTGCGAATTTTTGTGAAGGTAATTGTTCCCTATGTTTTCTTATTGTACACTTCCTGGTTGCGAGTTTACTACCGTCTCCTTTCACTTTCTCATTTGCAGATTCTTATCATTACGATTTCTTTATTACGCTTTGTTATTACATTTTCTAAGATAATGTTTGCTATGTGCGGTTCATGTATGTGCGTTGCGTTATTTCGTTTAATAAAAAAATCGGTAGCAAATATTTCAAAAACCATCGTGTGATGATCTCTATCGATCGATATTTCTGTCATGTGAGTATTGTGCTTGTTCCACGTAACATGACGTAATTCTGTTCATTGTGCTGGTGAATGTAGCTCGACGGTAATCGGTAACGATTCCTATTATATTAAAAATGAGAAAAATTAACAAGTGTGATTCGAAACTGGAAATTAAAAATCTAGGATGAATTTTCAGTGCGTTAATTTATTATTTATTTGAAAGTTGTTTAAAATTTATGGGAAATGAATTTTGAGAAGTGTTTTGTGGCCACAAACGTCTTGAAAATAGGCAATGATCATTTGATATGAAAGATCTCTTGGTATTTAATAATACTCAAATATGTAAATCAAATTATGTAGAGAAGATTTGGAATTGCAAATTAACCCTCCTCCTTCGTTTCGTTGAAAGATGTTCGTGTAACTGATCGATCGATAATCGATGAGTTTTCTCACAGAAACGCGAGTTTCTAAGGGACGTATCGTATGGAATTGGTTTACCCTACATCTTTGTAGCAGCCGTCCTACGTGCTTCAAAATACTTTCCAGTTTCATCGGCTCAGTATAATTACAATTGGTGGTGGGACGGAATAGAACTTTACGGGAGGTCTTGCCTCAGAAATTATTTATCGCCTTGCGGTCGTTTTCTATCTGCCTTATTCTTTCACGTTTTCGCCGTGACGGAAAACACATTAAACAAACAGAGGATGAAGTGTAGAAGGAAAAAAACGTGAGTTGGAATCTTCGGGTTGAACCTACGATCCCTTGCTAGTTAAGAGTGAGGATGCTGCCTGTTACGGTACCGGTTGTTAGAAAGTAAAGAATCGTATAGCACTTAAACACTTAAAAGACCGCTTTCTGTCTGAGCTCCGTTGCGGCTTCTGGATTCGCAGTCGGAAGCTCGTGGAAAGTCAAACACGATGGATGCGCCATCATTTTTTCTTAAGCTATCCGTTTTTCTCGCGTAGACCTGGAGGCGCGGCTCTTTCGATCACACACGTATTTTGACATTTATACAATTCATTCCAGTCAACTACAACCAATATACGGACGTCAAGAAAACGGATTTCATAACTCGAAAATAAAGCAATTTCACGAGTAAGTACAATTTAATTCGCCTGCTCCACCTGCCTTCTAGCGCGTTTATTTATGGTGCATTAAAGCAGTGGCTTTGCACCCATTGTTTAACTGGTTAATTCATTAATAATTTATGAGTCATTAAGGTATAACACGACTGGTGAGTTTCGTGACACATAAAAGGGCTTAACGTAATGTGTTATCTATTTTTTTATTATTAGTCAATTTGGAAGTGTTATCCAACTTCCGAAAATTTGTCATGTAATACGTAGGATTACAGTATTCAGTGATTTTATATCTACTGGATTCACTTGAACCCCGACGTGAGACCCTCTTGACTTCCTGTGAAACGTAACAAAAATATGTTTCAAATGTTAATTTGTCAATTCGAAAGCCATATGTAGTTTACACACCACTGTCATAGTTCTTTTAGTCGTATTGATTAAATTGTAATTTAAAAGTAATATAATTTATTGCCTCCTCATTGTTGGGTTTTAATAGTTACTCGTATCATTTTAACATTTCTTATCTGCAATCACATTTTAAAGTAAACTTTA
Source organism: Laupala kohalensis (assembly GCA_002313205.1). Lineage (NCBI taxonomy): Eukaryota > Metazoa > Arthropoda > Insecta > Orthoptera > Trigonidiidae > Laupala > Laupala kohalensis. The sequence goes on along the minus strand of NNCF01129128.1, from coordinate 75,223 downwards.
TCTTTGTATATTTTACATTTGGTTTTCGAGGCTCGGGATTTTGCTTGATTTCTTTGGATATCTATCAGAATTGATGGGATGTTTCTTTGGGTTGCTTCCGAATAGTTGAGATGATTATTCCTCTATGTGCTTAATCCATATAAGTTTATTTCCAACTCTCTCTGTTTATTCCCAACCAAGGAAAAATAGTTCCAAATTGTCAATAATAGTCAGCATTAAGTGCAACTGTGTGCCAACAATAACATATGTACATCATTATAACAATAAAAGCTCTATAAATATTTATTATGAGAAAAATAAGTTAGACAAGTTAATAATATGTCAATATATGCATTACCTGTTAATGTGCTTCATTTTTTTACGTGGAGTTCGGGGACATGCCTTGTATTATATACAGAATGTCCCGAACTCCACGTAAAAAAGTGGAGGAATGATAGAGCACATTAATAGGAACGAGAGTGATAAAGAAACAAGAAGGAAATGTCACCGGGAGGACGACACCAAGAGAAACAGTCATGACAAACAAGCCTGCATTCCAGTATATTGGCATTACTTTGAACATCTATTTAATTTGTCTTTATCTTTGAGAATAGACATTCAGCAAATTTTCAACAACAAAAAAATGTTCCAGTCTTCCTGTGGAAATGTAAGGTAGAATTTGTGTCAGCAGAAGTGTTTAAGAGGGTAAGAGTTAAGAAAATAAAAATAAAAGACTACCAAACAAAATTCAAAATCTGACGTCACATGTAATAGCGAATATATTCTACGTACATGGGGACTGTATACATGGTGTACATGCACAGAATTAAATACAAAATTACAAAAACTGTGAGATCCGTATAAATGCCCCTCCTTAATATAGTGGCATTTTCTTGTCAATTCTATAAATATATTCTACTGTATTGAAATATGAAAAGACAAGCTTCAAAAGTTTTTCCCCCTCTACATTAAAAAGAAATTTGAACTCTGCTTATCTTTTGATCTTCTTATTAGTGACTGTCCATGACGTATACCAAATTGATGTACCCTTTTTGTTGATCATTTTTGTGGCCGAAATCAAAGTTCCTTTTTATTCGTTTTGGGATTGAAATTGCTATAAATGAAAAGAGTGTAATTTTTCTGTCATTGAAACGTTATTATATGTATTAATTTACTTTCAGTTGATGCATTGAAAGTATGAAAAGGAAGGATTATGCGGTGACGAATTACGTTACTTTCTCCTCTTTATCTTTCTATGAAACGATCCAAAGGTTTTTTGATTATTCAGAATTTTAGTTAGTTTTCTTTTAACACACTTACGATAATGACGCGCATGATATTGAATTAACAGATTTATCGGAGAAACAGCGTCTAATTTGTAGAAAGGAAGGAGAGAGCTTAGCGAATGCTTTAAATACTATTCATCCATTTCTTTCCTCTTAACATTCAGAAAACGATGTGAATAAGAACTAGAAGTGTAAATGAATGCGTCATCTATTAAAGCTACGTCCCAATAGGAAGAGAGCTCTGAGTTTCCTTTGTATTATGCATCACCTTCCACTTGGTGTGAGCAGCAACAGGTAGATATGTGTGCGTGGGGAGTCATTTTAAAAGAACGCAGGCCCCAAGGTACCTGGTTAATCTGATTCATGTGTTTTTAAATTTTCACTGTAGGTGTCAGCATCGGTCGCCGATGCGGTTAGTTCCATTGTTCGTTGTAGGGAGTGCGCTAGCGGCGTGTGTTTAAAGTTGTAAGAAGCGCCGCACGAGGTCGTGAGCGTTCTCCGTAAAGATGCATTATGGAGAGAAGAGTAGAGATGTAATTTTTGTCTGTGGCTGACGGCTAACTGTGGTGACTTTAGTAACCTATCTTTGAATGTAGAATTTCTCAGTTTTTCTTTCTCTATGGGGCCTGCTCTCTCTCGCACTCTTGGCACAAGCATCTCGCTGAAGCACGTGACGCGTTAGCTCGTTGGTCGTAAGACGCGGTTTAATGGAGCTCTACCTCTATAACGATACCGTTATTTTTATCTTTTGTAGGGGGAGTAAATAAGCGTTCCCGAACGTTTTCAACCCAGAACCGCAACGGACGGGTTGACTGAGAGGCTGGAAAGGTCGCGGCAGTCAGTTGCGTCTGAATGGCACGAATGAATGAATCCTCTTTTGTTTTTTTTCTCTATTACAATTTGCTCAGTTGTACTACCGCTATTTAGATTTATCTTGTGCTATGTAGATTTAGATTGTACGTGTCTGCGCGTCTCATTTTAAGTACAAATAAAAGATATAGGTTTATCTTTTCATACAGATGTTATCAAATGATAAGAAATGGATCTGGCAAGAATAACGTGGGTTAATGAAGAAATGATTAATTACGATGTTTTTATTCAGTTGAATTAGATCATTTCCCCGATTATCCTGTCGCCAGCAAAGTCACTTTCTAACTTCTCAATGATAATAATGTCTTATTTGAAAACCCCCTTTTTTTATTTTCTCATGTATGTGCTTTGACGGTTTCCCCTTTTCGACGTCAAAAACAATTCCCTCCTCTGCATCGGGGTTGTGGGCGCAATGTGTACTGTGACTAGCGTTCCTTACTTTTCAGATCTTTTGAATACTCGTAAAACAACATCAAGTTAAAGATATCAGTTTTGCTATATTTACTAAAAATGTAAAGATTTGAAACGATATCTCCGAAATCTTCGCACAATTAAGTGTTATCTAAGTAAAAATGACACCGCCGTAACAGGGTTCGAATCCGCGACCCTTGTCTCTGACCAAAATAACTCTATCTAGGCCAAGGGTGTGGAACGTTGATTTGTATTTGAAGGTTTCCTTATTTGAAGTTAGCATAAAAGCTAACAACAATTATTCCAAGAATTATGAAGGGAAAAAAACCTACTGCAAAATGTAAATAATTAAATACCGAAAATCATGTCTCATCGTAAACGCCATTGCATGAGTTCAGAAATGTTAATCGATGCCGTGGGCCGCAGAATACCACAAATCACGCTCCAAGAGGTTGCAGAGGACTTACATCTGAACCTTCTTCTCTACCCGTCCGTCCCTTTTCCTCACATTTACCGCTTCCTCTCTGCTTTGGTAAACGTGGGGGAACATCCCTCTTCCCATATAGAGGATAAGAAAACGCAGGTACGCCTTAGAGACGCAGCTTCGTATCAGGATTGTTAGACAATAAATTTGATCCGTGTTTTATTACTTCGTTTAGTAAAATTTTAGTATTTGTTTAGTAAAATATATGTCAAGTAAAGAAGTAATTAAATAGGTGACTTGTTTGCTATCCAACCGACTGGATGAGATGGTCCAGTTTATCCACTTATTTCCTGTGCCCCAGTGTTCCACATTTATGCTGCAGCTGCAGTATAATTGAGGAAGAAGTGCGGCGCTTGGGTATCCCTTGACGGAGCTCGGGTTCTTCTTCCTCTTACTCCTTCCTTTTTTACCTAGGACAAATCTCTCCGAGTATGGTGTCACGACTTTGTTCAAATTCGAAAGAGTGGTTTACGAACCAATTGTTATCTGCAATATCCGGTAATATTGACAATAAGCCTCTCTAATATCTCTTATAAAAACAAACAAAATTGATTAATTATTCTAGAATAAAGCTGTAAAAGCTCTGAGGTTGTGGAGCGACAGTGTAACTGTATTGCGAGTTCCTGTGAAGAGAGCTACCATCATTGTTTCATAGCACTGTGTAACGCCGTGGGTTCACTAAGATGACAAGTCGTGTTTGTCATTCATTCTGGCGGTGACGAACCATTTTGACTCCATACCTCGACCACTAAGTAGAATCCTCTTCCAGATTTATCCCGACTATAGACTGCGTACAAAATTTCATGTATGTATGAATAAAATGACTCTTCATCAGAGCATCATTATTTGAGTGATGTGCGATAAGGGGAGCTTACAATAAGTAACGTTTAACAGATATAATACAGCTGTAACTCAGGTGAATTTTCTTCGTGAATTCTCCACTAAATATTCTTCCACTATTATTACGTAGTATCCCGTATTTTTTTGCTTAAGAACATGAAGATATTAGTAAAACGTAGTCATATTTTCCGTCTGCATATATAATAATAACAAATTAAACGACACTATTTTTTATGAACAGACTATTTAATCAATGAACATACTTTTACAACAATTATTTTATTTATTTGTGTTTTAAAGTAAGTGTAAAATATGGTCGTGTTCGTAAAAAATAGTTTGATTTGATATTAACTTCCATCATAGTTCACATTGCTCCACCGTAATTGTTGAAATTCTGACAGAAGCACGTTGAAGTTCGATGTATAACGAAGTTTCTTTGATCTTCGATATTTATTTTGCGTGGAATTTCGACATCTGTAGTCGACAGGTTTAATGTCATTGTGATGGAGTTACAACTATTAGTTAGTCTTAAGAACGTTTAGATGGAGAAAACGATTCCCAAAAGAGAATTATTTTCCGAAAATGAGAACATTTCTTACAGTACGCCAGCGCTGTCTAACTTAGCTTAACCATTTTACACACACTTTTGATTGATCAGGCCGGCACGGGATGGGATTTGGCAAATTGTTACCCGACGAATAAAACTAATGGATCATATTTATTTGTTTGTAAAAGCGATATTTTGGTTCTCATTCAACAAATTTATATATTTATAGCTGGAAAAATTAAATAGTATATTTCTATATTTAAAAAAATATTTTTATATTTAGTACTATCATAAACGTTTTCATATTGTAATGTACGACAGGGTAATTCCGAAAACTATTTTCTATTTTCTCTCACCGGACATGCCACGTCAAATATAAATTCTGACTGCATATATTTATAACATGCATTATTTAAGTAGTGCTCCCCAACGTTTGATGGAAATTTTGATGTAAAATGTAACTCTCGGGCTGTAAAAACGGATTCGCCGGTCGCATACGGCCCAATATACAATACAGAAACTGTAGGTAAACAGGAGATGAAAGTGGAAGCAGCGAATGCATAAACATTCTATTGTCCTGAAAAACGGAGGTAGGCAAAAATTATCATTATATCAAAATATTTAATTTTAAGTATCTTGCGTGTATTCGAACTTGTTTGTTTACTGATTTATATATAAGTACTTGTGAATGTATGTGCAATGTGTTAGCATGGCATATAACATTTAAACTCTTATATAAATTTGCTTAATCCATGATGTTAGCAAACGTATTATTAAGAGTTGAGGTGAAAATCTGATACTGTAAAGTTCTGGGTAGTTAGCCGGCATTTTACGCCTGTTTTGTCAGATATCGCACAGAAATACAAGATATGCTAAGCCACTTCTGTATCATTCGAAAGAGTGGCTTCCACTGTCAACGTAATGCTACAAGATAACTGAAGTAGGCTGAAAAGGGAGCGTGTAACAATAAGAGTTCTCCTAACAACCATTTCTGACGAATATCGGTTTGGTTACTTTAATTTCAAATAAATGTCATTCTATTTTTAAAAAAAAGTAAGTTGTGTTGTTTTATTAATTCTGTTTCAAATTGAAATATATTTTAAAATTAATATTTTTTTTATTTCATACTTTACTTATTTTATTATAGTAGATACAAGAGCATTGAAATAATGCAAGATAAATATTTCTAGATATTTTTCTAATTTTGACTACATTTGTTTTTATTTATCGATATCGGATATATTAAAATATCGATATTTTGTCTCGATA